>CARXXK010001284.1:270093-438382 GCA_949089665.1 Macrosiphum euphorbiae | reverse complement strand
AAATAGCAGTTGATAAATATTAAAGATCCATAAGCACGAAATCGTAATTAATTGTAATTAAAAATTATTAAATGTTTACATTTTATAGTTATATGAATTGAAAATGTAATCAAGGATTATCATAAATAGTTCATACTGTATAATCAAAAAATATAAAAATACAAAACTCATCTATTTTTTACACACGTTTTAAGTTCAAATTTGGACGAAATTACATTTTATAGAATAACGATTTTAGTTATTTTGAAAATATTCGTGGCTATATGACACTTTTAGAGTATATTATCATATTGTATACACACAATAACATTTTGAAGTGTAATTTTTTTTAAAATTAAGTTAACCCACTGTTCTACTAATGCTTATAAGAGTAAAATAAATTACTTTAATCACAATTATATCATCAAATATACTTAGTAATATTATGGGCTGACTGACCGTC
This sequence comes from Macrosiphum euphorbiae, assembly GCA_949089665.1. Taxonomy (NCBI): domain Eukaryota; kingdom Metazoa; phylum Arthropoda; class Insecta; order Hemiptera; family Aphididae; genus Macrosiphum; species Macrosiphum euphorbiae. The sequence continues at coordinate 437,940 of CARXXK010001284.1, read as the reverse complement.
TTCGCTCAAAGTCGTTTTTTGTATACAATGATTTTATATAATTGAATTCAAATTTGACATCATCTATTACATAGTGACAAACTTGTAATTATTTACTGTACCACAGAGCGACAACCGCGTACCCGCTTTATTTCTTGTATTTATTGGTGGTTAATATGAAAAAAAAGAAATTATTAGGAAGTCACAAAATTGTGTATCAAGGTTGGCGAGTGGGTAGTACGAGTGGGTTACTCGTAATACAAAATTTGTAATTGCGAAGTTTGTATGTAGGTACCTACTACCTACATGTTTATGTAGAGATTTTAATAGTGGACATAAAGTTATAAACTGATAGCCGTTATCTTGATTATTATCTGTTTATAATTATTTTTTAAAAGGCGTGTGAGTATTGTTATGTTATGTACATTTGAGCGTTCGTATTTTTTTTTTTTCAAATTTAATGATCATCGACTGAAGATGGCGAAATGTGGCAAGAGATGTTACCATGATATAATATAATAGCATTAAAAATTAAGTCTCCTTCGCAAAAAGTTTAATCGTCCGAGGAACAGGAAAATTATATAACAAAAATTGTATGCCTTTATATTTTCTATTTCTTAAGTTTGTATAATTAATATTATGGTATTGATTACTATGACTCATGAAAAAAAGTGTATAATATACATGTGTGGTTGCTTATTTACATTATTGGGTATATAATACTATATTGCATGCATTATATTAATAAATTGTGGTTATTACTATAGGAACTTACTTGAATTATTATTATTTTTATGTTAGGTACTTAATTTTCTTAATAAAAAAATGGTTAAGGTAAATCGGTCCATAGTGATTTTGATCTTCAGACACAAGCCCGGATTAAGGGGGGGTCCAGGGGGGCCATGGCCCCCGGGCCTCCATTTATTTAGGGGCCTCAGATTTGTCCATCATAGGCTATAACACCTCATAAATCACTTTAAAAAAATCGATGATTATTTAGCGAGGAAAAAAGCTTGTAAATTATAATTTATAAATAAAATGATACTTAATTCTTGATTTATTGCTATGTACCTAATACCTATATATATTTATTATAACAGGTACCTATATATTAATATACATTATTTTTTTTTCGTACAGGGGCCTCATTTAAACTTTGGCCCCTGGGCCTCAAAATGTCTCAATCCGGGCTTGCTCAGACAGGATAGTATACAATTACAGTATTCGATTTGAATGCAATGATTACATTTGATAAAAAAGGATGCTCCTCAGATGCAAGAAAATGTATGAATCATAAATATGTATTAATAAATAACTATTAATTGTATGTGTCGTATCCACTAAGAGAATCATATTTTTCATGAAGAGTATATTTTATACACACAATGACATTTTCAAATGTAATTTTTTTTTTAAATTAATTTAACCTACTGTTGTACTAATACCTACCTATAATAAATTTAAAATTAATCATATCACAATATCCATTAGGTACTATTATAACGCGTTATACATCAACAAAAACCGTGATACTATCATAGATATATAATAGTACACTTTAGAAGTTTCAAGTACCCACGAATAATATTATACACTCACAACAAAATAACTAAAATAGTTTTTCTAGGTTTTTTTTTATGTAATTTTGTCAAAATTTGAACTTAAAAGGACTATTACAAATAAACTGTGCTTATGTATTTTTCGAATTTTTCGGTAACAGAATTAACTATTTACGTGGAATCTTGTTTTAAATTTTCAATCCTTAGATATAAAAGTTGAACATTTTACACATTTTTAAATACAAAATAATTATTCAATTTTAAGTTTGTTAAATGTTGTCAAAATTCGATCATTAAATGCTTATAAAAAAAAATTGTGCCTATGTATTTTTAATATTTTTCAACTGATATTGTAACAACATATCAGGAGCCATGTATTAAATTTTTACACTTTTTGGCCAAACAGATAAAACTTAATTCATATTTATTCAAAAAAAAACTAAAAAAATTGAAAACTGAAAATGTCCGTTAACAGCTCAAAAGAGTCAAAATATTTTCAAAATTGTATGGTGTATAGGAAATGCTAATATAAACATTCAGTGAAATTTTGAAGTATCTTCAGTCATTAGTTTTTTGATTACAACAAAATAAGAAAATTGTTACAAGAGAAATCGAGTGAATATCACATGTTGTAAATATATGAATTTTAAATGCTCATAAAAATTGAAGCGGAGTTTCTTGATGATATTTTTTTATTGATAAAATTAGATAAACTTATAAAGAATCTTGTATTACATTTTCAAGTCTTAGATTTAAAAAGAAAATTATTTATGAATTTCTAACTTGAAATAATTTTCAAATTTTCGTCGTTTTGACGTATTTTGTCAATATTTGAACTTTAAATGCTTATAAAAAAAAATTGTGACTAAAGATTTTTAAATTTTTTTCATCTACCTTTGGAAAAATATACTAGGAGCCTTCTATTAAATTTCCAAGCTTTTTAACCAACAAATAACATTTTATTGATATTTTTAGAAAAAAAACTAAAAAAAAAATGGAAACTGAAAATGTCCGTTAAGAGCTCAAAATAACTCAAAATATTTGGAAAATGTTATGGTGTATAGAAAGGTTAGGTGATATTTTGTTCCGCGGACATTTTGTTCCTTTTTGGGGACATTTTGTTCCTTTTTCAAAAAAATTAAACACGGAACAAAAAATCCTAAAACGGAACAAAATGTCCTAGTGGGATATTTTGTTCCGCGGGGATATTTTGTTCCTCTCGGTGGACTTTTTGTTCCTTTTTGTGAATAATTTGATCCTTTCAAAAAAATTAAACACGGAACAAAAAATCCTAAAACGGAACAAAATGTCCGAGTGGGACATTTTGTTCCGCGGGGATATTTTGTTCCTCTCGGTGGACTTTTTGTTCCATTTTGTGAATAATTTAATCCTTACATAAAATTTAAAAGTGGAACAAAATATTATGAAAAAATATGTAATATGAAAGTTATATACCTACTCTGAAAGTATTCAAAACCAGGGGCGTCATTTCAGTTTTTTTCTGGGTGTTCAAGATTTTAGGCAGGCCAATTTTAATATTTAACCAGGCCAACTTTAACATTAATATCTAAAAAATAACCATGCCGTTTAAAGTATTAAAGTATGTTAATATTTTCTCCTTCCCTTTTATAATCCTAATAAAAAATTACTCATATCAACTAATTTATATTGAAATTTTCAAATAGCTAGCAGTTCATTGTATTAAAAGGTTTTTAATAAAAGCATATAAGCAACTAAAACAAGTAACAACTAGTGGCCAACAGAAGCCATTTTACTACTTTTTGGAGAATTAAAAGCAAATGCAGTTTAAGGAATTATTTTTAATAAATGTAATTCAAAAATTAAACACTTTTCAATATTCATACAAAATAACACATTATTAGTTACTTTTCTACAGGTTCTAATATATTATCTGCTATATGCTATTCTTACTCCACTATAGCTGATACCAGCAGGCTGGACCGAACTGTCTAACATAATAAAACCACAGAATTAAAGACTCGTTTCACACGGTTATCAAATAGGTATACATTTGATAAGAAATCTGATAAAGCTGATAAAAAAAATAAATTTAAATTACATGCACGAATCAGTGGCGTCAAAATATATATTTACTTGGTGTATGGTAAGGTAATTATAATAAATAGGTGGGTGTCAAAATTGTATGTGGAGGTGTCTTATGTCATAGTTAAAATTTTGGACTCCAGCGCCACTGGGCCAAGAATATTTTATTAATTTTTAATAGTAATCATATCGGTGCATAGGAGGATTAATGGAGGGCCAATTATTTATTCCATTATGTTAGTGGTGCCGTCGCAACCCTGCCCACCCCCAAATGACGCCCCTGTTAAAATCACTAAATAAGTTTAAATTCGAATACTATACAATCATATGCTAACACGTTTTAAGTCTTAAGTATTTAGTCACGTGTTCAGTCGCCACTCGTTATCAGTGTGAACATATATATAGTGGCTAAAACGTAAGTCTCATAAGGAAGTGTAAAATATTGTCCGTCCAATTGAATTGAATTTACATACATTTATGTTGTAAGGTATAATAACTTATTTTAATTCTTATTACTATTATTCATAAACAAAGATATATATTTAATATTCATATAGCGTTATTTACCTAACATAATGGATTAAGAAATTACTTTCAAATTCCTGATCTGAACATACTAATATATAATTATGTTATAGGACATTTTCTTATCCACTAATATCCACTTATTATCCACTATATAGCCGAACACGGGGCCAAACCAAATGAAAAAAATTAATACTTTCATAATTAATCAAGATCTTAAAATTACTTAATCTATTTGCACAGTTGTATTAAGTAACTTCTTGTTTACAATATTTAATTATAATACAGTGAATATCATTCATATTTTTTTTTTTTGAACAAGCCATAAACTATTTTTAACATTGTATCGGTTTTGCACGGATATAATATAGTTTAAAATCCTTAAAGATTGTTTATTAAATTATATTTATTATTTATTACTGAACCCTAAGACCTACTTAAACTTAAAAATAAATTTTTCAAATAAGCAATAGTATTTTCTTCACTCTCCTGAGTCCTGACATAATATAATTTAGGTATAGTGTATGGTACTTTATGTTCTTTGACAGCTCTTTAATATGTAACTTAAATTATTATAAATAACATATTTAATCACACATCATAATTTATCTACACACCAATTTTTCCGACAAGACTTTCTTACATAATATTGAACCATTTTTAAAAGTTAATACTAATAAGAGTGATTAGGAGTTTAAAATTTTAATTATTATGTGTTTTGCTGCTGATACAATTTCAGCACCAACAAAAAATGTTCCTAGTTGCACCTATGTTTGTACCTATATTCATACCAGTAATATAGGGTATTTATAATTCTAATTTCTAGTATTATTGAGTATTGTTCATTATATGTGTTTATTTAATGTACAATTTAAATACATATTTACAATAAATGTATTGAATTTAAGACCATGTATTTCTGCACTTCATTTGAAACCTTCAGCTATTGCGTTCACATATGACATATCCATACTAGTTGCCTTTGGTCCAATTAAAAAAAAAAAACATATTTTTAGTTAGAGTTTTTTGTTTATTAGCAGCTCTTTGACATATTACATTATAACGATTTTTTATGTCAATAAACAAATTTTTTTAGAATTTTAGCATATTATAGTAATTAGTAGTATAGTAGCCTAAACACAAACATTAATAATATATTAAACAGCATTTATTTTGGTTTATTTAATTATTATTCACTTAGAACTCCAGATAATGCGTCGTTCGTGTGCCACAATATGTTTTGTTAAAATATGGTTTATGTCTGCCTTAATAGTACTCCCCTTGGCCCTTATCTTACAAAACTACCAAGTACTTGGTCAGTGGTGCAACTAAGGGATGCTTAGCCCCCTGACTACAATTTAGCCCCCCCTAAAAAAAAAACAATGTCCCTTATTGATTTAGATATAAGCCATGGGTTCTTTTAAATAGATGTTTTGTTATGTAGGCTGTATCCCCCACTGAATTTTAACCCTAGTTGAGCTTATGTATAGGTACTTAGTCGGCAGTTAGTCCTACTATATATTTGTCAATAAAATATACAACCAATTGACAACAACAAGAAATATTATTTTTTAACCACCTTTCTTCCATTGAAAATTCCTGAGTATGCATCTGACCTCTACTGTAACAAAGGATAATTTATTATTTATTCAAACCAAAAAATGTATATAATCAAATTTAAAAATTTAAACAAGTTCTCCCAAAGATAAATACAATTTAATTAAAAGTAAAAAATTTTACTATTTACCAACTTGTTTTTATTTTTCAATTGGACGGACAATATTTTACTCTCCCTTGTGGGACTTACGTTTTAACCACTAAAATATAATATGTAAACAAGGCCGACTAATAACGAGTGGCGATTAAAGACGTGACTAATACTTAAGACTTAAAACGTGTTAGCATACGATTGTATAGTATTCCAATTTAAACTTATTTAGTGTTTTGAATACTTTCAGAGTATATAACTTTCATATTACATATTTTTTTCATAATATTTTGTTCCGATTTTAAATTTTATATAAGGATTAAATTATCCACAAAACGGAACAAAAAGTCCACCGAGAGGAACAAAATATCCCCGCGGAACCAAACAAAAGGATTTTTTTGTTCCGCTTTTGATTGTTAAAGAAAGGAACAAAAATCCTACTTTATTTTTGTTAAAATATTAAAAAGGATCAAAATGTCTCCAGAGAAGAACAAAAAATCCAAAAAGGGAACAAAATATCTCAAAAGGGAACAAATTAATCCGCGGAACAAAATATCCACGGAACAAAATATCCCAACACCGTATAGAAAATCCTAATATAAACATTAAGTCAAAATTTCATGTACCTACGGTCACTTGTTTTAGAGTCAAACCAAAATCGATTTTGTGGAAAATTCCCGTTTTTCCTTAATTTTTATGTTGTTTTTCCCGGTGCTTTTGAAAACTATTAGGAAATTTTTACTTTTGACCCCCCAAAGTACCAATTACATTCACTTTCCTATCAGAAAAGAACCTATATTATGTATATCCTCTCCAACATATTTCGTTCCCACCTTTATTGTTTGACTTAATAGCTCCATGTGTTACAAAAAATTATGGTTATATATCACGTATTCACTTCGAAATGTAACTGACACAAAATGTATTTATGTTTCAGTTTATAATGTTTATATCAATAATCCTTCCACCGTTATCTATACTCAATAGGATTTGACTTAGATTTTTTATTTTGTGTATATACCTATATATATATATTCTATCCAGGCACTTATGTATCTATCCAGATAAGTAGCTCACTAGGTGCAAAATACCTACTTTTAGTGACAATATAAGCTGTGGGGGTATTTCCTTAACCTTATTTAATGACATCTTCATGATGAATTTTTAAAAATATAAGAATTCATAATTAATATTGATTAGGTAGGTAGGTACCTAATAATTAGATACTTACCTACATAATGGTTGATATCAATTTGTTATAAATTGTAGTATAAAATAATTAATTGTTTGGAAAAATATGCCATTTAATGAATCGGCCCTAATTTTAGTGATACCTACGTTAGTTTCATGCTTTATATTATTTATATCCAAGTAACAATGTTGATTGCAATTTTCCGTTTTAACTGTAATTGTTTTACAATGCAATTAAAATATGAATATTATATGATTGTATAACAATACAATAAACAATCTATAGTGTTGAGTTTATAAGTGTACAATAATAATAATACTATTTTTTTTGTATCATAATATTTTATTTTTATACAGTATAGGTACACCAATATATTATTATAATGATGAATGGATCAAACATACCTACCCATAATAATTTACCACAGTTAAGAGGCCTCGCCACTGCCGTCAATTTTAGCTCAAAAGAACTTAAGTTTTAACAAAATTAAAGTTAGTTTACGTTGTCTGATTTTTATTCTGAAAAATCCGAACTCGCCAGTAAATATTGTCTATAGATCGTACGATACGCTTTGTAAACATTAAATCTTATATTATTGTAAACTGTAATTGATTAAAAATTGCCTACATTTTGCCCCTCAAATAATAGCCGTAGCGGGGATCCTACGAAATTAATATTATATAATAGCATTTAGTGACCAAAATAAATATGTATTAATAGACGTGTGGTATTACAGTTCTTACATCACTGTACCCTATACTAAAGGTCGACAGACGACGGTTTCTTAGCATAGGTATATAATATAATATATATATATATATATATATATATTGTGCATAATCATGGTCAAAAATTATAAATTAACAGAGAAGGAATTTTTATATTTGAAAAATTCAAATTAATAAATTTCTCAGGTGGTGCTTTTGCACCACCTGGCCCCTCCCTCCGGGCGTGACTGATCCTATCTGCGACAGTTATTTGGTATGGGTTCGATAAGACACTGGGCCTGTAATTGTTGTTACCTAGTATGATAATAATACCATACACTATATTAGTTATTATAACTTATAACTTTGTCGTTTTTTACCGATTACCGGGCTATGGCTATATTATCAATAGAGAGCATATAGTCTATATTATTATCATAGAGTAATCATTGGCACCAGGGCCGTAGACACGGGGGGGGGGGGTTAGGGGGTTCAAACCCACCCCTTGGAAAGTTTATAAATTGATTTCAAATATTTAAAACTACTAATATATCTTAAATATTTAAAAAAAATGTTTATCAATAATAGTTATTAATAATATTTTAGATGTTTGTGTTGTTATCGGTTATAAGTAAGGTATTTTGTGTATCGTCTAATGGTCGCAATGACAAATCACCATTACCAAAACCGTTTTGTTACTGTGATAATTGATAATCTTATTATATGTTCATGTTGATAATACTGAAATTTAAGATAACATATTAATAAGGTATTATCAGTATTATAGTTAAAACTTTAAAAGTTAAAACCATGCTAAAAAAACATAGATTTGAGAGAAATGATCAGTTTGGCCAATATCAGTATCAAGGTTCTTGACAATTTAAGGGAAAATGTAGATCATGAATTTAAAAAAAATGTTCAAAGAAGCTCAAGTATAATGAATGCCTTAAATTCAATTTTAATGTTCATTTTTTTAACTATAATTATATTTTTAAATAGAGATTGGCTGAGATGTTAGACTTTGAAATACCAGTCAAACAGCTGAAAAAGAGTCAAAATATTTTCAAAATTGTATGGTTTATAGGAAATGCTAATATAAACATTCAGTGAAATTTTCATGTATATACAGTTATTCGTTTTTGTATTACAACAAAATAAGGAAATCGCTACATGAGAAATCGAGTGAATATCCAATGTTGTAAAAATTTTAATTTCAAACGCCCATAAAAATTTAATTTGACTTTCTTATAGACATTTTTTTTTTGATAAATGTAGATAATCTTATGAGGAATCTTGTATTATATTTTCAAATCTTAGATTTAAAAAGAAAAATTTTTACGAATTCTTAACTCAAAATAATTTGCTAATTTTCGTGATATTTCCATATTTTGTCAATTTTTTAACTTTAAATGCTTATAAAAAAAATTGTGACTAAGGATTTTTAATATTTTTCATCTGCCTTTGAAACAATATACTAGGAGCCTTCTATTAAATTTTCAAGCTTTCGCAACCTACAAATAAAATTGTATTGATATTTTTAGAAAAAACTAAAAAAAAATGAAAAATGTGCTTAAACAGTTCAATATAAATCAAAATATTTTGAAAATGTTATCGTGTATAGAAAATGCAAATATAAACAACCAGTGAAATTTCATGTATATACGTTTATTTGTTTTAGAGTTACACTAAAAACCAAAATCGATTTTTTGGAAAACCGATTTTGCGTAAAAATTCCCGTTTTTCCTTAATTTTTATGTTGTTTTTCCCGGCGCTTGTGAAAACTACTGGGAAATTTTTACTTTTGACCCCCCAAAGTACCAACTAGATTCAATTTCCTATCAGAAAAGCTACTGTTGTATGTAACAGTACTATAACATGTTATTATTATAATAAACCCCCCCCCCATATAAAATTCCTGTCTACGGCACTGATTGGCACAAATCATAAGAGTGCACCCTACATTTATATGCCAACACCTCGAATCTTCTGATTATCTTAAATAATAATTAAAAATCTTAGACACTTACTACTCTTTGGCAGGGCTTCAAAACGTTTTTATAACGTTATGAGTACCTATAACGTTGATCAATTCAAAAAAACGATTGAAATCGATAACGGATAACATATCGGTAAAGGATAAACGATTGGAAACGGATAACGAAACAGAAACAATAAACAATTGAAATACCTACATATTATTGCCTGAATTAAAAAATATTTATAAAATTATAACCATCAGTAAAATATGTATTATGGTTATTTTTGTAATATTATATTTGTCAATCATTCTGTTTTCAATAGGCGTGCGCAGACTTTTGTTTCCGGGGGTGCATACTAAAAATTATGGTCCACAGTATAATTTTGAAAACAATTATAGATACAGACAAATGTTTTAAAGATATCAAATGCACTAAAAATATTTATTTTATTTTATAATTTATTCTAATAAATATTAAATAACGATATGTAAATAGATATACAGTCTTATAATGATAATCGACGTTTAAAGGGAACGACCTTTTTGAATTCGTCAATAATTTCATTAATTTAATTTACACTTAATTAATAATTAGGGGCCTTGCCGTTTTTGGTGAAGGGTCCCATGTGGGCACGACTATGCTGTTTTGTGTAGGAAACAATTGTCCATCAGACACATTATAACCGTACACACTTGACATTTTTATTAAATATTTATATAACTAAACATTATGTCTCATTTCAGCCTAACACCACATATAATTGTGTAATATATTATATTTTATATTTTTTATATGGGTTGGAATTCGGTATTTTTAAATAAATTGATGTTTGTAAGTATGACTTATATACCTACATAATTTAACCACCGAATACAATATAGGCACATTATAGTTTCTACGTCGGTAAAAACAATATACTAACATATCAGTAGCCAAAAGGTTACAACTTACAAACCAATGACATAATTTCAGTGTTTATAGGAGGCCAGGATGGGACAAAAGTTTTGACTGAACAAAAAAAGAACAGACCTCTTGGCTAGCTAGCTAATTTTCATTTATAATATTATTTTGATACAATTCCTATCATACATAACTTTATACGTGTTTGAGACATAAATAGCCTCATTTTATAGAAAATAAGACGTTAATGAGCTAAATAATTATAGTATAGATAGGTACCTCAGTATCGTAATTTTATATTTTTCTATAGGGGTTGAACAATTAATTCAATTACAACATAAAACCATATGTGTGCTCCAGAGTTATCATAACTAATATAGTTTTTAGTTGTAAATGTGTTGATTATAAATTAGAATAATGAACTATTATATATCATTGAATTCAAATTTAATACTATCCATTATACAGTGACCCACTTGTAACCTACTGTACAGCAGAGCACCTTTTTTTTTTTTTTTTTTTTATTTAACGTGAAATCGAACAAAGTAAATTTTCATTTCATTGAACAGTTATAAATTAATTTGGTTCTCGGCTTTATATATTATATTATTTTATATTATATTTTTATTATTTTATGAACACCGGTTAAACCTAAGACTTAGGGTTTCGTCGACTGTTGTCGTTAAATGTTCAAAATTTTATTTATTACTGTAAAACCTTAGGTACACAAAATAATTCTATCAAATCTCAAATGATTTTGTAGTAATTCTTAGTTGAAACAATCTGTGTCCAAAACTTTTTACAAATCGTGTGATTTTTTTTCCATTGCTTTATACCTACTCGTTAAATACAATAGCATTGCACATGATCTTAAAAATAATAATTATTATTATTCAATTATATTAGGTACTGCATTAGCTAATAGGTACCTACACCTACTAGTATATTAGATACACACATTTATATTATAATAAATTATATATTATTTTGACAACTAAATTATAATAGGGTTGTACTAAGTATAAAGAGAAATAATTATTAAAATGCACACATAGGCAATTCAACACTCGAAAACTATACAAATAAAATATAACACTAACAAGGAAGCCACACGATTCACGAAAAAAGATATCTTGAAAAAGAACAGAAATTTTCTAGTTTGAAGTTATTTACATAATAACTAATAAGTATAACAATACAATCATCTAATTAGAATTCTTTTAGAACTGTTTTTAGTGGTTTTACAAAGGTGTATATTTTTATTTTTTAAAGCACCATTAATTGTAGTTTTGGTAGGGGGGATCGTAGAGTACTGCAGCCTGCAGTCCAGAATTGTATGTACAAACAATTTTAATTATAAATAAAAACATACGAATGATTAATAGCAGCTGCTACTTAACACTATATGTCTATTTATTAGTAGCATTTTATTTTAGATTCGCAGCGGAGCGAGTCATTTTTCTATTTTCTAAATATAGTTACCTATTTAATGAGACGGGAAAAATTACCTATAAATTACGAAAAACCGCTTACAACGGGATTTTAATTTCTAACGCTTTGCATATCACCATAGAAACGAATAAAAAATCGTCACGAATAACGTTTTTAGTAATTTTGTTGTAATTTATAATATTAATTCAACTAACAGGCTATATAATAAATAAGAACAATATAAAATATTTTGGACTGACAAACCGTCTCCGCTCAGAATCGTTTTTCGTATAATCTAATGATATTATATTATTGAATTCAAATTGAATGCTATCCGTAACGAATATTAAACTTGTAAAATGTTCAACTTTTATAGCTAAGGATTGAACATTTAAAACGTACCTAATATCCACGTAATTTCACGTAAATAGGTTATTATAATAAATAAATGTATTTATTCACAATAATATCATCAGATATCCTATAGGCTGACCGACTGTCTTCGATCGGAATCGTTTTTCTTATATAATGATAATATCATATAATTGAATTAAAATTTAACACTATCCATTACGGTGGCCCACTTTTCACCTACTGCAGTACAGTAGAGCAACATCACAAACTTCATTTTTAAGAGCATAAAGTTGTTGCATTAGGTATAATATGAGTATATTGATAAAAATCAAATGAACACAATACCTAATTTATGCAGCTAAACAAAAAATCATATAAATCAAAATTTCCTGTTCAAAAAACTCTCCTCATTTGGGTTCTAGGATGATCTAAGACCTCTTCGCCTTACACACAATTATAATATATTCCACAATAATAATATTTCCATTATAATAATATTGGTGGTCATTTTGGCATATTACAGACCCTGGAAAAAGCAAATAGTTATTATTAACAGTTATACCGTTTTAGCATAGATCAGAGGTAGAAAAAAAGATGTATAATATATACGTTTTTTAGTTCTTATATATTGTGTATAGGCATTTTATTCATTATAAAAATGGTGTTTCAATGAAAAATCTTATCAAATAAAAAAAACCTATTATATTACACTGTATTATCATTAACTTTGTTTAAAAATTCGTTTAATCTTTCTTTTTGTGTAACTATATAATATAATATTAAACATTTTACAGTAAACGCTATAATATATTTTTAATAAAACGTTCAATAGGTAGGTCAATAGTGTTATTTAGAATACAACTCGATATTTTATTGGTATATTTTTTACCAGAAATTGTACCTAAATTTGTTCACATTAAAATACACCACTTATTATCGGTGTAGATAGGTACTGTAATATCTATGCCTAAATTATAGTAATTATATATATATAATTGATAGAACATTAAACGTTAACGTTGTAACGCATTTTCTACGTAGAAGCAGTTTTTTTATGCATTCATCATTCATACCATTTTGTTATATTATGATCATTATGACAATTAAAAACAGTTTATTTCCATGAAACCAAAATTATAGTACTTAATTATTTTAATGACTATTTAAGTGTAGAAATTGTATTGAAATTCGTTTCCGCGTTTATCGATTTCTTATTTTAATAAGACTGTAAACGTTACTATACTAGCCACTAGTTATATATTTACATAACGTATATTGACGTATATGATAAAATACAAGGCTGGGCAAGTTGATGATTTTTTTTTAACTCGGTTAACTTTTGTTGATATGCACCAATAACAAAAAGTTAAAAATTAATTTAATTATAGGTTAACTCAGTTAAGTTAAAAGTTAATACACACTATTAAAGACTATAGTGTTTATACTTTATAGAGTAGGTATTTCCAATGTTGTTAAAAATACTATTCAAAAGCATTTCAAATAGGTATTTAAATACTTCAATTAAAAAGTATTAAAATATTTATTTAAATACCTTTGCTAATAAATATTTAAATACAAATCCAAATATATTCAAAAAGTATTTAAAATAGTTTTAAATACATTTTTTTAAGCTTTATTATTTTCTGATTCTTAATTCTTAAAACTAATTATTTATTTAATTAAATTTCAATGTTGACTTTTACTTTAACATCTATTGAAACAGTAGTAGCAGAAGCTAGTAATTCTCTAACAGTTTAACAGACTTGACATTATAACTATGTTTATCCTATACATTTTAGAACATTTAGGTAAAAATAATAAATATAGATGGTACTAGGTAATTTTTTTATCTGATCTTTACTTATAGTTTTTTATACTATTTGACTGAATTTGTACAATTATAGTACCTAATGACTAAGAAGGCACACAAGACAATTGTTACAATTACCTAGTAATAAAAAATATGAATTTAGAATCATATCTTTGTTTGTCGATAAACATCGTTTATAATCGTCATGTCTTTTCATCGACGACAAGCAATTGCTTCATAATCGATAAACGAAACTAAATAGTAAATATCTCGTTTGAAAATTTTGTATTTAATATTTCTAAATACAAAATATAATAATATGTATTTGAAATAGACTTGACCGTGATTGATTCACCGTGTAAAACTGCAACGAAACCGCTAATTATTGAGATGATCCCAATATATAATCATATGATAACATATTGACATAATTTATAATACTATATCAACACTATCATATTATTTACTTATATTATTTATTTTATCAGAAATACCCACAAGCATTATGTGTGTACAAAGTACAATTTCCCACGGATGTTACTATTTAATAATCTCTAATCATAAAATGAACTAGTATTATTTGAGATTATTTTCATTCAAATCCGGGTAAGTGGATGTCGCTCTGCTGTACAGTAGGTTACAAGTGCGTCATTGTATAATGGATTGTATTAAACTTGAATTCAATGATATGTATCATTGTATAAGAAAAACGATTCTGAGCGGAGACGGTTTGTCAGTCAGGATATTTTATGATAATATTATTATTTATACGTTTCTATGGGTAATAAACAAAGCGTTAGAAATTAAAATCCAATTTTTAGAGGTTTTTCGGTGGTTTTTACCTTAGCATTAAATAACTATTGATAAAATCGAAAAATGACCTCTTTAAAGTACCATCTTGATCCAATTTGCTAAAAGATAAGGTACTATATGTTGAAATCGAAGAACTCCTTCTTTCAGAAATTTTGTGTACATGATATAAAAATAAAAAAAATAAACACCATTGTAAAACCAATAGCTTCCTCTCTAGAATCTAAAAACGAATTACTGCAGGTACTTGAAAATTTCACTGGATGTTTATATTAACATTTTCTATACACCATACAATTTTGAAAATAATTTGATTTTTTTTTTGAGATGTTTACAGACATTTTCAGTTTTCAATTTTTTTTAGTTTTTTTTTTTTATAAATATCAATAAAATGATTTTGTAGGCTAAAAAAGCGTGAATATGTAATGCAAGGTTCCTGATATATTGTTACAATAGCAGTTGAAAAATATTAAAAATACATAGGCACAATTTTTTTTATAACCATTTAAAGTTCGAATTTTGACAAAATTTATTAAATTGAAAATTTAATAATTATTTTGTAGTTAAAAATTTATAAAATGTTCAACTTTTATTGCAAAAGATTGAAAATTTAAAACAAGGTTTACTTAAATATGTTATATATAAATTATTTTATTTACAAGAATATCATCAAATATATTTAGTAGTTATTAATATCAACTATGTTTTATACAAAATAAAGTGTTTGAGTTTTAAACAGTTTAAAAGAGTGTAAATTAATTTTAATTTAATATGTAATTTACTTATATGCCAATATGTCGAGACCGTGTACTAACTATCAGCAATATTAATAGAAGTAATTAATTAAAACATTAACTTTTTTTCTGAAGAATATCAGCTATTATTATTTAATATTAATAATAAACCGAAATTAAACACATTATTCGCTTTTATTTTACACTGTTTTATAGATATGTCTTATTCGTTTTAAACAATGAAAAAAATCGATTAAAACAAATATTTTAAATTCATGTTTTAAATAGTTGTATTGTGTTTTAAACATAACAAGCCCTCAGTAACAACCACTAAATACGCCCGGCAAAAAAACATTTCGCACATAGCCCTGCCTAGCCCGGCCCTGGGTATTACCGTTCTTTCATCACTGTACCATAATATACTAAGGTTCTACAGACGACGGTTTCTTAAAATAAGTATTTATTATAATGGGAAATGGGCATAATCGAGGAAAAATATTATAAATTAACAGAGGAGGAATTTTTTTATTTTAATTTTTATTTGAAAAATCCAAATTATTAAAATTCTCAGGTGGTGCATTTGGGTGTGCCTGTAAAAATCAGTAAGTTTTGACTGCCCGTTTTTTCCTATTTTTTTCTGTAACTGGAACTGTAATTTCACTATTTATTTAATTTACAGAGCTAAATTATTCAATTAGAAAATAGTATGTGTGGATTTCTGTAATTATGTATAATGTATATATTGAACATATTTTGCACAAACAAATTGTTAAATTCACAAGAAATATGAATGTTTAACTTAAGTAATAATTATAATAACATAACTAAAACTTATATATTTTGCGTATATTCTCAGAACGTCGGTAATTTCCAATATCGATAAAATCACAGTAAGGATGGATTTTCAAAAGTTTACCACAGACACAATAACATTACGCTTGTACCGTGTGTCAATATTAAGGGTGTAGTTGCCGGTCATTTATTAAGGGGGCTCTAGCGTAATACATTCTAAGGAGTCAAAACTAGGCATTTTATATTTCAGTTCATATATTGGCAAGGATGGATAGGCCCATAGAGAAAAAAGGATTTTCCCTATGGACCCCTGTCTATATTTATGTTGGGGGCCCCCTCAGGTATACACATTGTGTTTTTGCAGAGTAAAATATTCACCAAATAGGAATAGCTTAAATTTAAAACTAGGTATTCATTTTTTTATATAAATTACTATTATACTTACTGTTATTTTTAACAATATAATATAACACCACGACAAGTCAAGAATTTGCTTACTGATCCTTTAACATTTTATCGTAACTTGCTTACTACACTACAAATTGTATCTCATAATTTTAGTTCACAGTTCAAAATATTATAAGTCATAACATATAATGTCATAATAATATTATAATAAACCTACATATTTTTTGATTATTAGTTATTACAACTGTCTATCATTATTTTTTGACATAATACTGTCCATTGCAATTTGTATGATTTGTTAGAACAATTATTATTTTTATTTTTAAGTGTACCCTAAAACTTTAACTGTTAATTAAAAAAAAAAAATGCTGTATAATATGATACGTCGTGATTCAATATGATATTATTATAGGTATAACAAATTAAATATTTAAATGTAATAAAATTACACATACCTATTATATTATTACTATTAAACTTTAATAACTATATTTGTCAGTTTATCGCTAGCTACAGTAGAAAATAAATCTATAATATTATTATTTTATTACACTAGTATGGGAATAATATGCCTTTTAACAATTATAATATTAAAATTAAAATATTATTAAATCTACAATAGCGAAAAAAGCGACAACAACGACACCTACTACCTATACTAAATACTAATATTTTACCGTATAATGGTCAAAACGCTTACCTATATATTTGTACCTATGATCGCAGGAAGGTACGCACACGTTTTGTCGTCTTCGCTTATAATGTAGAAACCTATACTGACCTACTAACAGCTAGGACGACGATTTTTTATCGTACCCCCATATGCACCTGTTATATGAGAGATACCATGTGAATAACCTAATTATAACAAATATTTATCTAGTCATGAGAGAAACAATTCAATGTTTGCACTCGACCAAATGTATTAAAAATATTATTAAAAAAATTGCTGTTTATAAACATAAACTTAATACATAAAATTAATTTTCATTAAAAATATAAGTATAAAATTAACTTTTTGATTTCTTTAATTAAACTCTAGGGCCTGGGGTGCGAACATGACTTTTACAAAGCCAGCCGCCACTACATGATATTATGATATAAATTTAAAATCATTTGTTCGTTTTCTAACGTTTCGTTTTCCTACCGCATAAATTATATTATTTGAGTAGTTGAAATAAATACTAATAATATGTTATCCATTGTGATATAGACGGCTTACACCCCTATAATGTTTTGTTCCAACTTTCGAACGTAAAAAATTAAACAACTACAATTATTATATTATATGCCCATGTTCCATGTTCTGATTGATGTGAATTATCTTATCATCCTTACGTTTTCCAATTATGTAATTTACCTACTTTGTGATGATATTTTCATATTTATAATGATAATATAATTGAATGTCTAATAATATTGTTTGCTTAACATTTCAAAATATATAACAATGTAAATATATATAATATATTAATATATTGATACAATTGTAATCCATATTAAGATTACGTTACACCCACCTGTTGTCTCTGTCTTACACACGTACGATATTTCACATACCCATATTGCTTGAAAATGAAAATTTCGAAATATCGGCAAAGCTTAAGCAAAGATAATGTTCATAAATAAAAGTCTTATGATAGGTTAATTCACTCTAGTACCAAAACTAACAGCACACCATTGAAAGTAGTGAACGACCATTTGCTATGGCGTTCGTTTGAAAAATTTGTATGGCGGTAGCTTTAAAAAAATTAAGTTAATGTAATATTATATATATTTATTTATGATATGTCATATATATTGGTATCATGACACAAACCGTCAATGCTCCATAATACGTGGTTATTACCCTCCCCCACCCCATCAACTAATTCAGCGATAACACATTGTTACGATTGAAACTGAATAGATGACCTTCGTCAAAATGATTATTATAGTCGTACAGTAAATAGTTTTAGATACAAAATGTAGAGGAGGTAATTACCTACGAAAAAAGTTTTTTTGACAATTTCACATAAAATGTATAGTTTTTGCGTTATAAGGCCATCAAAATGTACACTTTTGATGAAATGTGGCTTTTTCACTAAAAACAAGTAGCCTTTGCTTTAATATAACGCTTTATACTGATTGTACAAAAAAAGTTTTAGACAAAAATTGTAGAGGACAAAATTATCTACAAGACGGTTATATATTATAATACATATATATATATATCCAATCGCACTTGGGGTATACGAGTTTTAACTATACGAAACTATAATAATATTATATATTTTATAATATAACGATAATAAGAATACATTTGGTTTGTGAGGGACGTTCATTGTACAAATTGCTGTCGTCTGAATGCCAGGCGGCTAACTTTGTGGTCTAAGGGTAACATGTTGTACATAAATATATAATATATATATATATTGATTCAAGGACATGTTCGTCCCTTTCTTTGGTAACAAAAGACCCTGCCGAAGCCAGCTGCCAGCTGCACATTCCAATGCCAGGGCCGACCTGCTGCACCTATACTGTACACTACAATACTACAGGATCAGTGCCGGAGCAATCGTCGGGGCGAGCGGGGCACGTGCCCCGGGCCCCGCGATTTTGGGGCCCCGCCGGGGCCCCGATATTTATAGTGCTCCTACCTGAATGAAACCAAAAAAACATAAATTAAGTTAATTTTTGATCACGAGTCTTGGTATACACAACATATACTATAAGGTATACTAACAACAAAAAGTATATTACCCAAAATACCCATGTATCACATTAAATTTAAGTTGATTTCTATACGTTCTACCGACTTATTTTAGTTGTTTATAATGATTGTTAAAACTAAAATGCTCGAAGGTTGTATCGTCGTTATTGGCTAATCACATTTGATGTAGCCAATAATATGTACAGGTATAATATATAAAATATACTAATAGTTAGGTAGGTACCTACTTTCTACGAGAGATATGAATAAAATACGTAAATTATTCGATAAAGATTAGTGATACGGGTAGATTTGTTATCGGATTCCCAGGAGAATTCGAGTGACAGCCGACGGGCGACGACGTATAATTTTTGTTTCATATAACATTAGAACATATTTATTTTATATTTTTACTTCTTCATTTTGAAGATAGCGAAGCAGGAGTGCTGACTGCTATTAAAAAAAATTCATAAATATTTCAACATAGCTCTTTGTATCTTAAATAAGTAATTTTATAATTTATTTGTTTTAATCAGTCTTGTAGAGTATTCGAATCCAAGTATTTCAATACGTGTATTAAAATACTTTTTGAAGTATTTTTTGGTACCTATTCTAAATACAATGTTTTTAAAATATTTTTTAAATATTCTGAATACTTTTTAAGAGTATTTTTAACATAATATAAATACTTGTATTTAAATACCACAAAATTCACTTTATTAATTATTTTTCACAACAATTTGGCATCAATAAAAATACTATTGTTTTCGTTGAAATAATATTAAATCGGCTTGATCTGTAAGTCTTAACTACAAGACTGGTTTTAATTTTACGGTCAATTTGATATTTCTGGTATCTTATTTAGTCATAATAAATATATAATTATATAAATAATCGATATTTAGCAATCAGTAAAATAATTTCGATTATGATTTATACGAAGAAATATTAATTTTCCGCCATTTAATTTATAAAAATACTACACCACTTCAAGTACTTTCTGACATAAAAAAAACCGAACGCATTTCCCAGCTTGAATATTGCCTTACGAATTATGTTAACAATTCCGCTTACATCAGCTGGAGCAGAGAGAACATTCTCAAAATTAAAACTTATAAAAACTTATTTACGAAGTACCATGTCACAACAAAGACTTACTGGACTTGCTACAATTCGTATAGAAAAAGAACTATCAGAACAACTAAATTATGAAGATATAATAAATGATTTTGCATCTAAAAAAGCTAGAAAAATTAAAGAATTATAACTGACAACATTTTGCTTTAACAATGTATTATGTATTTTTAAAATATAAATAAAAATAAAAAAAAATATTGTTAATTGTTCAGCACACTAATTTTTTTTAAACTTTGTTTATAAATATAAGTTATTACTTATCTACTAGTATTTTAACTTTACTTATTAGTTTATTTTCTATGCAAATAATAATATGATTATACATTTATCATTGATTGTTTTGATTTTCTTTACATACCTACCTACTTAATGTAAAATAATTGTTGGTTTTAAAATCGATGGACAAAATTATCTTTTGAATTAAATCTATAATTAATTTGGAATTGGGATGTAATGTATAAGATACGAATGAGGGCCAGAGGGCCCCACATTTTTTACTTGCCCCGGGCCCCGCAAAACCTAGCGCCGCCACTGTACAGGATCACTACTATAAGATGACCGTATTTGAAAAAATAAAATACAGGACAAAAATATTATCACACTATTATAAATTTCAATATTTTAGTATATAAAATTTTTAAATTAAGAAGTATTTATTATATTTTTTTGTTGGCCGATGAGATAACGCTGGTGCACGACATTTAGGTATTATTAGGCTATTATTAAATATATTTATTCATTAGTAGTGCTACTACATAGGCGTGCGCAGATTTTTTTCGCATGGTATGCCGGTATTTAACATACTAGCTAGCTCAATATATTGTATACAGCTCCCCAGAAACTCCTAAGCGCGTTGCATTCCCTATCAATTTTTCGTCAAAACGACTTAAACGTGACAAAAATTAAGGTACCGACTTATAGTTGTAGGATTTTAAAAATGTAAAAATATTTTAAATGTACAATAAGTCTCCTTTGAAACGGTAGAGGCGGTAATCGGAATAAAAATCTCCAGGAAAAAAAATCCTCAAACTAGGTACAATATTACTCACAACCAGATACAAATGGTTGCACAAATATTTTTTAAACGTTAATTAATTACCACATTATTAATATTTAATTACAAATACGTACCTATATTATATTATATTATACTATATTACATCATTCAAAAAAATGTGAAAATAGAATATTAATGATAATAATATGTAAGTAATATTTTTATATGTTATGTTTTAACTGTGATTAGGTGACTACATTCAATAAATTATTATTTGATAATTATTTTATTATGATTATAATTATTATTACCACCTTAATTTTCAATTTTGTATAATATTTTTGTATACTACTTATGTTTTTCAATGTATTATTTGACGTATCGCACACTCAAAATATTTTAGATTCTGAGTGGAACAATGAATGTATTAAATCAATAATTATGTATGGTTTTTTTTTTTATATTTTTTTTTAATTTTATTTTGTTTTAATTTTTTTTTGTGCCCGTCATCACGTTTTTAGGACAGTAATAGTCCTTGGATTTTCTTCAACAGTAGATTTTCTGATAGGAAAGTTAATCTAGTTGGTACATTGGGGGGTCAAAAGTGAAAATTTCAAAGTAGTATTCAAAAACAGCGTGAGAAACAAAATAAAAATTAAGGAAAACGGGAATTATTACATTAAAATCTGTTTTCGAAAAAATCGATTTTGGTTATTGGTGCAACTCTAAAACAAATGACCGTAGGTACATGAAATGTTGGCTGAATGTTTATATATTAGCATCTTCTATACACGATAACATTTTCAAAATGTTTTGATTTATTTTGAACTGTTTAGGCACATTTTCATTTTCCATTTTTTTAGTTTTTTTTCTAAAAATATCAATACAATTTTATTTGTTGGTTAAAAAAGTTTCAAAAATTAATACAAGGCTCCTACTATATTGTTACAGTGGCATTTTAAAAATATTAAAAATCCTTAGTCACAGTTTTTTTAATAAGCATTTAAAGTTCAAAATTGACAAAATATGGAAAAATCATGAAAATTAGCAAATTATTTTGAGTTAAGAATTCGTAAAAATTTTTCTTTTTAAATCTAAGGTATTAAAATGTAATACAAGATCCCTTATAAGATTATCTACCTTTATCAAAAAAAAAATGTCTATAAAAAAGTCAAATTAAATTTTTATGAGCGTTTGAAATTCAAATTTTTACAACATTGGATATTCACTCGATTTCACATGTAGCGATTTCCTTATTTTGAAAGTATTTTAAATACGGTTTTGGACGTATTTGTATTTGAAAATCAAATACTTTTATTTAAATACTTTATCGATTTTTTTTCAATAATAAATGGTTATTTATTATCTTTTTTCTCAGAAATCAAAGTAATATCATGACTAAATAATATAGTCATGAGTAATATCATTGAAATTTTGTAAGTTTATTCCCGACATAGCCTCCTAAAGTGCAAAATATTATTGTTTTTTTTTCATTGAAGCCTATATTAGATTATTGTGATGTGAATTATTTGAAACTCCAAACTATAAACATAGAACAATAATGAAGCGAAACTCGATCAGCTGATTCGGTTTACGACTTTACGTTTACCTATGATCTATGAAGTCTGAACCTAAAACGAGCCCATAAACCAACATGATGTTAGATCCACGAACGGCATGCGAAAAGACGAAACTGTCGGAGAAAACGAAAAAATTCGGCAAAAAAGTCCGGCCGGGAGCGTATTTTGCGTATGTGGTGTGCTGTCCAAAAAAAGAGGCAAAATGAATGATGACAATTTTGAAAAGATTATGATTTTAAAATCCAATAAAGACTTTTGGTATTAATTTTTGTTTTTATTTTTATTTTTTTTCCTGTTGAATAATTGAATAGTATACATACGTAATATATACATTAATACAAATATTTTCACTACAGAAATATAGCATTTATATATAAATTATTTTCTCCAGAAGCTAGGGTTGTTGTGGAGATAAAGGTTCTTATAATATCTATTTAGTTCTCATACAATAAATAATTAAAACGATCATTCGGTGATTATTAACTTATCATACAATTATAGGTACCTTGGTTAGTACCAGAATATGGAACATGCATTATAATATTTGAACTATTAAGTATTAACTATATAATAATAATTAATATGTACAGTTTGAATGAGTTTGATCTCATGGTCAAATTTAAAGTTAAAATATCAGAGAAAAAGTATTGAACCCAAAGGTAAAACTTAAAACAAATGTATTAAAATAAGTATTTGTGTTTAAATACTTTCTAAGTATTTGTATTTGTTCTTAAATACTTATTGAAAAAAGTACTTTAAATACTATTTAAATACTTTTTAAGTTGATGTATTTGTATCTCTATTTAAATACAAATTAAAAGTATCTTTTTACAAGATTGAAAATGTATAAAATGTTCAACTTTTATATCTAAGGATTGAAAATTCAAAAAAAGATTCCACTTAAGTAGGTAGTTAATTCTGTTATCAAAAAATCTAAAAAAATACATAAGCAAAGTTTATTTTTATAGTCATTTTAAGTTCAACTTTGGACAAAATTACATAAAAAAAAACCTAGAATAACTATTTTAGTTATTTTGTTGTGATTGTGTAATATTATTCGTGGGTACTTGAAACTTCTAAAGTACACTATTATATATCTATGGAGTATGGACTATGATAGTATCAGGGTTTGTTGTTACCGTATAACGCATTATAAGTACCTAATGGATATTGTGATATGATTAATTTGGATATTATTATAGGTAAATATTGTGCGTCAATTTTTTGTTTAATATCATAGGTATGTATATAATATGTCTTATACCTAGACTGACATACCGTCTCCGCTCAGAATCGTTTTTCGTATACAATGGTATTATATCATTGAATTCAAATTTAATACTATCCATTATAAAGTGACCCACTTGTAACATAATGTACAGCAGAGCACCTTTTTTTCTATAAATATCATTAAAATTTTATTTGTTTTGTAAAAAAGCGTGAAAATTTAATGCAAAGCTCCTGATATATTGATACAATATCATTTAAAAAGTATTAAAAATTCATAGAAATAATTTTTTTTTATAAGCATTTAAGTTCGAATTTTGACAAAATATATCATATTTAAAATTTAATAATAATTTTGTACTTAAAGATTTATAAAATGTTCAACTTTTATAGCTAATGATTGAAAATTTAAAACATGATTCTACGTAAAAAAGGTTATACGTATATAAATTACTTTATTCACCTTAGTATGATCAAATATACTTCATAATATAGGCTGCTGGCTGACTAACCGTTTTCGCTCAGAATCATTTTTTCTTATACAATGATATTACGATATATATATACAGGGTGATTTTTTTATCGAAGAACACTCATTATTTCAAAAAGTATTAATGTTTAAGAAAATATTTTTTTACATAGTTTCAAGCTGTTTAAAAACAATATTTTTATTAAAAAATTATATTTTTAAATATTTTTTATCCTTTTAATTTTTTAAGTTTTTTACTTTTTTGAATGACAACATCTAATTTTAATTTGATATTCAAAAACAGAATATTTTTCTGATTATTTTAATACATAAAAATTGAATTTAGGGCAAGTAGTTTATGAGTTATAAGTATTTAAAGTTTAGATGAGCGGAGTAGTGGACAAACATTTCGCGGGGTAACCCCGTACCACTCTACTCCGCTCATCTAAACTTTAAATACTTATAACTCATAAACTAATTGCCCTAAATTCAATTTTTATGTATCGAAATACTCAGAAAAATATTCTGTTTTTGAATATCAAATTAAAATTAGATGTTGTCATTCAAAAAAGTAAAAAATTAAAAAATTAAAAGGATAAAAAATATTTAAAAATATAATTTTTTAATAAAAATATTGTTTTTTAACAACTTGAAACTATGTAAAAAAATATTTTCTTAAACATTAATACTTTTTGAAATAATGAGTGTTCTTCGATAAAAAAATCACCCTGTATATATATATATATCATTGAATTCAATTTTAATACCATCCATTATACAGTGACCCACTAGTAACCGACTGTACACCAGAGCAGTGGCGTAACTGAGAATGTTTGATGGGGGGGATCAAAATAAATTTGTAGGGTAAACTTGTGGGGGCCTTTGCCCCCACGGCCCACACCCCCTTATCTATATTTTGTATAATTTAATAACTCAACACATCTAAATATAATCATTCTATATTACATAACATTATACATTTACAAATATGTTTTAAAATGTTTCAATATTTTAATAAACTCATTTAAATGTTTTATAATAATTAATATGACATAACTAAGAGTTATTGAATAAACTGCAGTGACTGCAATTATATTTTTAATAGGTACTTTTTTTAACTGGTGTTAATTTAATTTTGCATAATTTTAATAGAGTTGTAACTTGAAATGCTAATTATAATAAGTTGAATACGTCATACATAATATTTAAACATTTAATTCCGGGTCTAATAATGTTTAGTATTTTAAATTGTAATACTTACGTCAGGCCCAGGCTTCTTTTTAAAAAAATTCAATAAAGTACTGCTAGTTAATTTTCTTTTTTTTTTTGCTCCATTTTGCTTTTAGCTTATAAAAATGTAACTGACACAGTGACACTGTGAATATGAGAGAACGGTGTGTATACCTACTGTGTAGTGTTTACTGTTTATACGTAATCGCAATAATCAATGTAGATACTTTGTGTCGGCGCGCGTTCTTAGTAGTTAGTACCTACTATCTATGGCTATTATTCGTTCTACGAAATGTAAATCTTAGTTACATTTTTATTATTATATTATGTTTATGGAATGGTGGTTTTTCTCATTATCGGATTACTTACCATCTATAATCTATTCAAAATTAGGTACAGTGTGTGGCAAGGCACCCGATGTTTATTAATAAATAAGAATTAAAATGAATCAGACCATTTATTTTGAAATCATGCTTATCGTTAACGGGTAAATATTTATATACGGGTAATATTTAAGTATACACAACTTCTAAACTTTTTTTTTTTTTAGTTTCGTAATAATTTATAAGTTTTTATTTGAACTATTTGTAGGTATAAGACAATATATAAATACAGCTCATGGGGGGGTCTATCCCCCATATCCCCCCGTAATTACGCCCCTGCACCAGAGCACCTTTTTTTAAAAGTATTTTTAACAAAATTTAAATACTTGTATTAAAATACCATAAAGTCAGTTTTATTAAATTAATATGGTTTCTGTTTTGGAATTTTTTGAGAAAACTGACGATCTAAATGATCTAATAAGTTTAAAATAGTTCCATATCATAAATAGTTAATAAGACTTTTTATTTTTTTTTTTTTTCATTACAATTCAATCAATATTAGTTGAAATATATCTGAATGCAGATTGAAATATGTGAACATGTATTTATCTCTAAATAGTCAGACGTGTGATAGTAATTGTTAAAACCTATGGTAAGTAGTAATACATAATAGGTAGGTACCTATACTGATGTACAATATACATATATATTATATTGGATAAAATTTAAATAACACTTGTATTTGTATTCTAATACTTTGTGAGTATTCGTAAAATACATTTTTATAATAGTATTTTAAAAGTATTTTTAATATTTTTTTATTCGAATACTATTGTATTAGTAGGTATCTTAATATTTTTTCAAAAGTATTTTTTACAAGACTGTATGCTGTTTTTTAAGTAAGTAGGTGCCTCGTGCCCAGGGGCGGAGTGGCTGGTCTGGAAATGGGAATTTTCCAGATGGCCTGGAGTCTGGACCATACTATGGCCTGGTGGCCTGGCCATTTTGTTAGATTTTTTTTTTTAATTTAAATTAATTTAAAAAATATTAGTTAATGCTAAATGCATCAAAAATTTGTTTCTATTAAATTATTGTATTACAAATATTATTAATGAAATAATAGTAAGTACAACTTACTAGCCTCGTACAATCGTATACTCTTATTTGAAATCTTTGGATAAAAAATTACAAAATATTTGGTACATAAATATAGATATCAAATAAAATCAAAGCAATATAATATTTATGTGGGTCGATTATTTTTATAAAAAAACACCCAGATAGTGTGTGGTCTCTGTTCAATCCAACAGAAGTAATTACCTACTAAGAAATTATAAATTACTGATTCGACGCATTTCCGCATGTTGAAACCTGCAAGTTGTTTATTTGTACCCTGTAGGGCTGTTGAGTGGCGACGAATATAGCAATGCCAAATGGCTAATAATAACTAATACCATTGATTATAAATACTACTAATGTCTAATACTAGTATTTTGAATATTTTATAACAATCAATGATAATACATTAATACATATTAATTTTGTATTATTGGTCACTTTACTTTGGTCATTGTTATTTTTATAAAGAATATCTGTAATAAACCCAAACAAATTAGTCATTAGTGTTTGATATTTGTTCCCTGGGCACTGGTGTTGAGTGTGTCGACGGTGTCGTTTATGCCGTTTATGGTGTATCCACGTTTTTCCTTTTAAGTAATTTTGTGTACCTTAAAAGTATTTTATTTACTATTTAGTTAAATGTTCTAGTTTACTAGTTATGACTTATGTAGGGATTATTTTTAATTTAAAAAAAAATTGAACAACTTATTATTATTTAAATTGCTCATAAATAAAATTAAGAAAATATATAAGAATTTCCAACACATTTGTAATAAATGTAATTAATTTGCCAAGTGCATTTCCTCATTGATAATTTATCTTGCTCTTATATTTCAATATTTTGAATAAAATGTACTTGTATTAATTTAATTTAACTTTTTTCAGATCAAACATCAAACAGTAATAATTTAGAATCTAAAATCTCTATAGATTGTGATAATGTTTTCGGACTTTCAGGTATTAGTACTTAGTGGTATATTAATACAATGTGTTAGAAGACAGAAGTTAAAAGAAATAGCAAGATAGTGATTGAAATACTTTTCTAATACTGAAAGTAATTTTGGAATAGGCAAATATAAAAACCAAATTCGAGCGTATCGAGAAACAAAATATTTGGTGGGTGGCCTGGATAAATTTTAAACTCCCGGCCTGGATTTGGTTCCCACTCCGCCCCTGCTCGTGCCTACGTTCAATAAACTGTTGTTTGATAATTATTATTACCCAAAAGTGTTATACTATACCTAAAAGTCAATTTACTCTTGTATTAAAACTAACAGCACACTATTGAAACTAGTGAACGACAATTCGCCATGTCGTGTGTGTGGAAGACGGTGACAACAAATGTATGGGTACCTAGCGTCTTCTTAACTCTACTTAGAAAACAAACACATTCAAACAACGTAAGTACCTACGGTTACAACCGATTTTATTCTGTAAATCAAGGTTAGGTTTAGCATTATAGTTACAACGATGATCCGAATAATATATGTGAAAATAATGTAAGTATTTAGTAAAGTAAAATTAGTCAATTTTGGAAGTGTATTTTATTATTTTACTTTTGATCATGTGGATACCTACTTTAAACGTTTGCTTCAGTAAACATAGCGATATCAATACGGCCAAAGTACCAATTATTAATCGCATTACAAAATATGGCGAATATATTCTTAAAATATCTTATTGTTCCAATTATAATCAAAGCACTATAGGCAGCTGATGACTGATTATTTTTCAACCAAAAATCTCAAACATAACAATATAGGTAATAATAACTAATAGGTATAAAGACCTAGGTACTAATAATGCATGCGTGTAATATGGTTTAAAATATAATAATAAATACCTATGTAGTATAAATAATTTGTACCGTTATAATTTTTTTTTTTTTTTTGTAATCTGGAAATACCTATGCCATGAAGTTTGGAAGCTACGATCGAATTCCCTAGGTCCCTTGAATACCTACCATTATAAACAAATTCGTAATATAAGTGATGCAATTTATATAATATCACTGATTAAACAGATTTTGATCTTTAAATTCTACCTAACTAAGTAGGTAAACTTTTTTTTAACATTTATATACCTTGATTTAGATATTCTGCACCATGCAATTTTAAAATTGTATGGTTTTGGTTTCGGTTTAAAAAAAGGTTTTTCAAATATTTTATCTGTTATAAGAACGGTTTTTGAAAATGTTCGGTTTCGGTTTTTAAAATTTCCATTTTATTTTCCTGTGTCTAACTACTGTAGACTCGATTTTTATTATCTATTAAGTATTATAAGGGCCGAGTCTAAATCCCTAAAATATGGAAAATTCGTATAATTAGTGTACAATATACGATATATCAAATTTACGTTCAGCAGAACTAATTTCGTGTCATTAGCTTAAATATTTTGTACCTAGTTTTAGGTGCCTAATTTTGCATTCGACATAATATTATGTTGTCATACTATGGTTAAGTTCATTATTCGATTACATTAATATTTAATTGTATACTACAATAACATCACACTATATTACAATTTACAATATATAAATACAATAAATTATTTTAGTACCTGTGTTGTAATAGTTAGGAGTTAGGACACAGTAGGAAATGGGAATACATTTATATAATATAGGTAGCTTACAATATATTATGTATTATCTTCTTTGGTTATCATAAACAATTATGTAATAAAAAAAAATGTTAACTATATCTTCCTTTATCCTTATAATGGCTTCATTCAAAGTATGAATTTAGGAGTTGAAATCCATCCTCCTTCATACCTTTTGGACATTTACCAACACAAAATTGTATTTAACACTTTTTCTATCATATTTACTTTCAATGTACCTATTTAATCGTATGGAAATTACTTACGATGACTTATATGGAACGTTGAATGTATTGATTTTACAATGATGAACCGGTGACCAAACTACTGGTATTTACACAACAATTTTTAACACTCGACCCAATTAGTTCTGTATAATGATTTTTATCATGGAACCAAACAATCAAACATTTGAATCCAAACTATATGCACTGCATTTTTGAATCAATGTTAGAAAATATATGTATCATGAGTGAAAACTATTCGTATCTACATAATATATAAACTGTGAATGGTACCTTAAACAATTTTTTTTAAAAATAACTGTCATTAATCGATATATTTTATTAAAATGTATGTGTGTATCCACTCATCAGTCATCATAATAGTATACTGGTGTATACTGTATAAAAATAAAATATTATGATAGTATAATAATATTATTTTACACTTATAAGCCTAACACTGTGAATTTTTTATTGCAGTGTTATACAATTTTATTCATATTTTAATTGTATTGTAAAACAATTACATTTAATGCCGCAAATTGCAATTAAAATTTTAAAATAAACTAGTTAAAAAAAGCTATGCTCTACATAAAATAAAAATACATTTCATGTAACTCCAAAGCTCTACTTGGATATAATATAAAAACGAAACTAATGTATTTATCAATAAAATTAGGGCTAATTCATCAAATGGTATATTTTTCCAAACAATTAATTATTTTATATTACAATATTAATAACCAATTTATACTAACCATTATACGTAGGTAGGTAAGTATATATCTAATTATTAGGTAATCAGTATAAATTATGAATTCTTATATTTTTAAAAATTCATCATAAAGATATTATGAAATTAGGGTTATGGAATGGGGGAGGGAAAGGCGAAGCCCCCCACAGCTTATATTTTCACAAAAACTATTTTGCACCTAGTGAGCTACTTACCTATCTGAAGGCGTGCCTGGACGTCAAGCTAGTTTAGTGCAGAGCTCTGCCCGCGGTATTAGGTACAGTTGTAAGCAAGCAAAAACCGATTTCGGTGCTCGTAACATTCATAATACGACCGCGGCCGTATCACATAAAATATAATAATATTGCCTATATTTTAATAATGTACAGTTGTACAGAGAGATAAATAAACGATTGATGTCGGTGGTCGGCGAACTGCCCGACTATATCGTCATAGGGAGGTACTTTTTCAAACGGCGTGATTTAAATAATATCATTGAGCACACCATTATATACGTGAGGTGAAATAAAGCGAAGAATAAATATTCGAAAACATGCGATATTCTTTACAAGGAATATCTAAACGAGACGTACAGAGGCGTCCGCGGGATTTTTCAATGAGGGGGGCTTGAAAATTAGTTACAAATTTATTTTTATTTTTTCCAGTCTAATAATTTCAGACGTTTATTTGAGGTATTTTAAAATGTTTGTAACTTTTCAACTAATAATGTACGATACGTTGTACAGTTCTGCGAGAGAGAAATAAACGAGTGATGTCGGTGGTCGGTGAACTGCTCAACTGCCCGACTATACCATCATAGGTAGGTACTTTTTCAAACGACGTGATTTAAATAATACCATTGAGCACGCCATTGCACACGTGAGATGAAATAATGCGAAGAATAATATTCGAAAACATGCGATATTCTTTACAAGGAATATCTAAACGAGACGTATAATAATGCACGAGTGTACTTACTTATACCCGCGCAGAAGTTTACAAAACGTTGATGGATTGTACGAAAAATCGATTAAATTATTTTTAATACGGGTATAGACTTTTTTACAGTATTGTTATTAAAAAATAATATATTTTTGTATTATATGTGAATATCGAATAAATTGAAGTGGCTCAAACGTTAAATATACGCGTGGACTAATGCGTATAGATCATAAGTTTTTTTCTTATTCTTATTATATTACATTTTCTGAAGAATGTCAGTTTTAAAAATACAATTCAAAATGTTCATCGAGAAAAATGAAATATATTATTCTTGTTTGCAAAACTGTAAAAACTACTAACAGGGGTAGTAATTAAATCATACGCCCGCGCCTTGAAGTTTGATTGTAATTTCGAAGAAAAAAAGGTCGATGTTATAAATTATAAGTGTCTAGACCATGCTCTTCAGGAATCCCTTTTTTGATTTAAAATCAGATGTGCCCAAAATAAATAAAAATGTAACGCAATTACTTCATGGAATTTTTAAAAATATTATCTTATTTGAAATTTAAAATTTAAAAACAATCCCCTAACAATATACTATTATCATTATTTTGAAAATGCCGCCCTCTTACTAAAGTGCAGCTAGGCATGGGAATATGTCACCTAACACTTGAGCCGGGCCTGATTGTGTAGCACTAGTTACTAAAATTAACTAAGAATGAAATGGAAGGATAATGGTTAATAAGTAAAATTTACTTAAATTACTTTATAAAATTCTTTTTACAAAATTCTCATTTATTACTATTAGTCATACGAACAATTAAAAATTTATTATTTTCCGTATTATAGTTTATTAATGTGCGGATTTTTAGATTCTCAAAAGCTTTATATAAGATGCAAATATGTTCTATAAACCCAAGAATATTCTCTAAATACTCCTTAAACTTGTAAATATGCAGTCATGCAGATAATATTTTTTTTTCTAAACTAGTTCAACAAAAACAATAAATAACTGTTATGCACTACTGCCATTACTCCTTTGGTAACAGGTAAATGATTTAAATATAAAAATGTAAAACAGTTCGTACACAGGTATATAAATATTATATTTTTATATTTAAATAATTTACTTGTTAATTATATTTTAAAATTTTAAATGAATATTACATAACTAAATCGTAAGAAATTAAAAGTTAAAATATTAAAAAATATAAAAGTAAAATTAAATTTATTATTAAAAAATCCTTCTCATTACGTTATCATTTATCAAATATGATTATCTATATTACAATCACCAACGGAGAGTAATAGAATGACCAACATTACCAATTTGATTACAAACAAGTAGATAGTTGAAAGATTTTTAATTTTTAGAATTTTTAGAATACTTAAATCAAGTTATTTTTTTCCCTAGACAAAATTATTGCTAGAAAAAGTCACAACTCGAGAAATTAACAAAATATAATATAACATATGGTTTTTTTTATGAAAAATAATAGAAAATATTCTAAAATATAAAAAATAGGCTAAATATTCTCTAATGTCAAATATATGCTTTAATATGCAAAATAATTTCTTTCCTACAAACTCTGTGATAGATAAACCGTCCATATTATTCATCCTAGTGAAGTTGAATAAAGCCAATACAAATATGTAACGTAAAAACCTAAAGATACTCTCTCTAATTATGATTGAAATTGGTAGATTTTAAATTAAATACTTGAGATTCTTGTGTTTATAAGTTGTATATACCTAACCAATATCAATTGTACATCAAATTCAAATTAAGATCATCAATTAATTTATTACAGTTTGTCAATAATAGTATAAATTACCAAGTAATTAAGTAACAAATTGTTTTCAAAAGTCATTCTTAAGAATAAAAATCCATAAGTGCTCATTCATACTATATTTAATAATTAAATTGCAGATGTACACGCATTTGCATATTTTTTTCCTTTAATAATAAAAGTTGCAGAGTAGGATAGAAATTAATTTTGTGGCCTATAGAATATGAAATCAAAATTGTTATGTTGCATATATTATTGCATATTTCAATCATATTTTTACATTTTTTTAGGCATATTATTATAACAACGGTTTATCGAGCATCTTTTAAAGTTTTATAAAGCATATATTTAAGTTTTTTGGAGCATGAGCATCTGCCCTTTATTAATAATATTTGTTATTTAAAACAAATGCCAAGGGTTCTCTATGCAAAGTTTATGCAGACATTTAAAGAATATTAACGAGTCTTTGTTTAAAAAGTGCTCACTGTAGATATTTATTAAGAATAAATTAATGAAAACGTACAAAGCAGTTAATGGATATTTGAAAACAAAATTGAGATTTTATACAGCAGTGTGAGACAGTTGTATTAAGTCATTAGCTTCATAGTTGTAATTGGATGTTTGAGTAGCCATTTTTTCTTGTTTAACCTTGTATATTCGTTGCTCTATTACATACAATACTCCACTGAAATAAAGGGCAATACTTCCTGTGACTGCTACTCCAAAGCTCCATCCTAAATCAGTGTGTTCCCAATGTGGCATCCATTCTCTGCTGTCTCCATATACTCCAAATATTATCAGAGCAATACTACTGCATACAGCTGAAAATAAAATTTTTTTTAACACATTAATAGATATGTTACAAATTATAAGACAACCTAACACAATGTTTTACCTGCAGCTATGTTAAGTATTCCAGCTGATAGAATTTGAATATAACATTCATAAGCTTTATTTAAATACAAATAAAGTGCACTGTAAAATAAACCTGATACTGCTAAGAGAATACAAGCCGTAAAGAAACACTGAGTAGCAATATAAAAATCTAAGGAAAAAAAAACTATATTAATTTTAAATTTTACATCAAAGTATGAAATTTTATTCGTTATTGATGAAAAGTAAAAAAAAACCATGTCATAAACAAACCTTCAAATATAATATCAGAGATAATATAGTATTCTTCTTCAAACACCCACGAACAATTATGGAATCTTGTATCGTAAAAATGACGAGGGTCTTCAAAACCTTTAAGACATACTACCCATAGACCTAAAGATGTGAACAGTTAAACAAATTGTTATTAAAAAGTGAATACCTAATTTCATTTACTTTTCATCATAGTTAGTATAAATTAATAACTTGAAATTATTAATTTCAGAAACTTGTAACAATAATTATTTAACAAAATGTTACCAATGATTATATATAATATAGATCGCTCACTGTGGTGCAAAATATGCTGCGTTAATTTACTAGCGATCTTGGTGTTAAATGGCAGAAACAAGATAAGATAGGTAATATAAAATTAAGATAGGCCATCTTATAACCTGGCTCCCTAGTCAGTTTCTAGCGTTCAACACCAGGATAGCTAGTAAATTAGAGCAGCATATTTTGCACTACAGTGAGCGTTCTATAGTATTTATAATCAATGTTAATACTAATAAAAAAGAACAAACAAAGTTGGATAGTATTAACTATTATTTAAGGATTATTTAAAATTATATTATACTTTAATATTTATATAACCTTATTATCAACTGAAAAAAAGTTTAAGATATTTTTGCTTTATGAATCACTTTTTTAAGTATGGAGGAAATGCAAATTATTATAATCAAGCAAGGCACACCTATCTAGATAAGAATACAATTCTAGTTCAATAGAGTAAAAAAGGTGATTAAAATAAAATGTACAGCCTTGTTTGCTTTCAGAGCATTTATCTATTAGATAGGTAACTGTACTTTCCAAGCATTTGAAATTTGCTGAATTTATAAAAATATTGTTAAGTAAAATATCTCAACATATGTCATGAGTTCAAGTTCAAGTTTCAACAGCAAAGCTGCTTGAAGAAAAAGGCAAGTGACCCCAATGGGTAAAAACTAGAAACCAGTAGGTCAGAATATAAGACACAATGCATAAAAAGTCATCATTCTATCAATTAAATGTCAAACAATCACATCATTAAAGCAGAATAGAAACGTATAACACAGTTAAGTATAAAACACGCTTTATACATACATATAAAACATATAGTATAAACGTTTTTTTTTTATAGCTGAACTGAGCAGAATTTATCAGGAATAATTTACCAAGTTGATGAGGTTTTTTAATATTTGTTATATTAATTACCAAGTCATCATTATTAATAACTAGGTACATTAATATTTTAATAACAAAAAAAATTTGTTTTCATTTTATTTTGTTCTAAATTTAAGAAAATTCACCAAGTTGATGTGATTTGTTAATTTATTATATTAATTTATAAGTTTATACTTATTAAAATTAAAATGTACAGTATTATCACTATTATAGTACTTAAAAAGTTCAAAACAAACAATGTATACTTAACATTCCATAATATGTCTTAGTCGTTATAAGGATTTATACGCTTTATAATATAAATAATGTTACACGTATAAAGCGTTTTATAAGCGTATATTACCAATCCCGAATTAAAGACTTTTACTGCAAATATGTTTTTTTTTTTTTTTAATACCTACGGTACAAGCGCAAAAAATGAAGAACCTACAAACAATTTTTGAACCAAATTAAATATATTTGATTGCATTTTTTAAAACTCCAACACAGATTCTATCGAGCATTTATAGATACTCGGGCTGAAAATCTTTCAGGAGGGACCAACAAAAAATGCGAATTGCCATGTGACTATGTGAGCGCACATAATATACTAACACCTAGCTGTACTGACCGAGTGTTTCGAATTCTGGGTCCTTTAATTTTCCATCCGTGACCAACCAGCTCTTCGTCGTGAACGCCAACAGGACCAAAAACGATCCCGAAACCGACAGGACAGCGGCCGTCAGACCGTTCCTGGACTGGGCCATGGAAACCACTGGTACCTATAAACAGACGCAGACTAAAGATTCAAGTTTTGAAAAAAATACAACAAAACTTACAAAACTTGGTCGGCTACGATGGATATGTATTTAGTAAATACGCGGCTCCAGGGAGCGTATTAGGAAACCCAGGTCGCCACAGCTCGTCTCTCTAATATCGTGTCCTCACAGTAAAATTGTGAATTTATCTATTAATCGGTAATACAATTATTTCATCAAACAGAACAAGTGAGTCGTTACAGCTTGTTGTATCGAGTTAGGTACCGCCAAATCTTTGCTCGTAAACAACAAACTGTTGATATCAGTGATATGATGATGTGAGTTATGATATGAGTTATGAGAGACGCTATTCCTACAGGTGTAACTCAAGGTGTATCGATACCACAGACTTATAAACTAATTTACAGCGCTTAGGTCACGGGTGCGATATACAGTATTAGTTTCGTACGTCTATGGGAGACTTCACGTTTTTTCTCTCTTTCTCTTATGTGATTCCACCAAGATTGTCCCCGATGTGTTCCTTCTCACTCACTCTCACGCCTCGAAGACCGGTCTCCGTGGGCGGGGTACACGTTATCAATTTAAATATTTCATATTGATGTTATAAATTATTTGAAAAATGTCGAATAACAATATTACCTATATAATATTTAATTCATCGGCAAATGTGACGACACCGACGATTCCATACACGAAAAAACTTCGAACTAATTAAAACGGTAGTTGTCCGCCGCGGTCGATAGATTGTTACCGTGTCTTATAATATCGTACCAAACGGGCATATCCGTTACCAACATCATCTTATCAGATCACGGGTACGGTACAAGTTTTTCAGTCCAATACTTCATGCCCCAGGGATACACAAACCCGACCGACTGTCCGAGTGTCCATTCTACATTGTTCAGTGTCATTGCAGACGACGAAAGGACGAGATCTGTTGCACGTTGCCGAGCAGTACCAGACGTTCCGCCATCATTTGCAGTAAGTAGGTACACGATTTAATATTATAATATTATCACTTCATACACTCTCCCGCAAGACGCCCCGTGTCCCCGGTGCCATATTATTATTATTATTATTATTATTATTATTATTTACTGTTCGTCGTCGGCTGACGATCCATTGAAGTTTGCAAACCCCAAATTCGCTTCACACACGTCCGGTCTTTTGTTCTCGTGTACCTACCTACCTATCTGCCCGTCGTTTTAATTAAATGCCCAGTGGCACACCTCTTGTAGCGGGTGTGAGTAATGTGATGTTTACGATTTTCGGTGTCCGTCGAGTCCAGTGTTGGGTAGTAACGTAACGAGAGTGACGCGTTACTTTGCTTGTAACGCGTTACGTAATTTCATTAGAATTATTTCCAAGTAACGGAATGACTTTTGATAAGTAATTTCTATAGAATAACGCGTTAGGGTACGGATTCCTAGGCGCGGCTAGTCGCGACGGCTGGCTGCAACGACCGTCCGCCACGACTGTTCTGCTGTGGAACAGCATTAGAGTAGCTGCGGCCAGCCGTCGCGACAAGCCGCACCTAGGAAACCGTACCACCTTTACAGTTTTTAATTATTAAGTACCTACCGTAAGGTGGGGTGAGTTTGACATTAAGGGGCGACTTTGATCATTTGATTTTTTCTACAAAACATTTTTTCTCTCAAAACTCAAAAAATACCGAACTGATTTTTTTGTGGGGCGAGAATGATCACTTTGATGACTGTACCCATGTTTATACGCATTTTCAGGGGTGCGATCAAAGTCACCCCAAAAGGTGGGTAAGTTTGATCAATAACTAATATTAGTTATAACTAATGTAAAAATGTAAAAAAAAATTTGGTTTGAGAAATTTTCAGTTAAAGGTATAATGTAGAATAATTATTAATAATTAAATGTTATATATTTCAGTTGGTTATTAGTACAATAAGTATAAAACTAAAATAATTGAAAATTAATGATCAAAGTAACCCTACCTTACGGTATCTATTGCCAATAAGAAAAAAAATCTTTGTCTATAATGCGGGTATTATTTACCAATCTAATATGTATATATATTTAATTTTAACTCTCCACATTATAGTTAAAGTTTTCAATGGTTTTGACATTTGACATGTCAAATTGCACCATAAATCACAAAAACAGTTAATTAAATTTATTATTTAATTCGATTCCTCTAAATAGGTAGGTAGTACTAGGTACCTTTGCAGAACGTTTCCTATGAATTAGGAGCATGGACTATCAAGTTTTATACGCTCCTATAATAGGAATAATAATTAACAGTTAACTATACAGATTTTCTAGAGAGTTTAGTGTTGTACAAAAACTGTTCACTTTTAAAATACTTATTAGTTATTACTACATTTAGAATTTATATTAGAATATTACATTATTTTCATGAAAACGGAATAAAATATTATAAAGACAGTATTGATGTTTTAGTAGGAGTTTTAGGTTTTAGATGACCCAAAGTAATACTTCAAGTGCACAAATTGAAATAAAGAACGCACTAATTATGGCTTATCATAAAAGTGCGGATTGTCGCTCGTTGAAATCCGTTTTGAGACTTGAGAGGTTGTTACTCGGAAGCTGGTGCTCATGCACTGGATCAACCATCATTATGACCATGTATAAATGTATAAACAAACCCTTTTTTTCCGTATTGAATACTTTTTATTTTGAAGTATTTGAATGGTATTTTAAATACTTTTTCTCTTGTTGAATAAAAATACTATGCCGTCGTGGTTTTGCTTTAAAATTATAATAATATAATATTATATATTCATAATTTGTGCCGTACAGCCATTTTGGTATCGGTTTTCGTTGAATAAATGTTTTTTTTATCTCCAGGAGACCTTTTATTGTCGAAGAAGATCAAAAAGATACATCTATAGTCGGGATCCCTTAAGTCCGTAACAAAATATATATGTAGAAGCTTCTGCTTAACGGCTATTATACTTTATAGTTTATAATTATTTAATTATACGAAAATATTATTACTAATTATTTGTACCTATACCTACTACCTATTTATCAAAACAATTTATTGTTACCTATAATTATCATTATCGTTAATCAACGATCGATGACGGTATGAGATATCCAAATAGGTACCTACATATAGCTTTAAATTAATATATAACTATGTAACTATGTAGAGAAAAGTGCATTGATTTGGTGCAACTAACATGACTGATCAGAATTTTGATTATTGAACTAATCATGTTTTAAAATGCAATAAACAAATTTTTATTTTAACAAATTATTTCAGAACTAAAACAAACTTTTTGAATTTGAAGATTATTTCAAATACTTTTAAAAAGAATTTTTTACAACACTGATAATATAATAATTTGTGTGTTTAATGTACACCTATTATGTTATAATTTTTCATGTTATGATCGTTCCAAACTTATTTAGGTTACTCGTCTCTTATCAAAGTCATAAGGGATTTGAACACCCCTTAACATGGAAAACAACAGTATCAAGAGATCATTAAAAGATGGATGTCGATATCCGCACACAGAAACCAAGAAACCTAAAGCGGCTCAGGTCACAACCACAATATCACATCCTAAATCATCAAAGAAAATTATTGGTTTACAAGATTTATCCGATGAGGTTATCATGTATATATTTAAATATTTATCACATGATGATCTTGCCAAAATGGCACTGTGAGTATACAAACTTCAAAATTAGGTTAAGCAGCTTAAATTAATTTTTAATATCGTTTTATAGCTTATGCCCTAACTTGTCAAGAGTTAGTCATGATTGGAGTCTATGGAAAAAACCAAGATTTGAAAACTTTGAAAAATCTATGGAAGAAGTATACTTGAGCTACTTAAAAAAGGATACCACTGAATTGTTTATATCGTGTAATGATGTTCCAAGCCATGATTATTCAGTTTCTGAAAATTTTTTAATAAAATTGAAAACAAAATGCCCAGAATTACTCGATTTAACATTGAAAAATCAAGTATTTGATGAAGTAAGAATAATCCTTCTTCAGTTTCTATCTCGAGTATTTTAATTGATTTACTTCCTTATTAATAAGTACATTTTGTGTGTAGATAAATGTAAATATTTTCCATCCAAAATTAAAAACGCTGACAATTGATAGTTCAACTATTGAAAACGTTCCAGCTAACACTTCATTCTTAATCAGTATAGATACTTGCCCAGATCTAGAGGTAAATTTGTTTTATTTTTGTATACTAAATACATTTAAAACCAAGTAATTTTAGAAATATTTAATTTGATTACACATTGACATTTTTATAATAATTGTTTGTACTCGTATAGCGACTTATTATTACAAACAATGATTGGTTTTTGCCTCAAAATTTATATGCATTGTCCAAGCTAGAACGTTTAAACTACTTAAGTCTCGCAGGTTGCAAACAGTTTAAGGACTGTGTTCCATATGCAAGTATTACTACTATAATTGGATTCGATTTTTTACAGGTTAGCAATATAAATTGAAATAAAACAAATTTTTAAAAGTATGTTATTTTTTTTAATAACGATAACTCAGAGTATATTAAAAGTGATAGGAATTTGGTGATTGATCGTGTTTAATGTAAAATAATTTTTTTAATTTTTGTGAAAATTTCAAATATTAGAATCAATTTATTAGTTATTAGTTATTACTTATTATTAATAAGTTATTAATTATCTGGGTATTAAGTGCTTTTAAAAATAAATTTAAAATAAAGTTATATGAGTTACCAGTTAAAAGACTGTTAATTCTATTACAGTGGCGGCTTGTAAACCGTATAAGGGATGAGCAGATATTACAACAATATATAATTATAATAAAACCATAAATTATTGAATACTTCTACAGTTCTACTATACTACAAGTTCAAAATTGAAAATTAATAATAATAATGATATTAAAAATAATTTTATGTTCATTGTCATTTGTTTAGTAAGAACCAATATCTTTAGTTTATGATAAAAATATTATGGGTATACACCTGATGAGCCGCCACTAGTTTACTATAATATATTATTGGGTTTAATAAAACAATCTTACCTGATTATTTATATTATTTTTAGACACTCGATTTGCGTTTTACTCCAGTAAGTGACAGGGAACTTGTTTTCTTTCAAAGATTACCAACTTTGAAAAATTTTCTTTTGGAATGCCCTGAGTATATGAACCACGAGATACATTCAACAATTACTGATTTGGGTTTGGCAGAATTATGTGCTGCTACTTTGTCCTTCCGCTATCCATACTTAGGAGTTATGATGGGAGGAAATGGCGAAAGGTAACTTAAATCAATAATTAATTATAATACAAACATTTGTGCATATAAGCTTATTCATAGTTTTACTTTAAGTTTATGTATTTCTTTACAATATTCTTTCCTTTAATTGCTATTTATTATGAAAATAAAACTAAAAAATCAAATATCGAATAAAATTAAACATAAAAATATTTTATTTTAATCATTAAGTAATAGTAGTATTATACTGTTACAAAAAAATTGTAATATTGGTTGTTTAACACCAAAAAATGTATTTATTAGGTCATTAAGTCATTTTACATTGTAATAGTAAGTATTTAAATTAAATTTTATATCTAAAACAT
Organism: Macrosiphum euphorbiae; assembly: GCA_949089665.1. Classification (NCBI taxonomy): domain Eukaryota; kingdom Metazoa; phylum Arthropoda; class Insecta; order Hemiptera; family Aphididae; genus Macrosiphum; species Macrosiphum euphorbiae. The sequence continues at coordinate 395,260 of CARXXK010001284.1, read as the reverse complement.
TGGATTTGTTTCCACTTAAATGCATGCATTCGTTTACAACACATTTCAATAATTTAGATTTATTAAGTTTTAAATCAATACATATATTATCTACGGTTGAATTAATATTAGGTTTATTATGTTATATGCGACATTTATTTTTAAATATTAATGATAATGTTTATAGATGCTGTATTGAAACCTTCTATGTACGCAATTACCCAAAAGTCACCGGTACATTTTTGAGAATAGCTATCACACATTGTCCACACCTGAAATTATTAGACATTATCGGATCAGGTTGCACTTCAGCAGAAATTGAATATTTTAAAGCAATTAGACCTAGTACGAAGGTAATATACTGAAAAAACTAAAAAATAAAAAATTGACATTGGGTATTATTACGATATGTGTGGAAAAGAGATGAGGTGAAAGGGCTCTAAGACATGTTCAATCCTTATATATTTTGTGTTATATAAAACTTATAACTAATTCTACAGTATATTTATATTAATGAACCAGTTTAAAATTAAATGTGTTGATGTTTGTAAATAATTTATTCTTTCTATTTGTCATCTTATTACCTATTATTCATAAAAAGAGTTTAAACTTAAATATAAAGTCCAGAAAAATATAATTTAATGTTTAAAAAATATGCTAGATAACCTAAAAGTAATTTTAATTATATAAATGTATAAATTATTTCACACCTAATCTTTTAATTTTTTACTAGATTTGTTAATTGTATACAAGTTTAAATATGTTTTACTCAGATAATTTTAATAGTATTTACAACATTAATGCTATAAATTTGTACAATTTAAGTTCAGATACTAGCTGTTAATGATAAGTTCATACAGTAATTATTATTTTCAATATGTTAAAAGTTATTATAAATATATACTTAATGCTTATAGAATAGTTTTAATAATTACTGAGAAAATTTAAAATAATGATAGTATTAGTTTATTTTTATAGCTTTAAATATAATTATATATTCAATTTATTTTTATGTATAATTTATAATTATTTTCTATTATATTTAAAATATATGTGTCCAAAATTTTACATATTGCAATTATAAAATATTATTATTCAAATTACATACCATATAATAATGTAGTACGTTTTCAACATTTTTTTTTTTATATTTATAAGCAACATGAAATAAATTTAAGCTTTTGTATATAATAAACAGAACATTTTTAACATAATTTTTCAATTGTAAATAAAAATATTAGTTACTTACAGAAATTTACTCTTATTTAAAACTATTCAATTAAGTTTCATTTGCTTTCATTAAGATTAAATTGAATTTTTTACGCATTGTAATTTTAAAACTAAACTTTTTTTAAAAGAAATGTCGATAAGATTTTTAATTATTTTAAATTTATTTTCTAAAACTGGAGGTAATTCATCTAAACGTCTTTCACAAATATGACATTTATCTGATTTATTATAATAATTATTTAATTGTTCTACATTCAAATTTTTCATAGGAACTATTTTATCATATATTTTTGAAATATTTTTTTCCTCTAATTCTATACAACTTAATAATTCCTTAGCTGCATTTGGACCAGAATATTCTACAGAAGGTTTATAATCACCATTGCCATATTTAATATAATAACAAAAATTATTAGGGATGTGTTTCTGATAACAATTAGTAAAAGCCTCTCTATCATTTTTTTTACATTTGTAGATTGGTTGAAGTGTACATTCAAAGTCAAAATAAACCACAAAGGGGATTTTTAAGGAATGATTATAATTTTTAAATTGTAACGTTTTATCATAAGATTCAGGTAGTATTACTTTAGCAGCTTTATTGTTATAATAATCATTTTTGTGTTCATTTAACTTATTTTCTATATCAAAACTATTTAAACACATTTTACATACAAATGTTTTATGACCATCTTTTGTTATTTGACTTCCTACAAGTTTCCATAAATCCTTAATCCAACAATAATGAGCTTTATTATTCTTTTTTAAATATAGCAAATAAATATGACTTTTATTTTCTATTTTAGTTATTTCGAAAGGTACAACATGTATTTCATTATCACCATCATTTAAACAATACATATTAATGGAAATATCCTTGGTTCTTTTCACAAATTTAGAAATATCTGTGGTTTTTACTGGAAATTCAATATTCTTTAGTTCATTCTCAAATTCATATTTCCATTCTTTATATCTAGATACTCTTTGTATATCTTTTTTAATATGTTTACTATGTAAAGCAGAGAGTAATGACAAAACAAAACATTTATTATCTCCATTTTTAACATTTATAATAGCATGTTTATCTTGAATAGGTAATGGAGGATATGAAGAACCTTTAAAAGGAACATATTTATTTATATTTATTCCCAAACTTAAAATTTGATGAAGTTTCCATTGAGAATTTCTCATTATAAAATCTTCTTCATTTACAATTTTAATTTTTACATTTGTATGAAAATCATTGAAGTTAGAATTTTTTGTTAAAATTTTATTTGGTGTTTTAAAATTTTTTCCTGGGTTCCTAAGTTACATTTATCACAAGTTTTGTTATCCATTTTATTATTGTTAACATTTCTTTTAACTAAATGTTTAATTTTATTGATATGTTCCATTTATTATAGAGAATATTATTTTTTTTTTTACATTCAATTTTTAAAAAAAAAATAACATTTAAATAATATTAAGATCCCATACTATATTCACAAATTTTAATATTTCCTAAACCTTGAACAATCTTAATATCATCTAGATCAGTGGTTCTTAACGGGGGCGCTACCGCCCCCTTGGGGGCATTTTGGTCTCTATGGGGGGCGATAGTTTTGAAGGGGGCGTTGAGGGGGCGGTGAGCTTTTTCAAATTCAGAGATTAAAAATAATGCAATTTATTAATATTATATATAACAAATTCAATAATTGAACGTGAAATCAGAATATTTAGTTGTAATTGCGTACGATACAACAACATATGGAATGTTATCTAATCGCATTTTACGTATCGGGAACGTCTTGTTTATAAAAAATTTATTTTTACATTTTCAACCATAACTGGACTATTGTATACTGTACCTTGCAAGTTGAAAAAGGATTCATCGTTGTTGTTCAGCTTTTGACGAAACAAAGAAATCGGTTGTACATTTGTAACAAAGGTGATCTACATTTAGCTTTGGCCAATATCGAACCAGACATCGCCACGTTAGCAGCTACTCATCAGAGCTCAGGGCAGTCATTTATAGGTATAATTTTTATATTTTATAATTTTTTTTTTCATAGTTAAGTAATTCTTTTTGTATAGTAAAGTAAAATGTTTTTGTTAAGTGGTGAAAAATATAACCTTTATAATCTAAAAATAAGAGTTTTTACTTTAATTAATAATGTTATACTGTAATATACGGATGAATAAATAAATATATATATATATCTTTATTAGAAGAAATTTTTATTTTGAGGGGGGGGGGCGTTAGCAGTAAGTTATTACGGGCGCTGAACTAAAAAAGGTTAAGAACCACTGATCTAGATAATAGTGATTATAATCACCTGTTGCATTAATTAAATCATTAGCTATTTTACCAAGTTCAAACCAAGTTGGTGAGTGTAATAGTTTAGAAATATAAGGATTTACATTTCCAAAATCAACGTCTCCTTGACTAATAATGAAAATATTTTTATCAATTTTAATTTTATTTAGATTATATTTAACATTCTCAGAATTTTCATAGTATTCAAAAGCACAACATTTCACATAACATTTGTTTTTTTTTATACTATTTTGTATTAATTTCAAAGAATTATATTTTTTTTGTTTTTCTTGGTTAATTGGTATACCTTTGTATGTTTTATTAAATCTAAAAGGTACAATTGTTTGATCTATATCATTTTTTTGATGGTAAATAGATTTCAAATGAACAGACCAATTTTTCCAACCAACTGTTAAATTACATATTTACATTTATCACAAGTTTTAGCAGGATATATTTTTTTATTTAATACATCCATTTTATTATTGATATCAATTTCTTTAACTAAAAGTTCAATAAAGTTTTGAATTTTTAATATTCAGAAATTTATCTTTACCATCTACTATAACTATTGTATTTCGGTTAGGTTTATTTAATTCTGTTGTAATTTGAGGTATATAACTTTCATATTGGTTATTTATTTTATAATTATCATACTTATTTAAAATATTTTCCATTTCTTATTTATATTGCCAAATATATATTTATTTATTTTTAATAAATGGATAAAGTAATAGTAACATTTTTTAATGAAGATGAAAATAAAAAACAATCTTTATTGGAATTACCTTTACGTGTTTTAATTATAAGACCATCTGGTTGTGGTAAGACAACCTTGTTGTATAATCTGATTATAAATTATTGGATTCCTTATTTAAATCTATATATTTTTAAAAAAAAACAAGTCTATAAAATATTAAAAAATATTTGATGATATATCTTCTATAAACACACATTTTTCTAATGATGAAATAATATCTGTAGATGATTGTGAACCAAATAGTGATTTTTTATGATTTTCTAAAAGAAGAACAAGACATGATAATTGAATATTTTATAAGATCAAGATCAAAGAATATTAGTGTTATTTATTTAACACAAATTTATACTTCAGTAGATATAAAAACAATAAGAAATAATTTGAATGTTCTAATTGTTTTAAATCAGTCAAATTATTATATTGAAAAAATATGGTCCGATTTGATTAGCGAAGATGTAGCTTTAGAAAAATTTAAAGAAATTAGTAGAACTTATTGTAAAAAATATGATTAAAAAAATAAAATAAAAACATATGCTTTCATCACAATAGACTTGATAAAAAATTGAATCTATGACAATAAAGGTAATACGATTTTATACATCGATGAATGATGATTTAATTTAATTTTAATATAATAAATGGATATTAAACAAATTCAAAAAGAATTTAAAAAAAAAATTTAAAAAAAGATGCTCTGCTGTACAGTAGTTAGGTTACAAGTGGGTCGCTGTATAATGGATGGTATTAAATTTGAATTCATGATATAATATCATTGTATAAAAAAAAAACGATTCTGAGCGGAGACGGTATGTCAGTCTAGCTATAGGACATATTATAGGTATACTTATCTATGGTATTAAAAAAAAATGACCTATAATAAATTCCAAATTAATCATATCACAACATCTTTTAGTTACTTATAAGTTATAACGCGTTATACATCAACAACAAACCCTGATACTTTCATCGATGTATAATAGTGTACTTTAGAAGTTTCAAGTACCTACGAATAATATTATACAATCACAACAAAAAAACTAAAATTGTTACTCTAGGTTTTTAATATGTAATTTTGTCCAAATTTGAACTTTAAATGACTATAAAAATAAACTGTGTCTATGTATTTTTTAGATTTTTTGGTTACAGAATTAACTACTACTATCTTGTTTTAAATTTTCAATCCTTAGATATAAAAGTTAAACATTTTATAAATTATACACTACAAAATAATTAGGTATTCAATTTCAAATTTGATACATTTTGTCAAATGTCGATCTTTAAATGCTTATTAAAAAAAAATTGTGCCTATGTATTTTTAATATTTTTCAACTGCTATCGTAACAATATATCAGGAGCCTTGTATTAAATTTTTCCACTTTTGGCCCAACAGATAAAACTTTATTTATATTTTTAGAAAAAAAAACTAAAAAAATTGAAAACTGAAAATGTCCGTAATCAGCTCAAAAAGAGTCAAAATATTTTCAAAATTGTATGGTGTAGCTAATATAAACATTCAGTGAAATTTTCATGTACCTACAGTTATTCGTTTTTGAATTACAACAAAATAAGGAAATCGCTACATGAGAAATCGAGTGAATATCCAATATTGTAAAATTATGAACTTTTAATTCTCATAAAAATTCAATTTGACTTTACGGTAGAGATTTTTTTATTGATAAAGGTATACAAATTTATGAGTAATCTTGTATTACATTTTCAAATCTGAGATTTAAAAAGAAAAATTTTTACGAATTCTTAATTCCAAAGAATTTTGCTAATTTTCGTGATATTTCCATATTTTGTCAATTTTTGAACTTGAAATGCTTATAAAAAAAAACTGTGACTAAGGATTTTTAATATTTTTCATCTGCCTTTGAAACAATATACTAGGGCCTTCTATTACATTTTCAAGCTTTTTTAACCAAAAAATAAAATTTTATTGATATTTTTAGAAAAAAAACTAAAAAAACATTCAACATGAAAATGTCCCTAAACAGTTCAAAATAAATCAAAATATTTTGAAAATGTTATCGTGTATAGAAAATGCAAGTATAAACAACCAGTGAAAATGTCATGTATCTTAAAGTTACACCAATAACAAAATTCAATTTTGTGAAAAATCGATTTTGAGTACAGATTCCCGTTTTTCCTTAATTTTCTTTTGTTTTTCTTGGCACTTTTGAAAATTACTGGGAATTTTATATTTTTACCTCTCAATGCACCAAAGATATTCACTTTCCCATCGAACAAGATACTGAAGTTGAAAATCAAAGCATTATTTCGACTAATAATTGTGTACACAGACACAAAAATAAAAAACACACATCATTGTAAGATCAATCGTTTCAATCGTTTCACTCAGAATCTAAAATATTCTTTATAGGCTATGCCGATGCGCGTGGCAGTAAAATTCAGTGGTGGGAAAATCCGTATAAATTCACAAATTTTGGAAAGATATAACTTAGAAATAAATATAATCAATCAGTTCCAAAATAATGATTTCCCAAAAATTTTTTTGCACCATATTTCTTACTCGTTGAAATACTTATGTTTTGAAAAAAAAAATTCTATGTTCTGGGTAGATAAAGTGAATTTATGCCCAATTTTGGTTATTAGTTATCTACCTATTCTAATTTATATTATTTGCGCAGTACCTACATAAACATAATCATATTAGTATGCTAGTAACAACTATAAAATAATTCTAAATGTCGATTTTAATAGTTAATAACTTAGTTTTCTCAAAAAAGTTTAAGTTAGTACCTATTTAGATTTATAATAGGTACAGAATACTTTACAAAGTTGCTGACAACGACCAGACTGAGGTCTGAGATCATAGAAGTATATACTATATTTTACTACATAAACGAACATTCCGTAATAAATTAAATTTTTATTTAGGTATATAATATTATATTATTATTCAGTATTTTGCTTTCTGTGGTAATACGTCGAACGTTTTATGGTATTATGATCTAAATATCTAATCTCGTCCAGAAAACATGTAATACCATAGAACAGTAATACAGAATTTTAATCTCTATTAGAGATTCTCTAATATCAGGGTATAGACACTCTGTGTATTGGCAAAATCGGGTGACTCTGGCCTTGAGCACGGTCTCTAAGGGGGCGTGGCATATGTTATCATTTAAATAAATCATATCAATATTATAAGTCCACAGAATAATAATACAATATATTATTTCATTAACAATAAACCAATGTAAAATTACATTATAGTTTTTAATTTATATTAAAACGAAATCCTTATCCATTTTACCAAAATTTAATATTGATATACTTAAAATATGAAAAATAAATTATTTATCGTTATTAATCGTTTATAAAAATTCCGTAACAAAGAGGGATACACGTTGCTAACGTTCTATCAGATTACGGATACGGTACAACTTTTATAGTCCAATACATCATACCGTAGGGATACGTAAACCCTCACAGCTGATCGAGTGTCTATTCTATATTGTTCTGTCCTAATATTACTGTTCTGTGCTAATATTATAATCATTTATATTGAAGTAAAAAAGAATTTTGGTTTGTCCACGTGTCTGTTGGCTGCACTGCGGTAATATACGTGCACGCCCCGCCTGATCTGTCTGACCTCCCGATCTGTAAAATGTTTGTTTTTCGTTGCCTCTTTTCAAGTCTTAAGATTTCTTGTTAATTTTTTTAATAAAACTTGTTGCATTAGACGTCTGACCAACTGTAAGTATTGTTTAATTATTATTTATTGATCACAAATCATCAAGACGATGTCTTCGATCTAGGGCTGATGAAAGACCATTTGACCACCGTCTCTTAGCTTTACGTCGTGTCAATTTTTAGTCACATGTAAATATGTAATGCGGCATATTCTATAAATTAAACTTGTGATCGGACTCAAAGTTGCTGTAGATTTCGTTTGTTCGGTCCTTACGTCTTTTCTTTTCAATCGGTTGATTAGTTTAGCGAATTCTCACGTCTTATAAACTGCAAGTAAACGAAAGTAATATATTTTTATTTGAGGTTATGTTTTTTGTAACCTGTGTTAGGTCTATTATACACCATGTCAATCATCATGTTTGCAAAGTTCGATAGAATTTCTCTTATGAATTATAACTTATAAATTTTATAATTTTCCATCAGGTATTCAGGTGATAAATTTTTTTATATATCGATATTGTGTTTGATGTATACATGTATCAGTTGAATGTTTACCTACATTGAATTTGATTACTTATGCACTTGTGTAATTTATAATAAAATTAAATACCTACCTATTGTAGTATTGTATCCCACCAAAAACATATATGTAAAATGAGAGCCAAGTTCAATACTATAATATATGCCTTGGTTGTTGACTTCAACGACAAAAGAAGTGAGATCTAAATGGGTGCCAAGTTAGGATAATATATTGAAGCCTAAGGTGTGACTTGGCTACTTTTCATATACGAATTATTATTATAAGTACCTACTAAAACAGTAATGGAAGAGTGAAGATGATTTTCCGAAGAATAAAATAAGAACTCAAAGCTTTAGAACTTTCAAATGCTATAATATATAATTCGTAGCCAAGTCAGACCTTAGGCTTCAATATATTATCCTAACTTGGCACCCATTTAGATCTCACTTCTTTTGTCGTTGAAGTCAACAACCAAGGCATATATTATAGTATTGAACTTGGCTCTCATTTTACATATATGTTTTTGGTGGGATATCATTACTTTTTGTATGTAAATTATTATAACCTAACCTAACCTAGCCATGACGTATTCTATGAATAAAGTTTATTACTATATAATATAATTCAGTTACTAATATTAATAATAATATTTATTATAAAATATTTTCCGTTGTATATACAGAGTATAAAATATATGTAAAATTAATATACAATTATTTTAACTTTTTTTGAGTATATTTTTAACTATCATAATTTTTTTGACTGTAGTTTCTACTGTTGGGTGGATAATTCATAATTTGTAAGAATAATTATTTAATTATTTTAATTGTAATATTTAAAAAAAATAATATTAATTACATACATAGATAGAAAAAAAAGTATGTTGCTGTGCGTGGGTCGACAATATCGACCCATATTCGGCTAGTCGTATTTTTGGAGCGGCGATACGGGAAAGGTTATTTAAGTCAACATTATATTACATTACATTAAATTAGAGGCAATTCATTAATAAATTGAAAAATTAAACATAATAGATAAAATAATTGCAAAATTATAATAAAATCAATTGATTAAAAAATTAAAAATTAAAAAATTTTAAATTAAAAATTTTCAAGTTTCTGATTTTTTCCTTTGTATTTACCTAACTACCTATCGGTATGCCAAATTTGAACTTTCTAGGTCATCTGGAACTGGGTTAGAATTTTGATCTATAGGTAAGTCAGTGATAAAAATGACGATTTTCGGACGTTAATATCTAAATAACGGTTTGAAGTGTGTTTATGAAATTTAGAGCACATATGTATCTCGCTAGTCTCAATATATGAGCCAAATTTGACATGTTTATGTGTAATAGTTTTTGAGTTATGAGGGGGTCAAAAATGGCTCCAAATGGTTCGTGTAATATTACACACGATGCTGCTCGCCAGTTCTGTTAGCTAGAACTTGGCTTGACACGCTACCACGTGTCTAGATCCTGTACATGTAATTAATTAACTGATATGTGTCAATACATTTTTAACTATTTTTTATGATTTTTTTAGGTTGCAACATGTCGGGAGGACTAGATGTATTGCGCTTGAAAGAAGAGGATTACATCGATATGTTGGCTGCCAACACCCACTTGTGTGCGGATAATTTCAACTTTCAAATGAAACAATATGCTTTTAAGAGAGACGGTAAATTAAATTAATTTTAACATGGTATCTAGAAGACCATGTTTATTAACATTTTACTTGTAGGATTGAACATGTTCTATTTGGGCAAGACATGGGAGAAACTCTTGTTAGCAGCTAGGGCTATTGTTGCTGTTGAAGATCCATCAGACATTTTCGTAATTTCATCTAGGCCTTATGGACAACGTGCTGTATTAAAGTTTGCAGCTTACACCGGTGCCACACCTATTGCTGGTCGTTTCACTCCAGGAGCTTTTACTAATCAGATACAAGTAAATTATACATTTTTATTTAAACTTCTAAGGGTTAGCTTTTCAACTATATTTGTTTGATATGATTTTTTTTTGTACGCTCCAGTCAATCTGAATTACTATGACTGAATAATAAGTACATATGATCAAACTAAATTTTGTTGATGTGTTATTACAAACATTGTTCTACCAAGATTCTATTCATATTTTGAACGAACTTGTTTATGCATTCAAAAATGCCTATAAAACATAATGGGTCCTCAATAGCTAGGCATACCAGACATACCATTATGATCTACATGTCTAATAATACATTATCATTAATATTTTTTATTTGTTGAAATAATATGTTATTTAATATTTTGTTGTGAGCATACACTTGGCTAGTTAAAATATTATTATTTTCTTAAGATTATCTATGTAACATATTATGATATATTAAGTAAATTATTTTATTATTGCCTATGAAAATATAAAAATAAAAACAGTACTTGCCTATACTCTATTCTTAATGAGACAAGTACCGGGAGCCATGGTGTGCACATTGGCGTGGTTTTGCCATGCGATAGAACTTGACATAGTCGGGACGGTGTCTGCTCTTATATGCACAAACAATATCTAAAAATAAGTCACACTTGTATTCTGTTTTTATTTTAGATATCTAAGGTTAAACAATTTAAGATCTGTATATTATTTAATATACTATTTTTTAAAATGATGACTAAACGAAATATACAACCCAGTCAATCTGAATTAAAATGATTGATCAATCTGTAGTTTCTGATTTATGCATTTTCTAAATTCCTTAATTGTATATATTTCCATTTTAGTCACTCCACGATAGTAAACTTAATAAAGACTATATGCGGTGTTCTCATTAAAATAGTCAATCTGACTTAGTTGCTAACATTTTTTTTTGATATTTTGATAAATTCATTAAGTTTAGCCAACATTATCCATTTAATTTAAATGTTATTATATGTAACAAATAATGTTGGTTATTTAAACTTATGAAACTTATATGATGACTATACACCCCAGTCAATCTGAATATTAATGATTGATACATTTATGGTTCTGATTCTTATATTTTCAAGATAACTTCCAAATTTGTGTTAATTTATAATCTCGCTAATTTATGAAACTTAAATTATATTATATAATGCACCCAATTTATATTAATAGTTGGTTTAGTGTACTTATAATTTTTATTTTCTGTATTACTTGCTTTTACATTTTCATTGATTTATTATCTCATTAATATATTAAACATAATAAAATATGTTAACTTGTTAAGCCTGATTTCGTAACTGATGTGAAATTGACCACTTATTCTAATTGATTTAAATATTTTAGCGAGGCCTGGTGTGGTTCAGTGGTTGGCCTCAGTTACTAATGTGTTCTGAGGTAAAGGAACGGCCGGCATCTCTAGTTCCTGGATGGTTGATCACCCGGGTTATAAGTGGTGTTCCTCAAACCGCAACCAAATGCTAATGGCCATAGTTTCTGATCCTTAGGATCATTTAAAAAAATAAATATATATACATAATATTAATGAAAATTAATTTCTACTTTTTGATACTGAAATGATGACTATACACCCCAGTCAATCTGAAAATTAATGATTGATAAATTATTGTGTACTGATAGTATTTAAATCAATTAAATTTATATGTTTATATACATATGTTTTACTCATGTAAAAGTTAATGTATTATTTTTTGTTCCTACTAGGCTGCTTTCCGTGAACCTAGACTTCTTGTTTTAACCGATCCAGCCACTGATCATCAATCAATCACTGAAGCTTCTTATGTTAACATACCAGTTATTGCTTTATGTGATGCAGATACTCCATTAAGATATGTTGACATTGCCATTCCATGTAATACTACGGTAATATATGCTTAGTAACTGTATTGTAACCATGTATTAAAAATGTATTCTTTTATAATAAAAGTTATTATTTACTATTTATTATAGTCTGCTCTTTCTATTGGACTTATGTGGTGGTTCTTGGCCCGCGAAGTTCTTCGTCTTAGGGGTACTATTCCTCGTGATGGTAAATGGGATGTCGTTGTTGACTTGTTCTTTTACAGAGATCCTGAAGATGTAAGTGTCTTTGTTTTTTTTTTATTTTACTTGTAGATAATAAAATCATACTAAATAATTGTTCAGGTTGAAAAAGAAGAAGCTGCTGCCATAGAAGCATTGCCCGCAGCTTCAACTGTTAATACGGTTGTTGGTATGGAAGAAGCTTATTCATTATCCAATACAGATGCTGACTGGAATGAGGGTGCTGTAGCAGCTACTGCTCCACAAAATCGGGCGGAAGATGGAACTCCTGTGCCACCATTGGCAGTAGCTCCAGCTACTCGAGATCCTGCTCTTGACTGGGTGGTTTGTATTTTCTTGTCCATTATAAGCCCATTATTTTTAAATATATTTTGCTATAATTTGTTCAATTTTTAGGCTGAATAATGGAATGCGGCGCCAGCTTCTGGTGTAACCAATACCAACTGGGGAGGTGGTTCTGCACCTAACTGGTCAACCTAACAAAATGTAAAATATTTTTCTTAAAAAATAAAAACTTCTTTTTGAATTTTGAATTATTTACCATTTTTATTTTATCAACAGTTGCCTTAAATTCCTTCTTTTTTTTTTTATTCTTTTTGCTCTTTATTAAATGATGAATAATTTTTATTTTTATGAAGTAAATATTGTAATTTATAAAAATACATTTTACCAGCAGTATTAGAATAGGATATTCCTCAAATTGCAGAAGTTTTTTTTATACAATTAACTGAATTTTTAAATTTTTATAAACTATTCTTACTTGATTGAAGATATTTATACTAGAGTAAAATAATACATTATATTATTGTTTTAAATATTTAAAAAGTATGTGTTTAATTATGATTTATCTCGAATCATAAAACTATTTATTCTTTAATTAAATAAAATTTATTGAATTAAAATATTCTAGCATATTTCTTCTATTAATAAATTATACGATTGAGTCCCTAAAACATTTACAGTCTTAATATTTATTAAATCGTATTGATAATAAATTAATTTCACTAAGTCAGCACTTAATAAATTCCTGCTGCCTTTGAAATTTAAAAAAAGGTGGGAAAGTGGGTGTCGCTCTGCTGTACAGTAGGTTACAAGTGGGTCACTGTATAATGGATGATATTAAATTTGAATTCAACGATATAATATCATTGTATAAGAAAAACGATTCTGAGCGGAGACGGTATGTCAGTCTAGCTATAGGACATATTATAGGTATACTTATCTATGGTATTAAAAAAAATGACCTATAATAAATTCCAAATTAATCATATCACAAAATCTTTTAGTTACTTATAATGCGTTATACATCAACAACAAACCCTGATACTTTCATCGATGTATAATAGTACACTTTAAAAGTTTCAAGTACCCACGAATATTATTATTCAATCACAACAAAATAACTAAAATAGTTATTCTATGTTTTTAAATATGTAATTTCGTCCAAATTTTAATTTAAAATATCTTTAAAAAATATCTGTGATCATATATATTTTAGATTTTTTGGTTACAGTATGAACTATTTATGAAAACCTTTGTTTTAAATTTGCAATCCTTAGCTATAAAAACTGAACATTTTATAATTTATTAATATACAATTAATGTACAATGATTGATAATTTTTGAGATTTTGATCAATTTTGTCAAAATTCGATCTTTAAATGCTTATAAAAAAAAACTGTGACTATGTATTTTTAATATTTTTCAACTGATATTGTAACAATATATCAGAAGCCTTGTATTAAATTTTTTACACTTTTTGGCCCAACAGATATAACTTTATTGATATTTATAGAAAAAAAAACTAAAAAAATTGAAAGCGGTAATTGAATGGTGTATAGGAAGTGCTAATATAAACATTCAGTGAAATTTTCATGTATTTACAGTTATTCATTTTTGAATTACAAAAAATAAGGAAATCGCTACAAGAGAAATCGAGTGAATATCCTATGCAGTAAAAATTTGAATTTCAAACGCTCATAAAAATTTAATTTGATTTTCTTATATTAGACTTTTTTTTGATAAAGGTAGAAAATCTTATAAGAAATTTTGTATAACATTTTCAAATCTTAGATTTAAAAAGAAAAATTCTTAACTCAAAATAATTTGCTAATATTCGTGATTTTTCCATATTTTGTCAATTTTTGAACTTTAAATGCTTATAAAAAAAAATTGTGACTAAATATTAAAAATATTTTTCATCTGCCTTTAAAACAATATACTAGGAGCCTTCTATTATATTTTCAAGCTTTTTCAGCCAACAAATAAATATTTATTGATATCTTTAGAGAAAAAAATCAAAAAAAAATGTCCCTAAACAGTTCAAAATAAATCAAAATATTTTGAAAATGTTATAGTATATAGAAAATGCAAATATTAACAACCAGTGAAAATTGCATGTATATACGTTCATTTCTTTTAGAGTTACGCCAAAAATCAAAATCGATTTTTTGGAAATTTTTTTTGGAAAACTTCCCATTTTTCCTTAATTTGTCTTTTGTTAATCTTGTCGCTTGTGAAAACTATTAGAAATTTTAAATTTTGACCTCCCAAAAGTACCAACTAGATTCACTTTCATATCGAACAAGTTACTGAAGTAGAAAAGCGAAGCATTATTTCGACTACTAATCGTGTACACAGACACAAAAAAACAACACACATCATTGTAAAATCAATACATTCATCGTTTCACTCAGAATCTAAAAATGTTACATTTGAAGATAAAACACAAAACAATTCCAAGGTAGGAAATAATTTAAAAAACACATCAGATGTAAAGATTCAGACGATAATTAAAACTAAAAAAAAATTTCAAAATAGGTTTAAAGATGTATTATTAAAACCTAATGAAAAAGAGACTGTTATTATAAAAAAGATGATGAAGATGAAGATATTATAAAAAAAGGAAAAAAACAACATAAATCTACAGATGTAAATAAAATAATTAATCTTAAAAAAGATTTACAAGATAGATTTAGAAATACAGTTGTAAAACAAAAACATGTAATTGAAGAACAAGAAAAAAAGTTTGGACCAATATAAAACGCATTAACAAATGTTAATACGACTATGAATGAAGTTAAAGATGTTGCTATTAAAACTGAAGGGGATATTTAAAAATTAAATATACCATATTATTATCAACCAAGAAATCCAGAATTAAAACGATTAATCAGTTCAGAAGAGACTTCTGGAACTCCAAAACATTCTAGTCAAAAATCAACAAGTAATTCTCCATTACCTAAAAATGTTATAAACTTAGGTCCTACTGCAACAAGATATTTACCATCTGTAAAAGAGATTAATTCTTTTGGAATATATTATAATGATAAAGATGATATTCATATGATTGGAAAAGATAAAATAAATTTTGATAATGATGATATAATTTTAAATGGAAATAGATATAAAGGAACTCAAGGTTTGTGGAGATTATTAACTCATGCAGATCCTACCAAACCAGAATTTTATACAGATGATGATTTTAATAATTACAAAAATATATTAATTGAAACTGATTCTATATATCATAACAATGATATTTCAACGGGAAGAGCTAAATCAAGTGGTGGTGCAAAATATATAGCAATGATTAGTAAGAATTGGGAAGAAATGAAAGAAATGAATGAAAAGAAAGAAACTACTGATAAGAAAAAAATTAATAAAAAGAAAGAAAATAATGAAATAGGGGAGGGTTTAAAGAAATACACAGAAGATCGTATTGAATATTGTTATATTAGTAATGTAAACCAAGTGATAGATAATTTACAGATATTTCTGCAGAAGAAAGAGCTGGAAATAATAATTTTAAAAACGAAAAATTTGGTATTGTTCATTTGTTTAAATCAATTATGGAAAACCTTATTGATACTCCTGAAGGTATTGAATATTTACTAAAATATGCAACTTGTTTACCAAAGGAAGTGAAAATATCAAAAGAAAAAATAATTAAAAGTATGCAGTATATATCAATTGAAGAAAGTATAGGAAATTATATTTACCATGATGAAAAACTTGATATTCTTAATATTTGTATTAGAGAAATGGAAAAATTAATTGATATACCTATTAATGGTGCAGATTATTTATCATCATATGTTTCATGTTTACCAATGAAAATTATTACAGGTTCAGGAATTGTTAATTATCTTTTGAATTGTTCAAATTTACCTCAAATACATTGGCCTGGTTATAATTATTTAGGACCGGGAACAAAGTTAGAAAAAAAAAAACCTAAAAACAAATTAGATGAAGCTGCGAGAGAACATGATTATTTTTATAAAGATACTAAAACAAGACATATTGCTGATAAAATTTTAGAACAAAAAGCAATGGAAAGATTTTATGATCCTTATGGTTCTATAGATGAAAAAACTGCAGCCATTTTTACAGCAAATGTAATGAATGTTAAAAGACGATTTGGAATGAATTTAATTTAATTTAATTTAATTTTTTGTATTATAAAATGAATCTAAATTTAAATAAAAAACAAATTAATCAAATATTGAAAGCTCATAATAGTTATAAAGATGTTTCAATTCTAATTGAAAGTAATCAAATTGATAGTGGAAAATATAAATTTATTATTGAGCCAAAACAAATAAGAAAATTAAAAAACGCTAAAAAAATAATACCGGATCAAGTTTAGAACTTAAACGTGTTCAAATTAAAAAAGGTGGATTTTTATCAATAGCTATTGCTGTGATTGAAGCTGCAAGTGCTTTGGCTGGAGGTTCAAGTGCAGTTTATTCTGCAGTAATTGATGCTAAACACAAAAAAAAATTGAACAAGAAACAATTCGACATAATAAAGAGATGGAAAAAATTAGATCACAAGGTTCTGGGTTGAAAAAAAAAAATATTGAAAAAATGAATAAATTTGAAATAACAACATTTAGAAATAATATTGAACAATTTGAAGGTATTTATACACGGTTTTGGATTAAAGAAAATAATGTAAAAATTGAACCATTGAGTAATATAGATATAAATTATTTTGGAAATAAAATAAAAAATTATCTATGTAATTATAGAAATAAAAGCAAAATGCGTTTATAAAATAATCATTAAAATGTTTAATAAATTGGGATAAAAAATTGTAATTTCAGACTTTATCATACCAAAACATTCCCATATATCCCAAGTTGGAATATATTCACCACGAAATTGAGAATACAAAATAGGAAATTTCCAGTTTTTTCGAAAATCAATAAATTCAGATATTGCACCTTTAACCCAATTATGAGTGCAATAATACATTGCTCGTATCGGTATTACCACTTCCATTTCTTCTGATGTAAAAGTATTTCCTTGATTCTTTTACTTTATTTATAATAATTTATTACATTTATTGAATATTACACATGATTTGCTAAACGATTCCACTTTATTTTGTTCACGTTTGTAAATTTTATGCTTGATTTTATATGGACCAAATTTGTTTTTATATTATTAGCATCTATCTTTTTTTTTTATAGTTTTTAACAAAGATAATTCATTAATTTGATTTTTATTTTCCATTACTGTTATTAATTAAATTTTTTAAATATCGAAAATTTAAATCCAATATAATACTTACGAAGTATTATATATTATATTGTAGTACCTACCTATACAGTGTGGTATAATAATAATAATAATAATAATAAAAAATTATAATAATAATATGTAGCTAGACTGATTATTTTTTTAACATCTGGTATTGAATATCTTATCATAATATATGTGTATAATTTATATTATGATGTTTTTTTTATCGAATTATTTAAATAGTGTTTAAATAATCATTATACATGTCCAAGTGTTGTAGCTCAGTGGGTTAACGCGTTTGATTTAAATGCCTTCTTGGTCGGATTGAAACTAGTGGGAGAATGTGAACAGCGGCATATTCACCTACTAATTTCATCAGGCTTTGAAGACGTTTACGGTAGATTGTATAGGTGGGTGTCACACACCTATGCAATCTACTGAAAAACTGTCGTTGACCTGCTGAATAAAGCACTTGGGTAACTTCACTGCCCACGATAGCTTTGCAGATATCTGTAAAAGAGTTCCGGTCTCCTTTTTTCCTAACGGGTATCTGCAAAGCTGGGAATGATTTTGTAGATTTTTTGCATTTTTCTCCGTTTTTTCTATCAAAATTATTAAAAATAATACGGTCGTATAAGTCCTATATTTCATTTAATATTTGATATTATCAAGTCGGAACAACACAGATATGTTTTATATGCTTATCTACACTACATATTAAAAGTTTACCCCCGCTTCATATTTTTCATTTAAGTATAACTCCATTGCTATTTATGTTAGAATCTTCATTTTTACAATAAACATTTTTGATTTAAATTCTTTATAAGTCCTCCTCGTAGTATCATAGTGTAAAATCATTTTTAAAGATTTATGGATTTTAATGACGCGTGAACCATTCGGGGACGCGTTAAATATTGAACATTTTTTTAATAGAACAATTCTATTAAAAATTAAATTTATAATATAGTTATATTCTAAGCATTTTGTGATCGGAATCTGTGCCTCCCATGCCAATACAACGTATTTTAATATTTCCTAAATCTTGAACGACACAAATATCATGGAGATATCTGAAAAAATAAGTATCGGTTGTAATTATTAAATCATTAGCTATTTTACAAATTTCAAGCCATGTTGGTGATTCTAGTATTTTAGAAGCATAAGGTTTTCCAATTCCAGAACCATCGTGTCCATGATCGACAGTTAAAATATTTCCTTTAATTGGAATTTTATTTAGATTATATTTCATGATTTTAATATATTTTTTTTTTTTCATAGTATTCAAAAGCACTAAACTTGACAAAGGTTTCATTATTTAATATAGACTTTTCTATTTCTTTTTGTATTTCATTTTCTTGTAATTTATTAAAATCTTTAATAGGTAGTTGTTTCCATTATTTTATTATTTATATTTCATTTTTTATTATATTTTTAATTTTTAAATTATTTGTTTATATTTCTTTTTAAAATATTTTGCAATTAAATATGCTATTTCGATTTTTATTTTTGATAGAACTATTCTATTAAAAAATATTTTAATTATTATTTAAAAGCTCTTAAAGATGATTTTTTTGATATCTAAAATCCTGGTCGGAAAAAACGGTCACGATTTTATTATCATTATTATTTATAAACTCTAAATTCTCAGTTATTAATATTTTTTTTTTTAATTATTAATATCATAAGTATTATGAAAAATATTTTTAGGAAATATTGCATTTCGATTTTTATTTTTAACTAGCTGATCCCGTGCACTTCGTTGCCCATTAAAAATACCAACGCTATATGAATAATATGTTTTTTTTTATAATATAACGGTTACCATAACAACAATTTTAAACCAATTATTATTATAATTATAGCTTTGAAACCCGCGGCGACCATATATAAACAAAAATCTCAAAATCCCTGTTTGAGCACGTCCCGGTGTTGGTCCTCTCCCCTTTTAAATTAGCCTATCTTCTGCCCAGAGATCTAACATGTCTATATGTATAAAAATATTTGATCCCGTGCACTACGTTGCCCATTAAAATTGACAACTCTATATAAATAATATGTTTTACATAAAACAATATAAAAGGTTGCCATGGTAATGTGGACACACACTGACTATATATATAAAATATCTGATCCCATGCACTTCGTTGCCCATTAAAGACCTATAATTATGATTATAATAGCCACAACACTCATGGTAACCATGGTAACTATGGATAATGGTAACCTTAATAACCATGAAACCTTGGTAACCTTAGTAACCATGGCAACCTTGGTAACCATGGTAATGTGGACACACACACATACATTTATTTTTATGAAATATATTTGGAGATATTTAGGTTCCATATCTGGCAGGGGTAATAATGATCCAGCCCGATGATAGATTTGACCTTGCACCTTGAATGTTGGCATGTAATTATCCCTCACGACGTTCGTTGCCCCAAATGAAATCTTGGTAACCTTAGTAACCATGGCAACCTTGGTAACCATGGTAACATGGACACACAGACACACAGACACACTGACACACTGACATACATTCATTTTTATATATATAGATAGAACAATTCTATGAAGAAATATTTTGATTATTGCATTTCAGATTTTTGAAAAATAATTTAATAATTATTGCGTTTCACGAATATGCAAAATATTTTAGGAAATATTAAAATATACATTTCAATTCCTTTAACTCAGGTACCTATTCAATTTCTTTTTAATACATTTTTTGCATTTCGATTTTTATTTTTAATAGAACAATTCTATTAAAAAATATTTTTATTATTATTAAATTTCGATTTTTAATTATTAATAATATAAGTTTTGAAAAAAATATTTTTTTAATTATTGCATTTCAATTTTATGAGAAATTATTTTAATTATTATTACATTTCATTTTTCTGACCTTTTTGCACATTGTTTTATTTGTGATCCTTTACTGATATAAAATGAGGTGTGCCAGGAATGGTACATATATACTACTCATTTATATGCACTAAATATCTAAAATTATGCACTTATAAATGAATGCTTACTAAAAAAAATCATAAGCAATTTTTTAAATAACATGAATTATCCATTCCCTTTTTTATAGTTATATTTTATTTTTCTTAGTCACAATTAAAAAAAAATAGATTTTAAATACGTTTTTTTTTCGTCAAATGTTGATTCTTTCATAGGTAGTTTTTCCGGCTGTAATACGATTGAGAACGTTCGACCTTTTTTAGCGTACGATTGAGATCACTCGAAATGGAACAATGAAATAACCGCTGACCCAATAAAACAGTAATATTGAGAACGAAATTAAGTGCAACGTTGCCGAACTATATTCAAGTCAAAATAAAAATAAAATAAAACATTGAATAAAATAATTAAAAATTATAAATTTTAAAAATGTCATAATTTTTAAAAAAATCTGTATTATTGGTACCTACCAATAATACAAACATTTAAAAATAATTTACAATTTAATTCCCCTATATAAATTTCCCAGATGTGTTAAATATTTTATTAATCCTTCAGAAGATTTTTTTGAAATTTTTTCTTCATCTGCTTTTGAAGCCTTTTGAACAGTACCCTGTTGAATACTGAATAGTATTGAGTTTTAAAGACGTTTATTCCTGCCACATAAACAGTGTGTGAGCAGTGCTAAGAGTAATATATATATTTATATAGGCTATAGCCATAACCGATTTTTATATGGCAAAGTTTGGCAACGTTGCGTGAAAATATAAAAACTGAGCGTTCTCAATCGTAATAGTCAAAAGGGTCTAAAAAAGGTATCGCCAATAATGACTGTCTCAATCGTATTCCTGCCGTTTTTCCATAAAAAATGCCTTTTGATAAAATGAGCGACACCCACTTGCACACCTTTTTTTTTTTAATTTACTGACATAATTATAGGTATTTCTTAAATTATTTACTTATCATATCATTTTAACAATTTTTGTTAGGTCAGCTTTTAAATTTTCTTCTTCAACACTAAAAATTTTTTTTTTAATGTACCATAAGCAACTATACCCACCGTGTATACAACCAGTTCATGAATAGGAAATAGAGAAGTGCGTTCATTGATGGATACTTTTCTTATAATATATATTTAAGATAAAATATTTTCGTGTTAAATTGCGATTCTAATGAAATATTTTAGATTCTGAGTGAAACGATGAATGTATTGATTTTACAATGATGTGTGTTTTTTTTTTCTTTTTATATTTTGATTTTTATTTTTTATTTATTTCTTTTTATTTTTTTGTATCTGTCATCACGTTTTAGGACAGTAAAAGTGGTTGGATTTTCTTCAACAGTATCTTTTCTGATAGGAAAGTGAATCTAGTTGGTACTTTGGGAGCTTAAAAGTAAAATTTTTCCAGTGGTTATCAAACGCGTCATGAAAAACAAAAGAAAAAATAAGATAAAACGGGAATTTTTACACAAAATCTGTTTTAGAAAAATCGATTTGGTTTTTAGTGCAATTCTTAAACAAATGACAGTAGGTTCATGAAATTTTGACTGAATGTTTATATTTCCATTTTCTATACATGATAACATTTTTTAAATATTTTGAGATATTTTGAGCTCTTTACGGACATTTTCATTTTTTTTTTCTATAAATATCAATACAATTTTATTTGTTGGGTACAAAATCTTAAAAATTTAATAGAAGGCTAATAATATATTATTTCAAAGACATGAAAAATATAAAAAATTTTTAGTCACAGTTTTTTGTTATTAGCATTTAAAGTTCAAATATTGACCAAATACGTAAAAATAATGAAAATTTGTAAATTATTTACAGAAATCGTCACACCAAGAGACACTTTATAAGCACCATTTGTATTGTGAACAGCAACGAAACTATTACTGTCGTGCCTACCAATATTATTTTTATATTTTTTAATAATAAAATGAGCGTTTATATTTAAAAAGTACACACAACTAAATTGAACAGGTTTCGTCACCCAATTTATTTTTGGTTTAAGTGTTTAGCAGTGTTGTAAAAAATACTTTTAAAACAAAGTATTTAAAATACCACCCAAATACTATAAATAGTAGAGTATTTTAGTATTTTAAGTAATTTGTTTATTGCATTTTAAAAACATGATTCGTTCAATAATCAAAGTCCTGATTAGTCATGTTAGTTGCAAAACAACAATGAACTTTTCTCTACAGAGTAATTACCTAAATATTAATTTAAAGCTATATATTATTTATTTGGATATCTCATACCGTCATCGATTGTTGTCTGTTGCTTACTTGCTTACAAATATAAAAAAAAATGTTCAAAACGTACTACATTATTATATGGTATATAATTTGAATAATAATATTTTGTACTTGCAATGCTATGTAAAATTTTGGACACAAATATTTTAAATACAATAGAAAATAATTATAAATTATATATAAAAAATAAATTGAACATATAGTTATGTTTAAAGCTATAAACATAAACTGTATGTAACTGTATTCTCAGTATTTATTAAGACTATTGTATTAGCCATTAAGTACATATTTATTATAACTTTTAACAGATTGAAAATAATAATTACTGTATGAACTTATCATTAACAGCTAGCGTCTGAACTTAAATTGTACAAATTTATAGCATTAATTTTGTTGATACTATTACAATTATCTGAATACAACATATTTAAGCTTGTATACAACTAACAAATTTAGTAGTATTATTTAAAAAAAACACGTAAGATACATATATGAGTATTGAATAAATAAAAAAGTATTAATATATTATGTACAATATTTGTATAATATATAATAATTAGTGTTTAAAATTATAATTTAAGTACTAAGATTCACTGTTTGCTGATTTTAAATAAATTATGTTTAGTGCATTACAAAATTAAATATTCATAATTTAATATGGAATAATAAAGAATTTATTCAGTGTTAGCTTATTCTAAAATATGAAAAGATTAGGTGTGAAATAATTTATACCTATATCCAATTAAAATTAATTTAGATAATTTAGCATGTTTTTTAAACATTGAATTATATTTTTCTGAACTTTATATTTAAGTTTAAACTCTTTTTCTGAATCATAGATAATAAGATGACAAATAGAAGGTATAAATTATTTACAAACACCAATACATTACATTTTAAACTGGTTCATTAATATAAACTGTAGAATTAGTTATAAGTTTTATATAACACAAAATATATAAGGATTGAACATGTCTTACAGCCCTTACACCTCATCTCATTTCCACATATATCGATATATTACCCTATGTGAACTTGTTTATTAGTCTTTTCAGTATATTACCTTCGTACTAGGACTATTTGCTTTAAAATTTTCAATTTCTGCTGAAGTGCAACCTGATCCTTTAATGTCTAATAATTTCAGGTATGGACAATGTATGGCAGAAGATTTTAAAAACTGATCGGAGACTTTTGGATATTTGCGGACATATAAGGTTTCAATACTGCAACTATAAACATTATCATTCATATTTAAAAATAAATGTAGCATGTAACATAATAAACCTAATACTCATTCAACAGTAGGTAACATAATTCTTCATTGTATTAAAAATTATTATTAATTGAAGTTACCTTTGATCAAGTCGATAGCCCAACACATTTGGCAAGTATGGATAGCGGAAAGCAGAATAAGCAGAACACAATTTTTCCAAACCGAAATCAGTAATTGTTTCATAGATCTTGTAGTTTATATTCTCGGGGCTTTCCAAAAAAACATTTTTCAAAGTCGCTAATCCTTTAAAGCAAGCAAGTTCCCTATCACTTACTGGAGTAAAACGCAAATCAAGTGTCTAAAAATAATATAAACAATAAGGTAAGATATATTTATCGGTAAACTAAATAACAGGTAAAGAAATGTACAGTATTGTTTTATTAAACACAATAATATATTATAGTAAACTAGTGGCGGCTCGTCAGCGGTGGCAAGTGAGACTGAGCCTCGCCTAACTATTATAAATAAAAAGGAGGTATATACTATAATATTTCAATTTATTTCCAATTGAATTTAAGAATATTATATTCAATAATATATAAACTTTAAAATAGAAAATCTTTTTGATATTATATATTATTATCATGACAAAACAAATTTATTTTGTTATGTATAATATTAATTATCATAGTACATAAAAATACTTCGCAAAATTCCTATCACTTTTAATATAGTCTGAGTTATTGTTTAAAAAAAAATAACATCTACATTTAGAAATTTGTTCTATTTCAATTTGTATAACTAACCTGTAAAGATTTGAATGCAGTTATATTATTAATATATCTATATGGAATACAGTTATAAAGATGTTTGCAACCTGCAAGACTTAAGTAGCTTAAACGTTCCAGCTTGGACAATGCTCGTATACAATCTGGCAAAACCCAATCGTTGTTTGTCATTATAATTCGCTATACAAGAACAAACAGTTATTATAAAAATGTTGATGTGTAATGAAAATAAATATTTCTAAAATCAATTGGTTTCAAAAATATTTAGTATACAAAAATAAAACAAATTTACCTCTAGATCTGGGCAAGCTTTGCTTATATCGCGTAAATATGAAGAACTGTCTGGAACGTTTTCAATAGTTGTATTATCAATTGTCAGCGTTTTTAATTTTCGAGGCAAAATCTTCACACTTATCTACACACAAAATGTACTTATTAGTAGGTAGTAAATCAATCAAAATACTCGAGATAGAAACTAAAGATGGATTATTCTTACTTCACCAGCATCAAGTACTTGATTTGTTAACGTTAAATGGAGTAATTCTGGGCATTTTGTTGGCAATTGTATTAACAATTTTTCAGAAACTGAATAATCATGGAACATGTTAACATCATAATACGATAAAAAAAATTCAGTGGTATCCTTGTTAAAGTACCTCAAGTATATATCTTCCATAGATTTTTCAAAGTCTTCTAATCTTGGTTTTTCAAATACAGTCCATTCATGATTAGCTCTTAACAAATAAGGGCATATCCTATAAAACCATATTAAAAATTAATTTAAGCTGCTTAACCTAATTTTGAAGTTTGTATACTCACAGTGCCATTTTGGCAATATCATCATGTGATAGATATTTAAATAAATGCATGATAACCTTATCGGGTAAATCTTGGAAACCAACAATTGCCTTTGAGGATTTAGGATGTGTTGTTATTGTTGTGACTTGAGCCGCTTTAGATTTCTTTGGTTCTGTGTGTGGATATTGACATAAATCTTCTAATGGTCTCTTGTTACTGTTCTCCATGTTAAGGGGTGTTCAAAAGCTCTAGACTTTGACAAGAGATAAGTAACCTAAATCAGTTTGGAACGATCATGGCATGAAAAATTATAACATAATAGGTGTATATTATACACAAAAATTATTATATTATCAGTGTTAGTAGTACATGGGACACTTGAGCACACTTTGATTTTATTAATATTTGAATTATAAAAAACATTTTAAAAAAGCATAAAAAACAAAAAAACACAAGAAAAAATAAAAAACCTAAAAAACATCTAAAAATGACATTGAAAAACATAACAAAAATACCGACTTTATATTTTCCTGTTAAAACTTATCTTAACTTTTCCGTTGTGCCCAGAATAAAAATTCTGATTCTCAGCTGTATATTATCAGGTAGGCAATCTATCTGCGGTAGATCGCTGATCCCGTGCTGTTTGTACGTAAGTGTATGATTTAGCCCTAGAGTATCAAAGTTACTTCATTCCACCTACGGTGAATTGATATAATTAATCAATACAAAATCCTAATCTAACCTAACCGTACTAAAATCCGATGAATAAAAAAAAACCAAATTTAACAATTGTTAAATTAATCTATCTTCTTCCCAGAGGTCTAATCTACACACAAACATTATATAACATTATATATCTACGAAAAATAATAATACAAATCAACAAACATGACTGATTAACCAATAGCAACCGATATATAATACACTATTATTATTTTAATCTGCAACAATTAACTACATTTTTTATTATTTAGTTTATTTTTTTCTGGACAGATGGCGCCGCTGTTGTATTTTTGACATCTCTACTTCCTACTTTTCCGGTGAATTTCCCTAAAATATTCTTTCATTATTATTATTACGAATACAACAAAAAGGAATCAGCAAATCGTTTCTGTAGTTATCCCGGTTAGCGTGGTCGCAGAAAACCCCTTACAATTTTATATAGTAGTATAGATAATACATCAACCAATATATTATAATACAATATTATTATTTTAATCTGCAACAATAAATTTTATTTTTCATTTCTTATTAATTAGTTTATTTTTTTATGGACAGATTAGGCCACTGTTGTATTTTTGACATCCATATTTCCTACTTTTCTGGTGGATTTTTCTAAACAAAAGTGGTACTATGACCTCCAGCAGACTGTCAAGTATAACAGTAAAAAATTTCAGCCAAATCGGTTCAGTAGTTTTCTCGGTTAGCGTGGTCCAAGAAAATCCTTACCATTTTATATAATAGTATAGATATTGTATACAATATAACAATATTATAATATTACAAATTACTTACTATTTTATTATAATATATAAATAGAAAGTTCTTGATAAAAAATATATAAATAAAATTATATAGGTATCACATTGTAACCATTCTTTAGCAAGTTCAGGATTTATAAAAATAGTCTCTGATTGATATCTAAACTTATATTATAATGTGCCGAATGCAATACATAAATTTCCTATTTTACTATATTTTGACCACAATAATCCTAGCCAACGTAGTTTTCTAACCTATGTTTCAGATAAATTAAATTCTTTTTTTAAAATAACTTTATTTTTTAAATTTGTTCTTTTATTGTATTAATTACACATATGTTCTATCATAAATTTTTCTAAGAAAAACCCATAAAATATACATAATTTTTTTATGCATTTTTGCTCATCAAAAGAAATTTCTGATATACACCTTTTTAGAAATGTAATCAATTCATTATAAGTAACATCATCTTCTAGACTCGGATGATTAGTAAAAATATTATTATTATTATTATTATTATTAATATCAACTTTTAAAAATTGTTTTAAATAATTACTAAATTCTAAATTCTTATTTCTCTTTTAATAATAATAAAAAAAAATATCTTCTAGAAAATTTGATAGTAATTCAACATCTATTAACTAGAGGACAGTATATATTTAATTTAAAAAAAAATAGATTTTATAGAAATTAGTTAATATTATGTTCTAATAAAACAACTTTTTAAAGAATTACATTTTATACATTTTGCAGACAATCTTTTTAAATTATTTTTACTTATAATTATATGTGAATTAATATTTTCTGTTTTTTGTTTACATTTAACACAATATATATTTCCCATTTATAAGAAATTAAATTAATATAATGTTTAATTATGCTGTATACTTGTAACCGTTAAGTTGTGTCTGCTTTAAATATTTTTCTCTAGGGAAAAAGTTAATAGTTTCTTTAAAATCTGCTTCTTTTAAACATATACCATCCTCGATTATTTTATTAGATTTATACAGCAATATTAATTGATTATAAAATTTATAACAAATTCGGTATTCTATAATTCTTTTATTAAGCTTATAAGATTTTTCAAAAATTTCTATAATTCCGTTTAATAACGAAAACATTGTTAATAAAGGTAATAAAAAATAACCAATTGTACTTAGAAACAGTTTTAAAGCTAGTAAACAAAAACTGATAATATCCGAGCCAATATATTTATAGTTATATATACTACCTAATCCTAAGCTTGATCTTAAATGTTCATCCAATAAATAATAAACATTTGATTTAATTATAATATAGTTATTTGTCTGTAGTATTTTTATATCCGATGGCATTAATTTATTTAATTGATCAATAGAGTAAATTATTCTATTGATACTTGTTGTTTCAAAATTTATGTTTTTAAAACCTAAATATTTTTTTAAGTTTTCATCTAAATTATAGTAACATGGAGATTCTATTTTAATTTTTTATCTATCAAAGAGATAATTAATGGATTTATTAATTTATTTAGTTTTTCAATAGTATAAAGACCACTTTTGATGTCAATTACATTAGTGTTAATTGTTATTTGACAGTAATTTTCTATTTTGATTAAATCATCAGACTTGGTAAAAGACCAAGCATATAACCCAATAGACTTATTTTGGTTTTCATTATGTATTTAATGTTCTAAATGTAAAGACCCATTTATGATTTTGATTAATTTCATTTAATAACGAAAAAATGTTAAGAAGTTAGTCAAATTCTATTAAATAGATTGATTTCCCATTATTAAATTTTTTTTTACCTTTTTAACCTTTTTAATTAATATATATTTTCAGAAATCTATCTGGTAAAAAGAGTTCATATTCATTATCTAACACAACTGATACTTTTATCTGCCAATTAATGTTAATGATTTCAAAAGCAGTAACTTCATATTTTTTGTCCGTTACCAGTTTTGATAATTTAATAAATTTATATTTGTATCCACGTTTATTTAATCTTATTTTTAAATCTATTGAGTCAATTGAATTAGACATTTTAAATTCAGACATTTTTATTTTTATATATACCTATATATTTAATAAGAAAAAATTTTAATAGGATTTTTATTTTTTAGACTTATTATTTATTTATATTTAATGGATAATTATAAAATTACATTATTTCATTTAGATGATAATATATCAGAATCAATATTCCCATTACCTATGAGATGTTTAATTATAGGTTCTTCTGGATCAGGGAAAACTAACTTATTATGTAATATTATTATTAAGGATTGGATTCCTTATAACAATATTTATGTTTTTACAAAGAATATTAAGCAACCAATCTATGAAAAAAATGAAAAAGGTATTTGATGATGTGCATGCTTTGAGGTATATATATCTAATGAAGAGATAGTATCTGTTGATGATTGTAAATCAGATAAATTAGTCGTTTTTGATGATTATATTTTAGATAATCAAAATAGAATAAAAGATTATTTTATAAGATCTAGATCTAAAAATATTTCATGTATTTATATAAGTCAGAATTATAGTTTATTAGATTTAAAAATAATCAGAATAAATTGTTATTTTTTAATTATATTTAAACAGTCAGATTTTTATATTAGGAGAATATGGGAAGATTTTTTGAGTTATGATATGGCTTTTGATAAATTTAAATCTTTATGTTCAATTTGTTGGAAAAATGAGTTTGGATTTATATCAATTAATTTAAGAGCTAAAAAAATCTATAATAAACTCAACAACATAAATCTAGATTAACATAAACTCAAAACGCCAATAAACCTCAACGTATAAACGTCAACGCATAACGTCAACACATAACGTCAACGTTAACGTAAACGTATTCGCAGCTTGCAAAATAGCAAGCAATAAACGTTTATTTAAATAATGGTTATTAAATTTTTTTCATATTAAATGGATATAAAAGATATGAGAAATATTTTTTTAAAAGAAAGGAAAAAAAATATATAGGTGGTTCTGTAACGAAAAAAAGTGGAAATAGGAAAAGATACAATGTCAGTTAAATAAGCAGATACTTCATTGGTTTTCTTAAAATCTTTACATTTTGTACACAAATAAACTTCCTCTGATTTTAAAGATTGTAATAATGTGGCATTATTATATATTATCTTTTCATAAACGTTAATAATTTTGCTATAACGATTCATTGTTTTATATTTATATTTATTTTTATTTATAGAGAAAAAATTTTGATATATTTAATAAAATTATTTTTATACACTATGGCATTTCAGGAAGTATTTTAATATTAAAATAAAAAACAAAAAAGTGCTCTAAATTGGCCATAAAAATTAAGGCAGTTTTTAACTGTTTAAATATTACAATCATTTTATTTGTCTAATTAGTACTATTGGTTTGAAACCAGTCACTTATAATAAAGGTCGAGAAATCTATTAAATAATTAAAATTAATAAAATAATTGAAAATAGTTTAAATTTTTTGTAATTTTTAACAGGAAAATATAAGGTCGGTTTTTTTGTAATGTTTTTTCAATGTCATTTTTAGATTTTTTTTAGGTTTTTTATGTTTCTTGTGATTTTTATGCTTTTTTTATGTTTTTATGCTTTTTTAAATGTTTTTTACAATTCAAATTTTAATAAAATCAAAGTGTGCTCAAGTGCCCCATGTACTACTAATGTTGTATAAAATAATTTTTGACAGTGTTTAAGTAATTACTCAAATACTTTTCAGAAGCATTTGAAATAAACTTCAAATACAAAAAGTTGGTTTTAAATCTGAAATAATTTGTTAAAATCAAAAATTTGTTTATTGCATTTTAAAACATGATTTGTTCAATAATGAAAATTCTGTGATCATTCATGTTAGTTGCACCACATCAATGAACTTTTGTCTACATAGTTACATACTTATATATTAATTTAAAGCTATATGTAGGTATTTGGATACCTCATACCGTCATTGATCGTCGTCGACGATAAACGATAGTGATTATCATTATTTATTGGTAATAATTCTCATTGTAAATAGGTAGTAGCTAGTTACGAATAATTAGTAATAATATTTTCGTAAAATTAAATGATTATAAAGTATAAACTATAAAGTATAATAGCCATCAAGCAGAAACTTCTACGTACCTTTATATTTCGACTTAAGCGATATTTAGACTGTGAAGTGAATTTGTTGTTTGTGAACTCCAATAGACCGTCAGCCGACGACGAACAATAAATAATAAAGAAATCGCACCGTAGACGTTTTTCGGAAGAGCGTGTGTGATAATATAAATTATATACCTACTTCAGTGTTACCAGGTCACATATTGTATACTCCTTCCAAAAGCCACCAGTTATCACCATCCATATGATAGGGAAAAATCACCAGATAACCAATAAAATCGTTCTAAATTCACAATTTTTTAATTTTTTTTAAATATAATATTATGTATACAAAGATATTTACAATTTAGAAGTTTTTACTAAAATAGGAACTAAATTGATTACACCAAATCCACAGCCTGTAGGTAGTATCAAAAATCACCATAATATATAGTGATAAATCACCAGACCTGGCAACACTGAGTCCTACTTACTACCTATGCAAAAGATCGCGAACATTTAAAGTCTGGTACTAAAAACCTTATATTTGTGTACAATAATGTTAGGTATCTGGCAAATGTATATCGACAAAAAACAGGAGCGTCTAAACACAGAACTGAACCGTGACCGTTCTGCGAATGCGCTAATGACATATCATAAATTGAAGTCTCTTATCTGTTATCATGTTATCAGGTTATCTGTACAAGTTGTTTACAACTCAATGAGTAATTTTATTAGTAATTAGAACTATTTAATAATAGTTTAATTAAGTTTAATTGATTTTACTAAAGTAATCTTACAATATTATAATATTATACATTTTAAACTCTTGTGGTAGAAGAGCATTCGGATACATACATTAATGTAATAAAATGTAAGTATAGTATAATATAATATAATTTATTGATTAAGTCGACATTAGTTAAGATTATTTTATATTAATTTATTGATCTACTTTACTATAGTTAAACTATTATCTCTTTGAATGTATAAACAATTTTCATGCATGCTTCAGAAAGGTATTTATTTTAGTTTATTAGAACTCTCATCTCCGCACAGCCATTGGCTTGGAGGTGACCAATTATTTCTGTTATAAATTATAATGTTAATTTTGTATAATATAATACTGTTGTAGCTGGAATCTTATTCAATAAATAATGTGTATTGATGTTTGCATAATAGATAATGTAAAATTATATTATTTTTCTTTAGAATAGTGTAAGATGACAGCCAAACTCTATGTAAATTGAGCAATTAATGTCAATGTCAACAACGATATTCCAGACAACATGCAATGGATGATTGGACGCTGTCTGCTCTTTTTTTTTAAAATTATAATGTAATACATAAAAAAATAATTAAGTAATAATAATAATAATCAGTCTTTAGATTTCATCAGTTAAAATGTATAAATTTTTATTATTATAATTTGTAGAAAAAAAGTTATTTTGAGGAATTATTTTTTTATTAGGTGTATCTTTATTTTAATTAACTCTTTACTTGGTACAGATTGTTTTTGTTATTAGAATAAATTAAATATTTTATATCAGTAAAATGTTTTAAGTAAAGCGCATACTAAAATATTATTTTATATAAGATTTATATTTCGTACTTTCTTGACCTTTTATATCCTTTCTAGGTAATTAAAGAATAAAAAAAATATATACAAATTATGAATAAAAATTAGGCATTTTTTATAAAACATATTATCACTGTTTACCTACATAAAAAAATATGAATGGTAGTATTAATACAAATATACAATATTGTAGAAATTATTCTTGTAAAATAATATTAGATTATTTTCAATTCTTATAACATCATGGTAATCTTAAACATATTATTACATACAATATTTTTATTGGATCTCGTACTTATCTTTTATTTACAGTACTAAAATTTTCCTAATAAAAGTTTTATAAATAGCTATATATAAGTACATGAAAGATACAATCATACCATAATGGTAGGCAACTTTGATCAAGTATACAGTATACAGTAATAAACAAAAAATAGAGTTTCCTATTTTATTTTAACTTTATGTTCAAAATGGCGATTAATTGTGATATATGCAAAGAAGAATTTTCGACCAAGTCTTCATTGACAAGACATCATCTAAATAAACACAATGTAATTAGTGAAACAAAAAAAAAATGTTATCCAAATGTATATCTTGTAAGGACAAAACATTTTCAAAAAAAAAAATGCTTATTGAACATTTAAATACACAACATGGAATGTGTATAAAAGAAGAAATAATGCACTTTTCTAGTGTATCATAATATGTGCTTATTTATTTTTGAAATGATGAATGATCCTGAAACTAAAGACTTTGGAGTATATTTCAAACAAATGTATGCAAACAGACCAACATCATGGTATATCGTTACGGTATATCGATTATTATTAAAAGTATTATTAAAATATTATTCTTTTCAGATAACCTGATAACAAGATAAGACGCTCCTCAAAAAACCACCTAAATGAATTATATTCTATTATCAAAACGAATCAAATGTCCGGAGCAAAATTTGAAATAATATTGAAAAAAGGTAGGCATTCCTTATTGTTGGTTTGTCTATTTCCTCCCACGACTATTGCTTATTGTTTAAAACAACACATGTATATAATATACATAATATAATATTCAAATAAAGCCATAATATAATTTGAAAAAAAAAGTTTATAAAAGTTTTGACAGTTCATAAAAATACGATTTTAGTACACAAATTGGTATTGTGTTGGTATTGTGGTACGATGATTTTCTGTCGGATTTTGGTGATTTTGTTTTGTCGAATGGTTTTTTGTCGGGTGGCTTTTTGGCGTGCTTCCATTACGATTAAATAGTATCAGTATTAATTCTCCATTCTGTGGATGTAAACCGCGGTCGCGTCGGGTTGCTACTACTGCTACGATAATCCACTGCCACGATAAAATATCTATAAGACGTGTAATTTTCTGTTTTTGTACGATATTATATCAATTATAATAATATAGGTTTAAATATTTTGTTTACCAAAGTGGTATTTAAGATAGGGTGACCATTTTTATAAAAAAAAAAACAGTTTTAGGTCGATACTCTTAAAAAAAAAACCAATAATTTTTTAATAAATTTTATATTTTACAAATTAAATAATGTTGAATAAGTTGAAATAATGTTGAATGGGTTTTAATAAAACACTTCTTGTATGGATTGCAATTGGTCAAAGTATTCTTACACTTTTTGGATTGATGTTGATTGCTCATCATTTTTTATATCAATCTTGTGGTTTCATATTTTTCTGATGAACTGATTGCTTTTAATAGTTTTGTCGAGTTAACAGAAAGTCATAAAAATCAATACAGGAATATTTTTAAAAATTATTTTTGATGATTATAATTGTTTTGATAGTACGTAGTACGTACAACTGTTCAAGAAAGCAATTTTTTTCAAAATATTTTCAAAAATAGAAGGAAAATAAACCTGAATACAATTTATTACTACGCCACTACGGTCAGACGAGATGTGTTGTTGGGAAAGATTAATTTACTCGGGCTCATAATATTAGTAAATTTCATTGTGTTAACTAAGCCCGAGGTGTATTGATAACAATACGACAAAATATTATGTCAATAGACAATAATATGTTTCATGCCTGTCGTTGACAATAAATTATTGTTCGTCGCAATCAACTCTCGTTCCACAAAAACTGTTATATTCAAACATCAAATTGTAAACCGTAGTTCTATATTATATTGTTTTGTATTTATTTCTTTAATTAACTTTTTTTTCATATAACAATTTTGAAAATAATAATATGGAGATAACGGGATTAAAAAATAATCATCTTTTAAAAAAGGGACAAAAAGCGTCCCGTTTGAAGTTTGTCGGGACAACGGGACATGATTATCGATAATGAGACAATCCCGTTTTAAACGGGACGTATGGTCACCCTAATTTTCTTAAATTTTATTCTTGTAAAATTTTTTCGCATCATTTCTCAAAATGTTCATTGTTATATATCAATATTCATGGGCCATGGGAGATTTCTAGACACTGAAACTCGACTTTCAAACTTTCCCGCCTTCGAAACGAGACCTTAAAGGAGGCCTTAACAGAAATTCTTATCAAAAAATCACATCCGACTTACAACCTATCACCTTCAGTATAAGTGCGACTTTTATTATTCGACTGTGTCTCCGAAATCGGTACTCACTTACAAGTAACACTGGGGGGTCCGGGGGTCCCCCCGGCTAAACTGGAATTCTATTTAATTTATAATATTATAAATAATTTTACTTCTGATCAGTGGTAGAATATAGATTTACTTTTAACTTAGATTTACGTAGGTATATAAGTTACCTATTACTTCAATCCGCTTTACTTTATTTAATTATAACATTTTCTACTTTTGAAGTATTTCTATATATTTATATTATTTTATCAAATGATAAAATTATATTCTAGTTTGCAATAACAATTTTTTCTTATCAAAATAAAAAAACTATATGATTTAGGTGGGCCTCCGTACACAAATTAGGAGGGGGCCATTTGCTGACCAAACGATCGTTAAATCCACCACTGGATATATAGTATATAGGTAACCATTAGCCTGTTGTCTACCTGAAGATAATTGCTTTTTAACAACATTGTTTAATTCCAAGGTCTACCCTAGGTGGTTTTTCACAACAAATCAAGGTGTATTTTCGATTTTTTTTGTAAACTAAAAACTTCAATTAGCTATAACTTCGTAACTAAGTTCGTGCGCCAAATTCTGATTTCAC
Organism: Macrosiphum euphorbiae; assembly: GCA_949089665.1. Taxonomy (NCBI): domain Eukaryota; kingdom Metazoa; phylum Arthropoda; class Insecta; order Hemiptera; family Aphididae; genus Macrosiphum; species Macrosiphum euphorbiae. Next base: position 358,947 of record CARXXK010001284.1, on the reverse strand, counting down.
TAACATTTTTCACCCAAATAACGACTATGTCACACATTTCGTTAAAATACATAGTATAATTTTAGTTGTTATAGTAGCAGTGAATAGTACGTTGTGCGAAAGCAGATAACTTAAAATCTCAAACGTTGGAAAGCTATAACTTCTAAAATAACAGTTTCCAAAAAAAAATGTACTCTATTATTTCAAGTATAAAATAAGCTGTTTAAAAAAAAAAAATTGAAAAACCTGGGGGGGGGGGGTTGTTAAAGTACATTTGTTCCTTCGTTTCTATTAGTTATACTTATGACTGTAGTCTTCTCAGTTCTTTCTTTCGCCAACATAGTGTTTGCTGAATTTTACATTTTTAAGACGGAGATGTAATGCTCGTTTAGTGTTGTCTTAAAGTACCTATGTTTATAGGTATAAATATATAATATGTTACTGTGTATTTGTTACAAGTATTTGAAGTAGGTACACTATAATACTGAAACGATAGTAATTTTTGATTTGCCATGCAGAATGTCGACGTACGATATGAAATTACTATCGCTGTTGAATCCAATATTACCTTCATATCTAAGTACAAAGTGCACCACGTCGACGTACGATATAAAAATTATTATCGATTTGACTCAGTTGAAACATGAAGTGGGTTGGTCTACTATTAAAAGGTCTATGTACAGTCTTACATACGTGGGTCTATGACGATATTACTTATTCTGGTTATCGCGTTATTGAGCAAATAATTTGTTTTTTGCGAACAATGGTTCTTCGATCAATTGTCGTTTGCGAGCAATTGTTTTTCGATCAAAAGTTTTCAAGCAATTCTCGTGCGATCAATTGTTTTACGATGCATAAAAAAAAAATCCAATGAACGACCCAATCGTTTGAAAAAACACGTACTTGAACGAGAACGAGTTCCTTTTTTAAGGACTGAACGTGAACGAGTTAATTTTTTTAGTGAACGTTCAGAACAATGGATTTTTTATCAATATATTTATATTATATGTAATGCAACCACTTTATTCTCGGAAAAATGAAGTTTGTGATGTCGCTATACTGCACAGCAGAGGTCTCCAAACTACAGCCCGCCGGCCGGATACGGCCCTTGAACAAGTTTTAACCGGCCCGTGGTCCGCATAGGACGCATAGGTAAATATAGATAAAAAATTATTTTAAAAATGTAATTATATTATATTATATTTATACCTATTTATTTTTATTTAAGTATATTGTAAAGTAAACAATATTTTATACAAAAATATAAAGTAAACATATTATTTATATAGGTAGGTACCTAATATATTACCATAAAATTAAAAATGATATGTGTTAATAAACTTTTGGCCCTCTAAGAGCATTTTATTTTTTTTGTGGCCCCTTGAATAAAAAAGTTTGGAGACCCCTGCTGTACAGTATGGGTTACGAGTAGTGGGTCGCTGAATGGATGATGTTAAATTTGAATTCAATTAATATAATATAATTGTATACGAAAAACTATTCTCAGTCAGTCTCGGTCAGTCAGCCTATGATATTACTAAGTATATTTGATGATATTATTGTGAATAGTTAAATTTTTTACCTAACAAATAAAATTGTATTTACCGTCATGACGTAACTTCCGTACAAGTGGCCATATTAGTATATTACATAGGTACTGCATAAAGGGATGTATACAATTAACAAAAAGGTGGGCAAGTGGGTGTCGCTCTGCTGTACAGTAAGTTATTAGTGGGTCACTGTATGATAGATGATATTAAATTTGAATTCAATGATATAATATCATTGTATAAGAAAAACGATTCTGAGCGGAGACGGTATGTCAGTCTAGGTATAAGATATATTATATACATATCTATGGTACTAAACCAAAATTTGACCTATAATAGGTACCTATAATAAATTCCAAATTGTAAATAAAATAAAGATCTCTTATCAATATTATGTGAATAATATACCTGATATCACCGATGTGGATAACAAGTACCTACTTCACGATCATTGCTATTGGTCGGTATTTCTTTAGCTATCGAATAAATATAATATCGAACTCTGCTCGCTGTAAATACAAAATCGCAGGTAGCCGTCGGAAATGTGCTACGAAAATTACAGCACCAAAATAATATTATTATAGTCCCGCCGCTGCCGTTATACAGACGTTGGTCGCTCGGCTTTCGTTTAATTTTTAGATTATTTCTTTTGGCAATGGAATAATTGCCTTGTTCAGATTTAATACTTTTCTTCAAATATTATTGTTTTACAATACAATTTGGAATCATTTAAACTATTTCGTAAGAAATATAGACCATCATGATTCCTATTTAATTACTATGAGAAGTGCCTATAATTGCGATTATAATTTTATTTTAAAATGAACATAGGGAGTGCGGTCAACCACTAGTTGATAGTTGTGTATACTGCTGCTTATACCAGCGTTTCTTAAACTGTGTTTCGCGGGGTTCCGCGAAGCTTAAGTCATTTTTTTTTCAAAATTTTCAAGAAAATTACTTAAAAATGCCAAACTTAATATTATTAATGGGGAAAAAAATGTTTGTATATTATCTATACTTCTACAATATGTATTCAGTATTGTGTACTTATAGTTATTATACAGTTGCACAGTTTGTATACAGAAATAATATTTGAACGTCGTTGATAAAAATACTAATTGGTTATGACCGTCCGCGATAGCATGAAATTAGGGAAACGATAACGAAAAGCATATGAGTAACATAGGTACAAGACACTAGTACTATACATAAATAATATTTGTATGTCGTTAGTAAAAATACTAATTGGTCACGACCGTCCGCGATAACGTGAACAAAGCAGAATTTTGGTGCGGTTCAAAAGATGGATATCCTCAATTTGTCACAAAAATCCGTGTTCGCACTTTTACCATTTGCAACAACTTATATGTGTGAAACGGGGTTTTCCACCTATGTATCGACAAAAACAAAATACCGCAACAGACTTTTTGCTGGACCTATTATTATGTTAATACAACGTTCATCAATAAAGCCCAATATTAAGAATATTTGTAATGATAAAAAAACAATTTCACGCATCTAATTAAGTAATTATTATTAAACTAATATTATATACAATTATTATTATTTTTATTATTTTTTTTTAACATATATTTCAATTAAATACCTGTAACACAATATAAGTATATAAAATAATAAAATTGTATTTTTTTTTTTCAAATAACCTTTAAAAATATCTTAAAAAGTAAAAAAAAGGTACTCTGCTCTACAGTTGGTTACAAGTGGGTCACTGTATAATGGATAGTATTAAATTTGAATTCATTGATATAATATCATTGTATAAGAAAAACGATTCTGAGCGGAGACGGTATGTTATTAGTCTAGGTATAAGACATACATATCTATGGTACTAAACCAAAATTTGACCTATAATAGGTACCTATAATAAATTCCAATTTAATCATATCACAATATCCATTAGGTACTTATAACGCGCTATACATCAACAAAAACCGTGATACGATCATAGATATATAATAGTACACTTTAGAAGTTTCAATTACCCACGAATATTATTATTCAATCACAACAAAATAACTAAAATAGTTATTCTATGTTTTTAAATATGTAATTTCGTCCAAATTTTAATTTAAAATGTCTGTAAAAAATAACTGTGATCATATATTTTTTAGATTTTTTGGTTACAGTATGAACTATTTATGATAACCTTTGTTTTAAATTTGCAATCCTTAGCTATAAAAACTGAACATTTTATAATTTATTAATTACAATTATTGATAATTTTCGAGATTTTAATAAATTTTGTCAAAGTTCGATCTTTAAATGCTTATAAAAAAAACTGTGAATATGTATTTTTTAATATTTTTCAAATGCTATTGTAACAATATATCAGGAGCCTTGTATTAAATTTTTACACTTTTTGGCCCAACAATTTACTCAGTAGGTACCTACCCATACGCGACATATTATAACCTAACCTATACGCTATACCCAATCATTATCAATATTATTACTTTTTATATTTGCATTTATTCATAGAATTACAGCAATTACTTGGCCCGTCGGTGTAAATAATAGTATAATAATATCATAGTATTTACGTATTTCTAAATTCTTACTATAATTGCATAATATTTGATAATATATTATATTCCCATAAATAATAATGAATTTGATTTTTTTAATATTTAGTAAAGTTGTTGACCATTTACGTTAACAAATACATAACAATAATTTAATTATTTTATTGGATTTCATCATTGAGTAAAGTATAATATACAAATATAAGTAAATACAGTAACTTATTTTGTTACAAATATTTATTAAAAATTGTAAGAGATTTATTGATTTATTATGTTATTAATTGTTGGCTTTAAAGAAGGTAGGTAGGTATAATTATTAATTATTTAAAAAAAAAAAGAAATAACTTATTTTCAACTAAGTTAAGTTACTTTTATTTTCTAATTAACTTGTAACTAAGTCAAGTTGAGTTTTGTTAACTTCGACTCATCTCATTTCACCGTCACCGGCACCACGGAGCAGCAACATCGCCGCCGAACCCGTTTCGGTTTTTATACAATTCTTGTAGGTACTTATTATTATTGTTATTGAATATTATTATTGTTACTTGATTAAGAGCCCTACGCATTTGTGCCAAAGATTTAATCGTTTATTATTCTATAAATAGTAGGCAGTTACCCGGCATAGCACTCACACCATTTAGTTTTTATTTCAAGAGTTACCTACCATGATATACAGTCCACAATTACCGTAGTCAACAACCGTTTCTTTTATTTGTAGGTAAAATTGATAAACATTAAAATATTATTAGTGGGTACCAACTCGAGACATTATTAAAAATCATTGTCTGAAATTCACCTTTTGCCTAAAGTCTACTAGTGAGTAAAAATATTATTAAGTAGGTACCTATTAAGTAGATATTATTTAAAACTAAATTAATAGTAATTAGTTGTTTTGACTGAGTAGGTATTAATGGTATTATTGTGTTAAGTATAATATAAGCATATTACTAACATGCCTATAATATATGTTTGTATTATATTGCTTATTGTCGTCTAATAAGGTAATAAATATTACTATTTGACATTATTAATTGAAAATATCATTTATAAATATCAATTTTTCCCGGAACGTAGAGACGGAGCTGCTTTTATTACCTCCTATTAGTATAATTCAAACATATTATATATAATGCATATTAAAATCGTCAACAGTGCCGTAGCCAGGGCACGTGCTCCCCCCTCCGAAATCGTTTTTTTGCTTGTCGTAAATTATATTATATGTCTGATAAAATTTAAAAATTAAGGCTGTCGAAAGCGAAGTGCGAATCATTTTGATGGGGTCTGATTTAGGAAATATTGTACAGTCCTTACCAGATAAATTGAGACGACGGCGGAGACGCGATAACGGAAAACCAGTGGCTCTCCGTATTTGAATATTATTGCCGAAAATACATAAATAAACCAACAATTGTCACAACAATTATTTTACGATATTAATTTAAAATCAAATATTCTTATAATAATCTTTTATTAAAAGTACAAAAAGTACAAATTCTAAAATAATATAAATAATATAATAATAATAATAATAATAATAATAAATAAAAATGTTTGCACCGAGCCGGTTCTAACTGGTGATTGCGAGCGTCGTAGCCAACTGTGTGACCTTTGTACCCACTGCCAGCGACTAGGTTGGGCTACACCAGCCTAAAAGCGCCGCTGCTGCCATCTCAATTTATCTGGCAACGACTGTACCTCCATCGTTAGTGCTGTGTTTGTAGTGACTAATGACTGATCATTAGGGTGTATGAGTTCCCCGAACGCTTAATGTAATTAAAGATAAATGACGGGAGACGGCTAAAATTCTTGGAACCCAATAACGAAGCACAGTAGCTATATTTTGTGATAAAAAAAATGTTCAACTCTCATGTGCCACGAAACTCCCAAAAGCGGAAGAAAAATTCACCCAGTACCAAAATCCCTATTTTAATTTTGAAAAAAAATTTCAATTCCTTAATCTCTTTTCTAGGTTATGTAGAAAATGGATTTTTGATTTGTAGTATTGTTTAATTAGTAAAGTACCAAATTCATTCTCTTTTTTTTTTATAAAATTAACTTTTACTTTTGTATTACCTATTAAAAAAAAAAAAAATCACTTTTACTTTAGTTTTACCTATAAAAAAAAAATCGCTTTCTACAAAACACAGACAAAATGTGGAGAAATTCTTATATTTTTTTGAAATTAAAATTGGACTTCTGGAAGTATATTTTTTTCCGCTTATAGGTCTAAATGCACAAAAAACGACCAGCTTACAACAACCCTAATACAGTATTGTATTTTTGACTTTTGTTAGTACATTTTAATAATATTCGAAAATATACAAAAAAAAATATAAAAATAAACATTTTAATTGATTAATTAATTTGAATTTATTGAATTGGTAATAAGTTGAAATCTGTATAATAGATTATTGTCTTTTGATAAGAAATACAAATAAATGGTTTGAGATAAATATGCGATTAATAGCTAGCGGCGCATGCGTAGTAGAGGCCATCACACTCGCGAGTGGCGGAGACTCGTCGCTAACTTATTATACATCATCGATGTTATATGTAATCTATAGGTCGTGGCTCTATCCATTGTATATGATCTAAGGATTTAACGCACAACAGTGTTCAATTATCGGCCTTCATAGGGCATAGAGCGGCGTAGCGCTGACCGTAGTAAAATGTTCATCAATTTTTCAAACAAGTGGAGAAACCTCATCTGATAAGGCATGTCAATACATCTTGCCTTTAATATCGTTATTACGGTCTACGGAAGACGCGAATCGAGATATAAATTAATTCATGACGGAAGAGCTATAATATATAAATAATTATTAGCCCTTAGGTTTAAAATATTAGTCACAATTTATTATAAATCGCTGTGACTTTAAAATAACTGTTCCCATTATCACGTTAACTATCTCTAGATCTTAACATTGAATAGTGATGGGTACTTTCAATCCATTTTAGTGAACTAATTCATGTGATTCAGCTCATTGAAATGTCATTGAATCACTGAATCATTGAAATCAGTGAATCGATTCATTTCAATGAGCCGAATCACATGAAATCTCTTATATTATAAAACGAGGTTAGTCCCCAGTTTTGTCCGACAGGCGCGACGCAGCAAATAAGGAACGCCAATCAGAAAATTCCGTCGCCCGGCCCCGCGTTATCACTTCTTTTCTTATCATTCCGCCGATTTTTGAAATTTTCGAACATTTACTCTTTTCACACGATTTCGACCGTTTTCTATCGTTTTTCGCCCTTTTTTATACTCGATTCGCGTGCATCGCGATCTCTCGAAGCCGCCGGTGGGCGGTTTATATCCGTGCGCCGTCCGTAGCCGTCGCAATGTCGATCGCAAAATACGCTCCCGGCCGGACTTTTTTGCCGATTTTTTTCGTTTTCTCCGACAGTTTCGTCTTTTTGCACGCCGTTCGTGCCCGAATCGTGTAGTTGACGTCTTTCTAAAGCCGTATATATACGCTTTTCTTACGAAATCGGTAGGTTCGCTTCGCAATCGCGTTTAGAAATTACGACCGACCGTACGCGTATATATACATGTATATACGTGTATAATTTAATTTTTGCCTATTGATTTAATAATTATTAACGGAAAACGCTTTTCACTCGCTCCGTTAAATATATATATGGGAGATGCGCGTATTACAAGCGAATTATATGCGATTACATCGATGTACATCGAATATATCGGCTTACGTCGCTCCGTAGACGCACGGCTTAAGAGTTGATGTTTCGACCGCAATTCACATCTCAAATTGTGTCTGAGTAGGTTAGGCGTTAGGTAGAAGTTACGTAGGTCCCGGGTTCAAATCCGTCGTACGCCGTCCGGGCGTTTAAACCGTCAATGCCATAAGGTTTACACGGCCGCCCGAATGTTGACTTTTTTTGCATTTTTTTTCCGTAATTTTACAAATTTCCGATCTTTTCTCTTTACTATTATTATTATTTTAACTTTACTTTGTGTATAAAAATTACAATATTTCTACTACGTTAAATTTTTTTTTAAATTAATCTACAATATATCATTTTTTATGTATTATAATATAATATGTATTTACGTGGGTAAACATGTTTTTTTTCGATTTTCTTACGTTATCTTACAAATTATAGTTACTGGTTTTTTTAAATTTTAATAATATTACTTTGCTGTATGAATATTTTTACTACTATATTTTTATACCATTATATTATGTCATGTACCTTCATCGTTGTATTTTAACTATTGTATTTTTACCTAATTAATCGTTTATTTAAAAAAAGTATAATGTCATGTACATAATTGTAATTTAACTGTTGAATTGCTTATATAACAAATAATTTGTAATTTAACTACTAAATTGTTCATTTAACAAAAAATATAATGTCACGTACCTACATATTGTAATTTAAGTATTGCATTTTTTAATAATTACATGTCTGTATGTAAGCAATTATATTATAATGTGTATTATTGTGATTTAACTATTCAATTGTTTATATAGAACAAATATAATGTTATGAACGTTCATCATTGTAACTTAACTATTGCATTTTTAACTAATTATTCTAAACACGGTTTTATGTATTCATTACGGTTTTACAATCACTGTCAATTCATTTGTTTCTACAAAATATATCTCATCATTGTAGGTACTACTATTTCAACTATGTAACCAGGGCCGGATCTAGGGGGGAAGTCGGGGATTTATTCCCGGGCGTATAATTTTCGTGGGCGTATTTTTAAGGTTTTAAATATTTTGTAAATTGAAAATTGAAAATGGACTTTAAAACAAAAGTCAAAACTAAGTACAAAATAATATTTCACAGGAAATGTGTAATATTGGGTATGGGAATAAAATAAAATAATTTTATTTTTAATCGAGATTAGTAGGTAATAACTAATAACATTGATTTATATTATATATTTATTTTTTTTCGCACTATTAATTGTAATTCATTGTTATGTGATTTTAAATTAACAACTATACCTATATTTTTCCAAATAGGTAGGTACTGCATAAAATTATGTATTACATAAAATGTTACTTAGGTAATAATGATTTAATTGTTTTCAGATTATTTATTAAATTACATGTTTGTACCCAGGCTTATAAAAGTCTTTGTATTTAACAATTAATGTCTTTTTATAAACTGAACTTTTTTATAAATATCACCATGGCCACTAGATAAATGAAACAGAACACAAAATGGAATATAATTTGTCATTTGTGTTTGCTTTTTAAATGGGTACAAGTATACAACTATTAATTTACTTGATAAACTTGATACTACAAAAGTACAACATAATTAAATAATTAAAACAAAAATATTATCCTATTGATTGTAGCCCAAGACAGATTGAATATTATGTTTTACATATTATATATTAAAATAATTTAAAAGGAAATTTATATTCTATTTGGTTCGTTTTTTTTTTTATTATAAACTGTGTTTTTTGTCTAAATTATTTTTATAGTTCAAGATGTCAAACAGACAACCAGGTCCTTATTATTCTGGAAATTTTTAAAATGTAGAATGTAGAATGTAGTTATTTTAGTATATAGGTATCTACATTCAATCCGTAAGTGATAATCCATGATAAATATTTCTTTGTCGTGTTATAATCATTATATTACAATTTTCAGCACATAATTACATTTTTGTTTCATTGTATTTATTCCGTACCTAGGTACATATTATTAAGTTTTGATTGTAACAAATATTAAAAATGAAAATGTATAATATTGATAGGTATGTTGTAAATTAAATATTGTTCTTTTACATAAAGCATCCTATATTAAAAGTAAGCAATGGATACCTACCTAATTTAGATTTGTTAATAAATAATTCATACATGTTATTATTATCAATATTATTTATTCTAAACCTGGAACTTAGAAATATTGACCACAGATTTTAGCTTTAAATACACCATTATAAGAAGTGCTTCTAATTTCTAAAACTATATTACGTGAATAGTTTAAAATTTAAAATGTTTCATTTTCAAGTTAAAATCGTTCAAATTATTTGTGGTAAATAAATGATTGGTTATGCAGTACATTTGGAAAGGTTTTGTAAATGTTGGTCCTCAGTTCCTCGCAGTACTGTGAGAGTGCTTGATTTTTCGTAAAAAAAAAATACTAATTCTGGTCATCTCCCTGAGATGGGCGTATTTTTTTAATTTTCCCCGGGTGTTAAAAAGCTATGATCCGGCGCTGTATGTAACTAACACCGGACTTTCTGTTTAAAATATTGTTTACCTACTGTTTTTGATTCAATATATTATACATACCATACTAAATCAAACTGTTCAATTACGCACGCACAATTTGCTAAAATAAATAAATAATTTTAATAGTATCAATGACATACTGCAAGTTAGTTTAAGTTAAATTATACTTTTATTAAAAACGATGTAATAGATATGTATGTATACTAAACATATTATATTTTTTAACAAAACAACAAAAATGGCAATGTACCATATTCAAATGGATTTTACTATTGACATCCCTATGATTAATTTTGTTAATTACATGCAGTAAATAGCCTTGATCTGATCATAACAATGATCGTATATTTATTTTCTTGAAATTAATTAGGTACATTAAGACAGTGTAATTTATTAGTACACCTAATTGTAGATTATCGAAAATAGAAAATCGATTAGGTGTATGGTTTTTTTTGACTTCAAACTTTTGGACAGACCCAAAAGCCACAAAAAAGAGATGTAAAATATTATGCGTACTTACACCGTTGATGACTGATAGCTAGACACTCAAACTTTTAAACATTCCCGCCGTTGCGCCAAGCATTATTTCAATCTTAAAATCATATCACTAAACGCGTTATCATAAACCCTATCCCTTAGAACAATTATCCAACATTCGATTTACAACAGACACGAACAATACTTCCAAAATCGATGACCCCACATTCAGCGAGTCTCATATAGGTCAAATAGAATCTATATTTTTGATTATTCACTTATCTACGCAACCAACGGGGTCCGCAATCCACCGTAGGTGGAGTGCATACCTGATGATATACGCTTCGCATATTGTTACCTATGTGATTTGATGACTGATAGCTAGACAATCAAATACACATATCGACTCTACACTTTTTAACGATTTCAACAACCAAAAGCAGCTTACAAACGCCTAGAGATCCTGAAGATCGTATCTACTTACAATGTTCGTGACGGATTGCTAGACGCTCAAACTTTAAAACATCTACGCCAAAGCGCCAAGCCTTATCTCCAATCCATATCACTAATTCTTATCACAAATCCTAAACTTCTATCTTACGACTGTCGCTACTTTTATGATTGAAACGACTCTTATTCAAAAATCGGTACCCCCAAATTCAGCGAGTCTCATGGGCCAACTAGAATCTATATTTTTGATTATTCACTTATCTGCGCAACTAACGGGGTCCGCAATCCACCGCAGGTGGAGTGCATACCTGATAATATACGCTTCACATATTGCTTACCGATGTGATTTTATGACTGATAGCTAGACAATCAAATACACATATCGACTCTACACTTTTTAACAATTTCAACAGCCAAAAGCAGCTGACAAGCGCATAGAGATCCTGGAGATCGTATCCATTTACAATGTTCGTGATGGATTGCTAGACGCTCAAACTTGTAACATTCCCGCCAAAGCGCCAAGCCTTATCTCCAATCCTTATCACTACTCCTTATCACAAATCCTAAACTTTCGTCTTACAAACTTTGAGACTTTTATAATTCCAACGACGTTGTCTCCAAAATCGGTACACACTCTCAGCGAGTTCCACGGGCTCCGAGTTTCACTTAGAGCTAGTCTAATACTATAAAATGAAGAACAGCTGACTGATAATATAGAGGACCAATGGAAAGGAAAACGCCGGCTATAGCGAACCCATGGCGTAAAAAATGAAGCACTGCTCCGTTTCCCCAGCCCGCCGGCCATGTCCCGTCGATTCCTTATTTCCTTATAGCACGACCAATCGCGTACCTTCGCAGTGGCGGCGGTCGGTTTTAAAACGTTTTTCGTTATCACCTCTTTTCCTATCATTTCGCCGATTTTCGGAAAATTAGCTGTTTTTACACGATATCTTTTCGCCCTTTTATATACTTAATTCGAAGCCACCGGTGTGCGGTTTATATTCGTGCAATGTCGATCGAAAAATACACTCCCGACTGGACTTTTTTGCCGATTTTTTCCTTTTCTCCCACCGTTTCGTCTATTCGCACCCGTTTGTGCCCGAATCGTGTAGTCGATGTCTTTTTAAAGCCGTTTATATGCGCTTTTCCCCCGAAATCTGTTCGTTCGCCTCGCAATCGCGTTTAGAAATTACCGTACGCGTATATATACATGTATATACGGGTATGTATATACGGGTATAATTCAATTTTTCCCTATGATTTAATAATTATTAACGGAAAACGCTTTTTACACGCCCCGTTAAATATATATATGGGAGATGCGAGTATTACAAGCAAATTATATGCGATTACATCGATGATCATCGAATATATCGGTTTACGTCGCTCCGTAGACGCACGGCTTAAGAGTTGATGTTTTGACCGCATGTCATATCTCAAACTGTGTCCGAGTAGGTTAGGCGTCAGGTAGGAAACGCTAGGTCCCGGGTTCGAACCCGTTGTATGCTCTCCGGGCTTCGAAATCGGAATTGCCATATGGGGTTTACACGGCCGCCCGAATTCTCGACTTTTTTTGCATTTTTTTTTACTATATTTTTCGTATATAAATTATAATATAATAATACAGGAACATTATTATTATTTAATTTAAAGTCATTGTCATATTATATCACACAATAAATAGGTACATATTATATTTGTTTTATTAGAAATTATTATAATTATTATAATTGCATATTTTTTCAAAATTTCCATGATTGTTATATAAATATAGTTAATAAAGTAATTTATTTCGGATTCCCTATCTAGGTGGCTAACTTGAAAGTTAATCTTGATTTTGACTTGAGATGACTGACTTGCTAGACACTCCAACACGGTTTTCGACTTGACACTTTTTACATAAGAAAATGCACCGGACATGCGAAGGCATATACCACTCTATGTGATATACCTACTATATATAGGTGATAGACGGATTGCTCATTTTAGTTTCGTCTTAAACGGTGATGATTGACTTGATAGACACTTTAACATGCAGGTTTTTGCATTTTTTTTTTTAAATTAATATATTATATACACTATAGTTACATGTTTATATGTATTGTATTGGTTAATATAATAGCATAATATATCTAACTATCTACCTAAGTATATGTTAATTTTTTTTAGGAATTATAATTGCACATTTCTCAAAATGTTCATTGTTATATTATATCACACAATAAATACATATCATATTTGTTTGTATGTATATTGTATATAGTTTGAATTTTTCGTAAATTATTTCGTAAGTTGTGTGATAGGGTTTTCACTTATAGCCGCTTGATGTCGGGTCTGCAATCCACCGCAGGTGGATTGCCTACCTGATTTGCTATAGCACATTGTCCGTGATCCGACGAAGTCGGATTGCCTACGTAAGTGGTTAAATTTAAAATTAATAGATTTTGACTTGAGATGGCTGACTTGCTAGAAACTCCAACACGGTTTTCGACTTTACACTTTTTACATAAGATAAAGCACCGGTCATGGTATGTGCAGGTATACTCTATATAGGTGATCCTGAAGATCGTATCCAGCCTATCCATTTACAACGTTTGTGACGGATTGCTAGACACTCAAACTTTTAACATTCCCGCCCAAGCGTCTAGCCTTATCTCCAATCCATATCACTAATCCTTATCACAAATCCTAAACTTTCGTCCTACAACCTTTGCGACTTTTATAATTCATTGTCTCCAAAATCGGTACCCACTCCCAGAGAGTCCAACGGGCCCCGAGTTACACTTAGAGCTAGTAGTTTACTAAAATGAATTGGAAGTACTATCATTAACCTGTATGATTGATGATTGTTGTATTATCACATTATAATTTTTATAAAAGATGATAAGAAACGTGATTTTCACAAAGAGTGATAACAAATGAGAACGGTTCTGGTTGGTCACGCAATTTTGCCCTCGAGACGTTTGTCCGAAACGTACTAGACGCGATCGCGATCGCGACCATTTGCACAGCCGGTAAGTAGGTATACACACACGCTCTTCCGTTTCAAGACTTGTCCAGTGCGATATTATTATTATTGTTTGCTGTTCATCGTCGGACGACTATCTCTATTGAAGATCGCAAACCCCGGATTCACTTCACACGTCCGGTCTTGTTCTCGTGTACCTACCTATCGTTTTGATTAAAACCCGAGTGGCACACCTCAACGACTCTTAACCGTAGCGGGTGAGTAATGTAATGACTTAAAGAGTACTGTAAAATAAAAACGACTCTTGTCGATAGTTGTATTGAAATAGTAAAATATTGAGCTGTTACCTTCCTTTGGTTCGGAGGGCTCTCGAGATCGTGTATTCGAGAATTAGATCAAATACACCGTACAATATAATTGTATGTAAGAAGTACCTACATGTAATGTAATAACTGCGATGAATATATAATATTATATTAAATGCCTTACCTACCTGATTCGCAGTTGTTTGTAGATTGTGTTGTAGGAGTTTTAGGTTTTAGATGACACAAAGTAATACTTCAAGTGCACAAATTGAAATAAAGAACGCACTAATCATGGCTTATCATATAAGTGCGGATTGTCGCTCGTTGAAATCCGTTTTGAGACTTGATAGGTTGTTACTCGGAAGCTGGTGCTCATGCACTGGATCAACCATCATTATAACCATGTATAAATGTGTATAATATATAGTTTGTAAAGTATTTGAGTAAAAGTATTCAAACCCTTTTTTTCCATATTGAATACTTTTTATTTTGAAGTATTTGAATGGTATTTTAAATACTTTTTCTCTGGTTGAATAAAAATACTATGCCGTCGTGGTTTTGCTTTAAAATTATAATAATATAATATTATATATTCATAATTTGTGCCGTACAGCCATTTTGGTATCGGTTTTCGTTGAATAAATGTTTTTTTTATCTCCAGGAGACCTTTTATTGTCGAAGAAGATCAAAAAGATACATCTATAGTCGGGATCGCTTAAGTCCGTAACAAAATATATATGTAGAAACTTCTGCTTAACGGCTATTATACTTTATAGTTTATAATTATTTAATTATACGAAAATATTATTACTAATTATTTGTACCTATACCTACTACCTATTTATCAAAACAATTTATTGTTACCTATAATTATCATTATCGTTAATCGTCAACGACGATCGATGACGGTATGAGATATCAAAATAGTTACCTACATATAGCTTTAAATTAATATATAAGTATGTAACTATGTAGAGAAAAGTTCATTGATTTGATGCAACTAACATGACTGATCAGAATTTTGATTATTGAACTAATCATGTTTTAAAATGCAATAAACAAATTTTTTTTTTTAACAAATTATTTCAGAACTAAAAAAAAATTTTTGAATTTGAAGATTATTTCAAATACTTTTAAAAAGAATTTTTTACAACACTGATAATATAATAATTTATGTGTTTAATGTACACCTATTATGTTATCATTTTTCATGTCATGATCGTTCCAAACTTATTTAGGTTACTCATCTCCTATCAAAGTCGTAAGCAATTTGAACACCCCTTAACATGGAAAACAACAGTATCAAGAGATCATTAAAAGATGGATGTCAACACCCGAACACAGAAACAAAGAAACCTAAAGCGGCTCAGGTCACAACCACAATATCACATCCTAAATCATCAAAGAAAATTATTGGTTTACAAGATTTATCCGATGAGGTTATCATGTATATATTTAAATATTTATCACATGATGATCTTGCCAAAATGGCACTGTGAGTATACAAACTTCAAAATTAGGTTAAGCAGCTTAAATTAATTTTTAATATCGTTTTATAGCTTATGCCCTAACTTGTCAAGAGTTAGTCATGATTGGAGTCTATGGAAAAAACCAAGATTTGAAAACTTTGAAAAATCTATGGAAGAAGTATACTTGAGCTACTTAAAAAAGGATACCACTGAATTGTTTATATCGTGTAATGATGTTCCAAGCCATGATTATTCAGTTTCTGAAAATTTTTTAATAAAATTGAAAACAAAATGCCCAGAATTACTCGATTTAACATTGAAAAATCAAGTATTTGATGAAGTAAGAATAATCCTTCAGTTTCTATCTCGAGTATTTTAATTGATTTACTTCCTTATTAATAAGTACATTTTGTGTGTAGATAAATGTAAATGTTTTGCATCCAAAATTAAAAATGCTGACAATTGATAGTGCAACTATTGAAAACGTTCCAGCCAACTCTTCATTCTTAATCGATATTAACAATACTTGCCCAGATCTAGAGGTAAATTTGTTTTATTTTTGTATACTTAATACATTTAAAACCAAGTGGTTTTAAAAAATGTTTATTTTGATTACACATCAACATTTTTATAATAACTGTTTGTACTTGTATAGCGAATTATAATGAAAAACAACGATTGGGTTATGTCAAATTGTATATATCCATTGACCAGGCTGCAACGTTTAAACTACTTAAGTCTGGAAGGTTGCAAACAGTTCTGTATTCCATATTTAAGTGTTAATGCTGCAACTGAATTCAAATATTTACAGGTTAGCAATACAAATTGAAATATAACAAATTTCTAAAAGTAGATGTTATTTTTTTAATAACAATAACTCAGACTATATTAAAAGTGATAGGATATTGGTGATTATACAATATGTTTACTATAAAATTTTTTTTTTATAATTTTGTAAAAATTCCAAATATCAGTATCAGTTTATTAGTAAAGTTATTACTTATTATTAATAAGTTATTAATTATCTGGGTATTAAGTGCTTTTAAAAATAAATTTATAATAAAGTTATATGAGTTACCAGTTAAAAGACTGTTAATTCTATAGTTTATTACAGTGGCGGCTTGTAAACCGTATAAGGGATGAGCAGATATTACAACAATATATAATTATAATGCTACAAAAAGCATTGAATCAATTCAAAGCCGTTTTCTACGTATCATTCAATTCAGATGTTGTATCGAACGTGCACCTCACTTATCATATCAACCATTATTGTCGTATTTAAAGCTAGAAACCCTTGTCAACAGAAGGAAAAGACTTGATCTATGTTTTATTTTTAAATTAACGAATGGGTATATTAACTGTCCTGAACTACTTTCTTTATTGAATTTTAATATTCCAAATCGTAGAACTAGGCAATTAAATACTTTTTATGTACAGCTCCAGCGTTCAAACTATGGTCAAAATGCTCCTATGAATAGATCTATGCAACTTGTTAATTATTTAAATGTTGATCTATTTTCCTGCGTTTCCTTAAATGATTTTAATTTTTACATAAATAATGTTTTAGCTGTATAAATGTTATAATCTATGTCAATATCTCATTAAGTCGATTTCCAATGTTAAACAACTTTACTCTGTATTCTTAACCATTTTTGTTTCAGTGAATTATTTTCAACCATAAGTGTCTCATCACACACATTACTTAAACCTGTCTATTTACCAAATGCACACTATCTGTATAGCTGTCATATTATAATATTTAAGATTAGTGTTCATGTGATAACAAATATTATTATTATTATTATTATTATTATTATTAGATATTTTATAATAATAGATGTATGTCTATAATAAATGTAACTGGGTTCGCCCGTTTAAATTATACAAATAAATAAATAAATAAATAATAAATAATAAAACCATAAATTATTGAATACTCCTACAGTTCTACTATACTACAAGTTCAAAATTGAAAATTAATAATAATAATGATATTAAAAATAATTTTATGTTCATTGTCATTTGTTTAGTAAGAACCAATATCTTTAGTTTATGATAAAAATATTATGGGTATACACCTGATGAGCCGCCACTAGTTTACTATAATATATTATTGGGTTTAATAAAACAATCTTACCTGATTATTTATATTATTTTTAGACACTCGATTTGCGTTTTACTCCAGTAAGTGACAGGGAACTTGTTTTCTTTCAAAGATTACCAACTTTGAAAAATGTTCTTTTGGAATGCCCTGAGTATATGAACCACGAGATACATTCAACAATTACTGATTTGGGTTTGGCAGAATTATGTACTGCTACTTTGTCCTTCCGCTATCCATACTTAGGAGCTATGATGGGAGGAAATGGCGAAAGGTAACTTAAATCAATAATTAATTATAATACAAACATTTGTGCATATAAGCTTATTCATAGTTTTACTTTAAGTTTATGTATTTCTTTACAATATTCTTTCCTTTAATTGCTATTTATTATGAAAATAAAACTAAAAAATCAAATATCGAATAAAATTAAACATAAAAATATTTTATTTTAATCATTAAGTAATAGTAGTATTATACTGTTACAAAAATATTGTAATATTGGTTGTTTAACACCAAAAAATGTATTTATTAGGTCATTAAGTCATTTTACATTGTAATAATAAGTATTTAAATTAAATTTTATATCTAAAACATTGGATTTGTTTCCACTTAAATGCATGCATTCGTTTACAACACATTTCAATAATTTAGATTTATTAAGTTTTAAATCAATACATATATTATCTAAGGTTGAATTAATATTAGGTTTATTATGTTATATGCGACATTTATTTTTAAATATTAATGATAATGTTTATAGATGCTGTATTGAAACCTTCTATGTACGCAATTATAAAAAAGTCACCGGTACATTTTTGAGAATAGCTACCATACATTGTCCACACCTGAAATTATTAGACATTATCGGATCAGGTTGCACTTCAGCAGAAATTGAATATTTTAAAGCAATTAGACCTAGTACGAAGGTAATATACTGAAAAAACTAAAAAATAAAAAATTGACATTGGGTATTATTACGATATGTGTGGAAAAGAGATGAGGTGAAAGGGCTGTAAGACATGTTCAATCCTTATATATTTTGTGTTATATAAAACTTATAACTAATTCTACAGTATATTTATATTAATGAACCAGTTTAAAATTAAATGTGTTGATGTTTGTAAATAATTTATTCTTTCTATTTGTCATCTTATTACCTATTATTCATAAAAAGAGTTTAAACTTAAATATAAAGTTCAGAAAAATATAATTTAATGTTTAAAAAATATGCTAGATAACCTAAAAGTAATTTTAATTATATAAATGTATAAATTATTTCACACCTAATCTTTTCATTTTTACTAGATTTGTTATTGTGTACAAGTTTAATATGTTACTCGATAATTTATAGTCTTACACATAATGTTAATTTGTATCAATTTAAGTCAGATACAGCTGTAAGTAGCATATAATTATTATGTCACTATTTAAAGTTATTCAATATACTTAACTTATGAATAGTTTTAGATTTAAATAATTAATATTCATACTAATTATATTATTTTTCTATATATTTAAAATATATGTGTCCAAATTTACATATTGCAATTATAAAATATATTATTCAAAGTAAATACCCATATAATAATGTAGTACGTTTTCAACATTTTTTTTTTTTATATTTATAAGCAACATGAAATATTAAATTGAAATAAAGCTTTGTATGATAATAAACAGAACATTTTTAACATAATTTTTCAATTGTAAATAAAAATATTAGTTACTTACAGAAATTTACTCTTATTTAAAACTATTCAAATAAGTTTCATTTGCTTTCATTAAGATTAAATTGAATTTTTTACGCATTGTAATTTTAAAACTAAACTTTTTTTAAAAGAAATGTCAATAAGATTTTCAATTATTTTAAATTTATTTTCTAAAACTGGAGGTAATTCATCTAAACGTCTTTCACAAATATGACATTTATCTGATTTATTATAATAATTATTTAATTGTTCTACATTCAAATTTTTCATAGGAACTATTTAATCATATATTTTTGAAATATTTTTTTCCTCTAATTCTATACAACTTAATAATTCCTTAGCTGCATTTGGACCAGAATATTCTACAGGAGGTTTATAATCACCATTACTATATTTAATATAATAACAAAAATTATTAGGGATATGTTTCTGATAAAAATTAGTAAAAACCTCTCTATCATTTGGTTTACATGTGTAGATTGGTTGAAGTGTACATTCAAAGTCAAAATAAATCTCAAAGGGGATTTTTAAGGAATGATTATAATTTTTAAATTGTAACATTTTATCATAAGATTCAGGTAGTATTACTTTAGCAGCTTTATTGTTATAATAATCATTTTTGTGTTCATTTAACTTATTTTCTATATCAAAACTATTTAAACACAATTTACATACAAATGTTTTATGACCATCTTTTGTTATTTGATTTCCTACAAGTTTCCATAAATCCTTAATCCAACAATAATGAGCTTTATTATTCTTTTTTAAATATAGCAAATCAATATGACTTTTATTTTCTATTTTAGTTATTTCGAAAGGTACAACATGTATTTCATTATCACCATCATTTAAACAATAAATATTTATTATTTTTATTTATAATTGGTTCTTTTCACAAATTTAGAAATATCTGTGGTTTTTACTGGAAATTCATTATCCTTTAGTTCATTCTCAAATTCATATTTCCATTCTTTATATCTAGATACTCTTTGTGGATCTTTTTTAATATCTTTACTATGTAAAGCAGAGAGTAATGACCAAACAAAACATTTATTACCTCTATTTTTAACATTTATAATAGCATGTTTATCTTGAATAAGTTTAGGTCAGGGCCGTCCCTAGGGCAGGGCAAGTGGGGCCCTCGCCCTGGGCCCCGCGCCTTCACCAGTTGGACAGGCCCCGCATTTGTAGATACCATAAAAAAGTCAAATTAATGAGAAAAAAAAATTATTATTTATATATTTTTATATCTTCAATTGCTGTAATTTTTACTACCTATACCTACCTACTTATATTAATTGACATCAGTCGTCAAATAAATGTATTGCATTTTAAACGAGTTAATATGATGAAAATTCAATTTTCAAAGATGAAAATGATAAAAATCTTCAAAGCGCTCTGTCCCCCCAAAAAAAACAAACTTAGCTATAATATTTATAGAAAAAAAATGCTTAGGTTCTGAGTGGAGCGATAAAGTATATTTATTTTACAATGATGTGTTTTTTTTTCTGTTTTTTTGGCGCTTTTTGGGTATTAAAAGTGCTCCGATTTTCTACATCAGCATCTTTACTGATAGAAAAGTGAAACTAGTTGGTATTTTTGGGAAGTCAAAATTAAAAATTTCTAGTAGTTTTAGAATGCGTTGACAAAAACAAAAAAATAGGTGACTTTTATACAAAACCAATTTTTGAAAAATAAATTTTTTTATTTTGGTGTATCTCAAAACCTCATAACTGTAAAACCTTGAAATTTTCAACAAATATTTATATTAGAATTTTCCATAAAACATTTTCTCAATATTTTGACTATTGAGCTAGTTATAGGCTTGAGCCCTTGAGAAATTTTTCCATTTTTCTAAATTTTTTTAAAATTATCCTCTATAAAATCTTTTTCATTTAGTAAAAAATCTTGAAAATGTAATGATAGGTTCCTTATAGTTTTCATTAATGGAAGCTTTAAAAATACATAGGCTCAATTATTTGTTACATGCTTATAAAGTTCCAATTTTGACAAAATTCATAAAAGTTTTTTTTTCATACCTAACTTAAGACATTTAAATAGAAGGTTTCCAACAAGTTTTTGTACCTCTATCAAACTAAAAAAGTTCCCCAAAAAGTCACGTTTTCGATCTTTGTTTATTTCTTTTTAGCTACTAAATTTGATTATTTTTCAAGTGTGCTAGGCATTGTCTCCGCTCAGAAAATTTTTCGTTTACAATAATTTATCAATGTAATTTAAATATAACACATCCATTACAACGACATGCTTGACACTCACTGTACAGCAGAGCGGTACCACTTGTCCACCTTTTTTTCATATTGTATTAGGTGCCTACTATATTTATAGACTTATTAATTTATCAATATTATTATATTAAGTATAAATATATTACGTGTTTTGTTATTAATTAATTTACTTATTCATATTATTGTAAGTACAAGGTATTATATTTTTAAGTATATTTGAGCGTAGCCCCCTTATACCTAGGTAGGTATATAATATCATAATTCATAATATTAAATATTTAAATAAATACAACTGCCAACCGACGATAATGACATTTTAGGCCCCACAAATTTACTCTGCCCTGGGCCGCGCAAATCGTCCGGACGGCCCTAATATTTACCCTAATATTTAAGTACCTATATAATATGTCTTATACCTAGACTGACATACCGTCTCCGCTCAGAATCGTTTTTCTTATACAATTATATTATATCATTGAATTCAAATTTAATTTTATCCATCTTGTACACTACTACTGTACAGCAGAGCACCTTTTTATACATTGAAATCGGAAGTGACCGAAAACAATGTCTTGTATGACAAGAGATGATAAAAGTACAGATAAAGACAACAATTTAAATAATTTTTTTACTCTCCGATTAGTGATATAATTAAGTATTTTAATGACAGCGTTTTCTTGCATATAATATATACATTTTTTATGTATTATGTAGAATGTAGGTAGGTATTTAAAAATAAATCTTAAAAATGGCACTATTAATTGTAATTCATTGTTATGTGGTTTTAAGGGGGCTGGAGCAACCATTTTTTTCATACATTTAGCTCAATAAGCGAAATAAAATTAAACTTACTTTCAGTAGCTCGATTTCGATTTTAAAAACTAAATTTTGTTTGTATTCCTCTCTTCTAAGTTAGCTCGGAAGTGGGTTCTTATATTTTTCTAAGTATAAATTTATTTTGATAAAAATACAAACTTACTATGCATCATATTTGATTAACTAAAACCAAAGTCGTAAATCTATATCCTAGCAAACCTAGAAAATAGACTAAAGATCTTTTCAAAATAGTTATACTTATAACACTGCAATAGTAATTTATTTACATGCAATATATTTTAAATATGTATACACAGTTGACAATATACAATACATTATGATGACCAGAGGAAGCTGTACCCGTCCAACTTATCGGAACCGGACGGGGGCACGTATCGTGTGTGAGTCGTGTCCGACTGGCCGGTGATGGATAAGAAAAAGAGTCACGAGGTGACGTTTGAGAACGGCAGGATGGCCATAAAGGACGACTGGACAAAAGTGATGACCGAATCGAAAACCGTTCAGTCGTCCGCCGTAAAACAGACGTCGGAGTCCATCGCCAAATGATGGTGCAACAATATTCGTTCCATTGAGCGCCCACCGCCACATCACAATCTCTTCAGTCGGGTCAACTACGCATTTTACGGGGGTTGAGAAAATTCGGATTCAACCCCCCCCCCTCGAAAGAGGGCATTTGACAAAAAGGGTATTGATAGTAAACAAATATAATACTTGCACACACACCTGCTCCGAATAAATTATCCATGCCTACGTGTATTTTTCTCGCCCCGTTTATTTAAACGTCATAATATAGCTGCCCCTAATGTCTGAAGGACATATTTTATTTATACGTTCATTCAACTAAAATACACGTGAGTTGTTGGTACACCGTAAAAACTTTCTTTTTTTTTATGAATAATGTAATATTAATTGTAACGTATTATTATACACTTTGAGAACTGTAAAATACATTACGTTAAAATATATTATATAATATAGACTTAATAAAAATATTGAAACCTTGTAATGATTATAATAATAAGAAAATTATTATCAAATGCCATTTTATTTTACATAATACAGTTGTACACATATTATAACCAGTTGGGGGTTACGTTTTTAAATTCAAACACATTTTATTATTACTCAATAGTCAATACACTTAGAACGAACTGTGCGTAATCTTCGACATACTCGACCAGAGTAATAACGACCAGCCAGTATAGCTGGAACCATAGTCCTCAGTCCGCTGTGAAGAAATCGTCAGCCGACTGAAGAGGTGCATGGCCACATTTAACGTCGGGCAAATGTGGAAAATTCGGTATATTTTGTAGATGCTTGTGGACCTCTTGCTGTACTTGGCAAACTTTCTGAAGTTTAATATGACATTCCTGAAACGTAAACAATACCAATCATTATTGATTATGCTTCCCAATTAATTCCGCCACCATTATATTATTATGTTTTTGCGGTACTTCAAAAAAATATGCTCGTAAACGGCATGTTTCTGTCGAAAAGCCAATCGAACAAACGAGACTATTAGTTACTCTGGAAATAAGAGTGCACCAACATTATATAGAAAGGTTTTATTGAGTATAGACGTATATAAAGCCTACAAAAGCCACCTTAAAATACACGTTTTCGATATAATATTACCCCACAAAAGTTTGGTCTTATCGATGAATTATCTTATCGCACATATTGGTGACTTGATAGTTTTCAAAAAACTCTAATAGTTCTAACGAAAATAATCGAAATTTTATGTAATTTCCTACATTTATCTTAACGATCTTACGATAAGATATCTGATGTTTCAATTGATAAAATCGTATCTAGAAAGAAATAGTTGAAAATATAACAGGTTGAGTGTAACGGTCGTTTGTAATCGGGAATCATCAACGTCAAAAATACGTCCGGTGGACCCCGCCGACCTCACGATATTATACTAGTCGTGAACTATTAAGTACCTATTGGCTAATGGCTTAGGTACTCATGATAACCTTTCAATCGTTCTTAACTCTGGAGAAAAGACGTTAAAACAGTAAAATTGTCTAAATATGCGAAAAAAAATTGAATAATTGTGAAATATGTAAAAACATATATTTATGACAAAATATGTAAAGTCAAATATAGCTTATTTTATCAAAAATATTGTGAAACAAATTTATCACTTGCCAGTTGCTGAAATTAGTTTATTATGTCGCAGAGAAAATATGTATTTACATATAAACCCGAGACCTAGTTACAATTTATAGTTACCGTAAAATATATTATTTTTAATCAATAATCATAATAATTTTAAATATTACAGCCTATGGAGTATAGGTATTCTAACTATTTAAATTCAACTATAAATTATCCAAATTATAATCGCAAGGTTATCTTGCTCCTTTATCACAAAAAAAAAAAGAATTATGTGTACGATTATTGAATTATTATGATTTATGATCATATTTTTTTATAATATATGTATAACTGAAATCAATATTAATTTGACTAGGTATTAAGTCACGTCTGTAGGCCGTTATAAGTTTAAAATACATATAAAAATAAATACTCTTTCCATGATTGTATTTGATTATTTCAATAAAATTCCAATATACAAAAGAGTAACCAATTAAGACGTGTAAAGAATATAATTTTTTTTTTAAACTGTGTAATTAATATAGGTGACAAATGTATAGTTATTCTAAAGTAAATATAATATAATGTAATTAGAAAAATTGAGTATAATGTGATATAGAAGGAGTTAATAATTTGAATACTCTTCCATTTTATAATTTTTCGTTTACTCTATAAACATTTATATTTATACTAATTTGTAATTTATTCTCATTTTTAGATAAGTTAACTCCTTATATGTATATAATATTTATATCATTGCGCTGTGTATTTAAATGCACACGATTGTGTTGTTAGCTCTGCGGATGGTGATTTATTAACAAGCTTCAATTCATGTGTTTAAAATTGTAATAACAAATACTATATAATTTACATATTGTACACATGTAGGTGTTGGGGTATGTTAGACTTGTGATTATTTTAACAATACCTAAATATTATAGAAATACTCAATTACATTTTTGTCTATAATATAATATTTGTTGACTAGGGTTACGAATCATGTGAGTATAAAAATTTCATTAATGAACTATATTAAAAAAAATAAAAATAATATGACTATAACTCACCTGTAACTTTTGTTCAGCTTGATAAATTAGGTCTCTTTGAGATTGAATTGAATCATGCAATTTAGAATAGACGTTCTTGCGGTCTTCAATTTCACACTTTAGTATAGTGTTGTAATTAGTCAACGATGCAACAGTATCCTTTACTTTACGCGAAAGTTCTTCACCTAAATACCATAAAACATAAATCAAACATTAGTAACAATGGATTCTAATTACTAAAAATATTAACATACAGTAAAAAAAATATATGCCAATGAATGAATGAATAGAAATGTTGTGAATTAAAACAGTATTTTATAGTAAACATCTACAATTATTATAATGGAGACCATATACTGACTACCGTCCATCTTAGGCAAGACTAAATGAAAAAACAATATTCCACAAGGAATTAAAAATAAACTAATGCAGTGGGATAATGCACATTCCACTATACTACTTTTTCCAATAGATCCATGTTTAAAGAACACCTACAGTGTATATAACATTGGAATTAATAATACATTTTAATTTCAATATTTACACTAAGGTAAAATTATTGTTAAAATGGTTGGATTACTGAAGGAAATTTTCCTTATCCATTCAAATTTTAACAAACATAATAAATTCCAATAATATATCACAGAAAATGAATAATTGACATATTTTTTTTTTTACTTTAATACACATTTTAAGAATTGAACAGGTTAATACAAAACAATAGAAACCTTTTAACTGATAAATCAAATGGACATCAGCAATTTCTAGAGGAAGTTTAGAGATATTATGTTCTCGTACACATGATGGTGCATTTTCTGAATCCTAAAAAACAAAGTATATTATTATTTTAAAAAATTAATATTTTTTTAAGCATATTAAAACAAGTTCCTATGAAAAAATGAATATGATTATAATTGCATGTTTGACCAAAAAGTTTTAAATTAGTTTTTTTATTTTATTTTTGAGTTATAACAGTTATGCATACATTATTTATTTACATAATTCAAATTTTAATTTCAATCTTTTTTTTCTAAACTATTTTAGTAAATAACTTATCTATTTACATTTAGAACTTTAATTAATTCTTCTGGTTCAGGAGGATCATTAACAGGAGTCTTAGAAGATAAAATCACATGCAATTTGTCGGTACCACCCAATTCAACAGTAAATTCTATATCTTTTTTTATGTCATTGTTTTGAGATCTTGTCATCTTTGATTTGTGATTCTGTGAATGTTTAACTTTTTTACTCGGTGGTTCACCTGTAGGCTTTTTCGCTGATTCTTTACCTAAACATTTTAAAAACAATAAATTAAGTTTTTATTAATTGACTACTAAATATTATTAAAATATTATACCAAAAGCATCCATGAATTCATCTATTTGGATTTTACTGTAAACACCTCTTTCTTCCCATATATTTAACAATCGTGTCAATTTCTGTCTGGTCCTTGAGGAACAGTTGCTTAATGATATTTGCTTAAATGCTTTGGTCAGTTCTTTGCTAAACTCTTTCCCATATTCAGTACCATTCTTTTTGTCATTCTGAATAATATCATTGGCCAGGTACATTAATATCAATTGTTTAGATTCTGAGCCTGGAACAAATAAGTTTTAGTTAAATTTAAATATTTTCAACTAACATAGACAAAATACAATTACATATTTTTCATTTTAGGCACATTTTCTATGAAAATAAGAAATATAAAAAAAACACATATATCATAAATGGTTGTGGGTACTTAATGTGTATAGCAACCATTGTTCTTTAATGACCAAACTTATACAAGGTTTTATTTCCCTTTATAGTATAATTTATGATTTATGAATGCAATTTTGTACATTTGAGTATACAATTAAGAATTTACAAAATAAACTAAAGTATTTAATAATTTTCTACACTTAGACTTACAATACGAAATCCAAATAAAAAAAAATAAATGCTCTATCCAAAATTTTAATTGATTAACTATATAAATATATATATATATTTGGTACCTATAATTTTCAAATATTTTATTTTTAACTTAAATAATAAGGCATAAAAATGTTAATATCAAACATACTATATGTTATTTATAGACTACGTTTATTTTCAGAAAAATAAATATTATAGCTTATTGAATAGACATGCAAGTCATCAACCATAATAATTTTAAACATCAGAATTTCATTTCACTATACATATTAGTGTAGGTAATATAAAATAGAATAATATTCTAGGAATATATTATTTATGGAATAAAAAACAACCTACTTCGGTATCTATTTTTTAAATAATATATTATATGTACTATCAGAAGTAATAGTGTAATACTTAGATTGGGAAATCTAATAATGAAAAAAATTATTTTGCTATTGAATATAATATTATATAGAATAAATATTATCTACTATTAATATTAAATTATGAATATGGTTTATGTTAATCAAATATTAATATATTCAAGATTATTCTTATACCTGACAAATTTATTATATTAATAACAACTAGATAAACTTGGTAAACGTATCAAACAAAAATTATTATTTTTTTATTTTTCAATTATATCAAAAACTTAAATAACCATTTTTGATGCACTGAGTTTTTCAACATTTTAATGAAATAATAAATTCAAGAAGATGTTTAGAATTAGATTCTTGTACCTAATCTTAAACTGTAATTTTTATATTTAAAAAAAAAAACAATATTATCAACATTTGTTAATATTGGTTAGGTTGGTTTCAATAAAAGTACTAGTAATATTATAAGTACTTATAAGTTATATTTAATAAAATTTATGAATACAAATTAATAATAACTGGGCGTGTAGCAGGTAAGTGTATAATAGTTATCATTCTTTATAATGAACGATCCAATCTAAGAAATGAATAAAAGCTCTTTATTAATTAAGAAATTATGATGTTATGTAATAATATTTTTTACAACAGAGTAGGTATAAAGCAAATGTACTTAAAATACAATATTTTTCAATCAACAGGTACCCATTACAAGTAGATATTGCTTAAAAACTATTTTTTTTAGAAAATAAGAAGTACCTATCAATTGTTTTTACATACATTTAGATAGCATGTCAATCAACATAAAAAGTAGTCCTAAGTATTTTTTTAATTATAATTTTTAAATGTTTTAGATACAGTTCTTTCAAAGAAAACGTTGTAATCAAGGTAATGAGTCATATATATATCGAACACAAATTTAATAGATATTTGAAATTATTATAACATAATTTTTGCACAGAAAATAATAAACAGCATTGAGCATCTTAAACACAAAATGAAATGAACTGAGCAGGAGAATCTCTTTACCTACAATAATGAATTGAGTATGTATTACCTATGTTACTAAACAAATTAAAGACACCGTAAGTCCGTAACAATGTGTTGGCGGCAACATCTAACATTAGTTAATAACTTAATTCTACTGATGCTTTTTACCTGTCAATATTTCTCTGGACCAAATCTTGACGACAGTGTGAGCATAATCCCTATGGCCAATCAACCAAAGGGATAGTGTCTGTATGCTCAGCTGGGAAGAATTAAGGTGTCTCAATCTTTTGTTCAGACTTTCTTCGGTGAAGCCGGCCATGATGTGATCTTTTTGGTCTTTTACGTCCGCCATGAGCAACGACAGCACGATTATATTACCAGTGTCCAACAGTTAGCACTATCGTATCACGTCACCGACGTGTTTCAATCAAACTATGGTCCTGTTTGGTCAACATTGAGTGGATGAATTGTATTACATTAATAACGCCGATAAAACAATAAAAAAAATAAACAATAAAAACATACCCAAGTAATAGCTGGTTGGCACCGACACTTCTGCAACGTATGTAAGTAACCTACGTTCGCCGAGCGCACAGGCAACGGAGAACCATTGAATAATAAAAATGAAAACGGTAACGCGCGAAAATTATTACCGAATCAATGGCGGTGCACACCGATATATTATTATTATTTAGACTGGCTGGTGACAATTATTTGACGATTAGCATTTGTGCATTAAACGTGGGGAAACATAAAACAACAAATGGCTACCGGACGGCGGACACCAACACAGCGAAGCTCAACAAGTAACAACTGACGCAACCATCACACACGTTTGATGTTGGTACCAACAACACTGAACACACGATCCTGATTCGTCGAGGAGTACAAAACAAGGGAGAAGTGAGCCAAGTGGTAGCGCTCGCCCACTCCGCCCGGCCGTCCGTGCAAGTGTGAGTGAGAAAGAAAGAAGAGAGAAAGAACACGAAGTAGTAAATCATGCAGGCCATTTTTTTCCGCCTCCTTTATCAACATTAAACATAATATTAATCATTATCAGCTGTATTTCTGTAACATTGTCGAACAATCGTAAGACATAAATATTCATAAAATAAGAGTTTAAACGTGTGAGTTTTAAGTTGGTACTAAGGTACTATACTCACTACAAGTTTAAATTTAACGTTAATCAACGTGGTGTATTGATCTAATAATTTACGTGTGAAATAAAAAATTACTTACAGAAGTGTTGAGCAGCAATGATTCAGTTTGCCTCAAGTAGGTATGCCTCAATTCCATCCGTCAACACGAAAAGTTATAATATTATGAGACTTTTTGACATACATACGTGCCCAAAATTCAGTTTCGGGTCTGGCCACCTACTGTGTGAATACGTGATCACCCGCAACTCTGTCCTTATGATAAAAAAAATATGGAATCTTATAAAAAAAAAAAATAATAATAACAATAGGTAGGTATTTAGGTAAAATTTATTGAGAAAGAATGAATTTTGGCATAGAAAAATACAACAAATAATTAACAATTTTAGGACATAAAAAAAAAAAAAAATGTCTTCAAGCAAATCAAATTAATTTTTTATGAGCGTTTGAAGTTCATATTTTTACAATATTGGATATTCACTCGATTCCTCATATAGCGATTGTTTCTATCCTAATTCATTGATAAATTTGATCCAACTTAAATTTCGATGATGCACGTAATAATCTTTATGCAATTTATTTGCATGTGGTTTTATTAAAACATACGATTTTGTGATAATAATAATATTTGGAATGTGTAAGTCGAAGGGGTGGAGGTGGTCGAGGAAGGTAAAGATATTTTAAGGTTTTATTTTTTTTTTTATTATAAGTGGGGTTTGAAACACCGAGTAGCTGGTAGTTTCGTTACGGTCTAACCAAACCGGCTGGCTAGTACAACATAATAATATAGGTATTTTATTTGTCGATTTCGAATATTTTAGAACGGCAATTATTTACATCATACGCATGCACGTGGCGAGTAGCAGGTTTTATATAATATATAATAAAATGTTATATTGTACACAATAAAGTCGGCGGCGGTTTTCTTCGCATACTCTGCGGGACATTTCAACCACCCCTCGACATTCCACATCATCAACAGACTACCGTAGACCACGATTGTATGCCATGGATTGTAGCTATGAAATACATACAGAGTGGTCTATTTAATGCAAGACACTTTATCGTTTAACCATCTAGGTACTTTTCGTATAACAAGTATCTTACGTTAAATTGATTACTCTGTATATATAAATATGTTTATGCCCCGTGCATGTACAACCACATACACACTTAGACGTTGGACACGAACTATACGTATATATTCACAAACGTCAAACATACACACACACACACACACATATATATATATATATATAGGGAGATTCATCCTTTTTTTTTTCTCTCAATAATGCTGTTATTTGAAACAGGATTTTTGGAATTCTTATACATACTCCAAGACCAGATTTTTTTTACTACTTAGGGAGTGTCCTGTGCTGATAAAATCTGTTTTTCGAACGATGACATTATTAATTATTTGTATTGTCCTTAGGAACGTCTTAATGGACTAGCAATATTATCTGTTCATCGTACAGTAGACATAAGTATGAATGAAGTAATGATGAACTAGCAATAAAACAAAGAAAACTTGATTTTGTATTAGAAGTACCTATAAAGTAATGAAAGTATTAGTATGTAATTATTATTATTTATTATAGTAAAAACAAATATTTATGATACTATTATTTTTGTACTAAATTTATTATTGTGTTATTGGACATAGGTGGTGATAGTAGGATGGTAATTGTTAACGAGTTAATTCTCTAAGAATATTTTTTGAGTGTATATTAAAAATTGAAATTTATTTCAAATCTAATGAAATATAAATTATAATCAATATGTTATTGTTATTAACTAAAATTAATGATTAATAATTGGTATTGTGTAAACTGTACAGTATGTAGAGAGTAAGTATAGGAAACCTCAAAGGGGGGTGTAGGGGGCAAAGCCCCCCACTATTACATGTCGTTCAGTGCCTCATCCCATCCCTTTAGCAATTCCTAAGTACGCCACTGCACCATTCTGCACCAATCTTGTATTACATTTTAAAATCTTAGATTTAAAAAAAAAATTTTTACGAATTCTTAACTCAAAATAATTTGCTGATTTTCGTGATTTTTACTTATTTTGTCAATATTTGAACTTTAAATGCTTATAAAAAAAACTGTGAGTAAAAAATGTTATTGATATTCATAAAAAAAAACTAATAAAATTGGAAACTGAAAATGTCCCTAAACAGTTCAAAATAAATCAAAATATTTTGAAAATGTTGTCGTGTATAGAAAATGGAAATATAAACAACCAGTGAAAACATCATGTATATCTACGGTCATTTATTTTAAATTTACACCAAAAAACCAAATTCGATTTTGAGTAAAAATTCCCGTTTTTTCTTAATTTTTCTTTTGTTTTTCTTGGTGCTATTGAAAACTACTAGGAATTTAAATTTTTACCTCTCCAATACACTGACGATATTCACTTTCCAATCGAACAAGATACTGAAGTTGAAATTCGAAGAATTATTTCGACTACTTATTGTGTACACGGACACAAATAAAATAAAAAATAAATATAAATAAATAAAAAACACACATTATTGTAAAATCAATACATTTATCGTTCCACTCAGAATCTAAAAAAATTATCCGATAATTTATCTAGATATAATATTATTTGTTTTCATCTTTATCTAGATAAATAAATAATTTAGTTATCTTTATCTAGATAAAATTATATTGATCTCGGCTCAACACTGATAATATATTAATAGATACACACAAAATACATCTGAAATTTAAATAAATTATGCCCATCAATAGAAGCTAAAAAACAAATTGTAAAAATGACGCAATATTGAAATGTTTTATACTCTTAATCGACAACAAAACAATTATTATAAGAACACAATTTAGAAGAAATCAATCTATAAAATATTAATTAGGTACATAATACCTACTTCAATGATCAGAAGCTAATTGAGTTGAGAAATATAAAACTAGTAACTAAATTAGTTTTCTTTGAGTTATACATGCTTAAATTTTACTTCCTGTACATTTTCAATTATTCAAAATAACATTATCTCTGTAGTCAGTACAAATTGTGCTATGCGATTTATATAACTGTATACCATCAATAATGATAATATAATATCAGTTCCAAGGGCGTTACAAGAATAATATTTATTGTATAGTATAATAATTATTATGAAAAAAAAATAATAAGGCCATTTAATACACGGGTTCGGATCGACTCACATTTTAATAATTTTACGCGGCGGAACCGGAACTAAATCTAACTTGTATACGAACGCATAGCATTTCCATTGTATATTAATGTTTTTAAATAATAGATGCTTGAATTTAGTTAAAATATATATAGAACAATGTAGTATAAGTTTTGTAATTTAAATTTTATATTTATACCCCTATTGAAGTGTAAAATTCACGTTTGTCGGTGACTTTTTTTTTTCAAGTCAACTTCAGTACACTCCGTATTGTGGTGTAATAATTGTGTACCTACCAAGACTTCAAAATAATAGACTGCCGGGTTTAAAGCTTGCAGTGTATGTACATTTTAAATGGTATTTTTTGAAACTGACATTCTTCAGAAAATGTAATATAATAAGAATAAAAAAACACAACTTATGATCTATACCTACGTATTAGCAAAAACTTAACGTTTGGACCACTTCAATTTATTCGATATCCATATAATACAAAAATATATTATTTTCTAATAACAATACCAATACGGTAAAAAAGTTTATACCCGTAGGTAAAATAAGTTAATCGATTTTTCGCACAATCCGTTAACGTTTTGTAAACTTCTGCAGGTATAAGTAGGTAGGTACACTCGTGCATTATTATACGTCTCCAGTGGCGTCCGCAGGGGGGGGGGGGCTAACGGACGAAGCCCCCCGCCCATTGCCCGTATTATTATTACTTTTTAAATAAAATATTAATCATGTTTAAACTGTCAACTTTAGTAAGTAAGACGTAAATTTCATACATGTCAAATCAGAAAATGAATTAATTTTTGAAAAAACATTGTATTTGCATACCAATTTTCATAAATTATCTGTAATTTTTCGGTAAAAGTATGAACTACTTGTATGAAAGACCTTGTATTAAATTGTCTAGCCTTAGCTTTACATATATTTTAATATTTTATAAGTTTTGAACTAAAAATTAACTGTGTTTAAATTGTTTTGAACTTTAAATACATATGTATCGTTAATATTTTAGCTATAATAAAAAAACTTACTTATTACATTTTTAAGATTTTGACCGGATAAATAATTTTTTATTGACATTTATAAAAAATAAATTTTAATTAATCAAATACAATCCAAGTGAGGACGGTATAACCATAAACCAAGCTATTGTTACCAAACAATTTAAATAAGTTTTCATTTTTTTTTCTCCAATTAGGTACTTATAAAAGCACTGAGCAGATTCAATTTCGACCTATTAAAAGTACCAACTAGATCCAATTTGCTTCCAAAAACATACACTGGGCATCGAAGCTTATGATAAGAGCATTTTTTCTACCAGAAAAGTTGAAAAGTTACAAACATTTTAAAATACCTCAAATAAACGTCTGAAATTATTAGACTGGACAAAATAAAAATAAATTTGTAACTTATTTTCTAGCCCCCCCCCCCCCCCCATTGAAAAATCCTGTGGACGCCACTGTACGTCTCGTTTAGATATTCCTTGTAAAGAATATCGCATGTTTTCGAATATTATTCTTCGCTTTATTTCACCTCACGTATACAATGGTGTGCTCAATGATATTATTTAAATCACGTCGTTTGAAAAAGTACCTACCTATGATGGTATAGTCGGGCAGTTCGCCGACCATCGACATCACTCGTTTATTTCTCTCTCGCAGAACTGTACAACGCTATCGTACATTATTAAAATGTAGATTATAGGCAATATTATTATTTATGTGATGCGGCGTATTATGACTGTTACGAGCACCGAAATCGGTTTTTGCTTGAGTACTGTAAATACCACGGGCAGGGCTCTGCACTAAACTAGCTTGACGTCCAGGCACGCCCTCAGATAGGTAAGTAGCTCACTAGGTGCAAAATAGTTTTAGTGAAAATATAAGCTGTAGGGGGCTTCGCCTTTCCCTCCCCCATTCCATAACCCTAATTTCATAATATCTTTATGATGAATTTTTAAAAATATAAGGATTCATAATTTATACTGATTAAATAATAATTAGATATATACTTACCTGCGTATAATGGTTAGTATAAATTGGTTATTAATATTGTAATATAAAATAATTAATTGTTTGGAAAAATATACCATTTGATGAATTAGCCCTAATTTTATTGATACCTACATTAGTTTCGTTTTTATATTATATCCAAGTAGAGCTTTGGAGTTACAGGAAATGTATTTTTATTTTATGTAGAGCATAGCTTTTTTTAACTAGTTTATTTTAAAATTTTAATTGCAATCTGCGGCATTAAATGTAATTGTTTTACAATAAAATTAAAATATGAATAAAATTGTATAACACTGCAATAAAAAATTCACACTGTTAGGCTTATAAGTGTAAAATAATATTATAATACTATCATAATATTTTATTTTTATACAGTATATACACCAGTATAGGTACTATTATGATGACTGATGAGTGGATACACACATACATTTTAATAAAATATATCGATTAATGACAGTTATTTGAAAAAAAAATTGTTTTAAGGAACCATTCACAGTTTATATATTATGTAGATACGAATAGTTTTCACTCATGATAGATATATTTTCTAACATTGATTCAAAAATGCAGTGCATATAGTTTAGATTCAAATGTTTGCTTGTTTGGTTCCATGGTAAAAATCATTATACCGAACTATTTGGGTCGAAATGAAAATTGACTTTGTTCGATTTCACGTTAAATGAATAATAATAAAAAAAAAAAAGGTGCTCTATCTATCGTATTAAAAAATTTACCTATTTTAGGTACCTACCTATAATAAATTCCAAATTAATCATATCACAATATCCATTAGGTACTTATAATGCGTTATACGTCAACAACAAACCCTGATACTATCATAGTCCATACTACATAGATATATAATAGTGTACTTTAGAAGTTTCAAGTACCCACGAATAATATTACACAATCACAACAAAATAACCAAAATTGTTATTCTAGGTTTTTATTAATGTAATTTTGTCCAAAGTTGAACTTAAATTGACTATAAAAATAAACTTTGCTAAGGAATTTTTTAGATTTTTTTAACAGAATTAACTACTTACGTGGAATCTTGTTTTAAATTTTCAATCCCCAGACATAAAAGTTGAACATTTTATACATTTTTAACTAAAAAATAATTATTCAATTTTATATTTGATAAATTTTGTCAAAATTCGATCTTTAAATGCTTATAAAAAAAAGTTGTGCCTATGTATTTTCAATATTTTTCAACTGATATTGTAACAACATATCAGGAGCCTTGTATTAAATTTTTACACTTTTTGGCCCAACAGATAAAACTTAATTGATATTTATAGAATAAAAAACTAAAAAAATTGGAAACTGAAAATTTCCGTAAACAGCTCAAAAAGAGTCAAAATGTTTTCAAAATTGTATGGTGTATAGGAAATGCTAATATAAATATTCAGTGAAATTTTCATGTATCTACAGTTGTTCGTTTTTTAATTAAAACCAAATAAGGAAATCGCTACATGAAAAATCCCGCAGAGTATGCGAAGAATACCGTTGGCGACCTTATTGTGTACAATATAACATTTTATATTTTATTATATAATATATAAAACCTGCTACTCGCCACGTGCATGCATATGTTGTAAGTAATCGGATGTTCGAAATCGACAAATAAAATAATATTAAAATTCCTATATTATTATGTTGTATTACATTTTCATATCTTATATTTAAAAAGAAAAAGTTGTATGAATTACCAACTCAAAATAATTTGCAAATGTTCGTCATTTTTACGTATTTAGTCAATATTTAAACTTTAAATGCTTATAAAAAAATTGTAACTATGGATTTTAAATTTTTTTCATTTGCCTTTGAATCAATAAACTATACTATCCTTGAATTAAATTTCAAGCTTTTTTACCCAGCAAATAAAATTGTATTGACAATCATAGAAAAAAAAAGATGCTCTACTGTACAATATATATGGAGGCTTCTATTAAATTTTTAAGCTTTTGTACCCAACAAATAAAATTTTATTGATATTTATAGAAAAAAAAAACTAAATTAATGGAAACTAAAAATGTCCTTAAGGGGATTCGATACCGTGATTTTCTATTTTTGTCTAAAACACTGGCGATATAGTATTTTAAACGTGTTTTTTGCCAAATACACCAATTTATCTAATGAAGCGATAAGAATTCTGAAAACAGATTTGAATTTGTCGTCAAGTCTACTTGAAATCGACTTTCCCACATTTTTGATATTATCCCCCAAATTTTTAAAAATGTCATATTCAAAAGAGTATTTAAAAATTATGGTATTTCAACTTTTGGAGAAGTTAAAATCAAAAAATCAAAAATGTGGGAAAATCAATTTCAAGTAGACTTGACGACAAATTCAAATCTGTTTTCAGAAATCTTATCGCTTCAATATATCATTTGGATTGTTTGGCAAAAAACACGTCTAAAATGCTATGTCGCGCATGTGTTAGACAAAAACAGAAAATCAGGGTATTGAATCCCCTTAAAGAGCTCAAAATAACTCAAAATATTTGGAATATTTTATCATTTATAGAAAATGGAAATATAAGCAAACTGTTCGTGTATATTCGTTCATTTGTTTCAGAGTAACAACAAAAAACAAAATCGATTTTGTGTAAAATCGATTTAGCGTAAAATTCCCGTTTTTCCTTAATTTTCTTTTGTTTTTCATTGCGCTTTAGAAAACTACTGGAAAAATTCGTAACAATGTGTTATCGCTGGAATAGTTGAGGGGGTGAGGGAGGGTAATAACCACTTATAATGAGCATTGACGGTTTGTGTCATGATACCAATATATTATTATATGACATATCATAAATAAATATATAATATTACATTAACTTAATTTTTTTAAAGGTTAAACAATTATCTTATTTATTTATAAATACAAACATTAAGAGGAAGCTACCGCTATACATATTTGTCACACGAACGCCATAGCAAATGGTCCTTCACTACTTTCAATACTTTCAATGGTGTGCTAGCTGTTAGTTTTGGTACTAGAGTGAATTAACCTATCATAAGACTATTATTTATGAACATTATCTTTGCTTAAGCTTTGCCGATATTTTGAAATTTTCATTTTCAAGCAATATGGGTATGTGAAATATCGTACGTGTGTAAGACAGAGACAACAGGTGGGTGTGACGTAATCTTAATATGGACTACCATTGTATCAATATATTAATATATTATATATATTTACATTGTTATATATTTTGAAATGTTAAGCAAACAATATTATTAGACATTCAATTTCATTATAAATATGAAAATATCATCACAAAGTAGGTAAATTACATAATTGGAAAACGTAAGGATGATAAGATAATTCACATCAATCCGAACATGGAACATGACCATATTATACGTGTAGTTGTTTAATTTTTGACGTTCGAAAGTCGGAACAAAACATTATAGGGGTGTAAGCCGTCTATATCACAATGGATAACATATTATTAGTATTTATTTCAACTACTCAAATAATATAATTTATGCAGTAGTAAAACGTTATAGGAGACAATGACACCAAGTCTACCAACTTAGAAAACGAACAAAATGATTTTAAATTTATATCATAATATCATGTAGTGGCGGCTGGCTTTGTCAAAGTCACGTTCGCACCCCAGGCCCTAGGGTTTAATTAAAGAAATCAAAAAGTTAATTTTATACTTATATTTTTAATGAAAATTAATTTTATGTATTAATTTTATGTTTATAACATGTCAATTTTTTTTAATACATTTGGTCGAGTGCAAATATTTAATTTTTTCTCTCATGACTAGATAAATATTTGTTATGGTTAAGTTATTCATGGTATCTCTCATATAACAGGTGCGTATGGGGGTACGATAAAAAATCGTCGTCCTAGCTGTTAGTAGGTCAGTATAGGTTTCTACATTATAAGCGAAGAAGACAAAACGTGTGCGTACCTGCCTGCGATCTTAGGTACAATTAATATATAGGTAAGCGTTTTGTCCATTATATGCGGTAAAATATAAGTATTTAGTATAGTAGGTAATTAATTTTTAAAATGACTAATGAACTGCGTAAACTTAAGTAATGGTCGTCGTTGTCGGTCCCTTTTTTCGCTATTGTCGATTTAATAATATTTTAATTTTAATATTATAATTGTTAAAAGACATATTATTTCCAAACTGGTGTAATAAAATAATAATATTATAGATTTATTTTCTACTGTGGCCATCGATGAATCGACAAATACAGTTATTAAAGTTTAATAGTAATAATATAATAGGTATGTGTAATTTAATTACATTTAGTTTGTTATACCTATAATAATTAGTTAGGGATTGTAGATATCATATTGAATCACGATGTATCACATTATACAGCATTTTTTTTTAATTAACAGTTAAAGTTTTAGGGTACACTTAAAAATAAAAATAATAATTGTTCTAACAAATCATACAAATTGCAATGAACAGTATTATGTCAAAAAATAATGATAGACAATTGTAATAACTAATAATCAAAAAATATGTAGGCTTATTATAATATTATTATGACATTATATGTTATAACTTATAATTTATAACTTATAATATTTTGAACTGTGAACTACAATTATGAGATACAATTTGTAGATATCCAAACCATTAGGTCTAATATGATTCCATTATTATAACTATTTAGTATTTATGGCTTTCTCTAACACAATATTTTTGTTTTCATTTTGAATTTTTGAGTTTACTAAGTTGAGAAATATAATTTGTAAATAAAATGTTTCATGCGAAACGTATTTTTAGTTTGGTCAGGCCCTGGGGAAACGGCATATGAAGAAAATGGTTTTCGGTTGTAAGGGATTTTTAAAAAATTTGCGTAAGGTTGTACAAATTCCGTAGTAAATATCTGCATAAAAGTTTCACATAAATAAGTAGTTTCCGAAATAGAGTGGTGGGTGGAGAAACGTTTCTATGGCCCATCACACAAATTCTCGTGTAACTTCGAAAAAAAATGTATACAAATTGAGGGTCTTATCGTACAAATATAGGCCAAAAAAAAATGTGCAAAATCACAATATAGTGGGGGGGGGGTGGAGGTTAGGGAAACATATGAGGATATTTCGGTCTTCGATTAACGATAAAATGTTAAAGATCAGTAAGAAAATTCTTGACTTGTCGTGGTATTATATTATATTGTTTAAAATAACAGTAAGTATAATAGTAATTTATGTAAAAAAAATGAATGCCTAGTTTTTAATTTAAACTATTCCTATTTGTTGAATATTTTACTCTGCAAAAACATAATGTGTATACCTGAGTGGGCCCCCCAACATAAATATGGACAGGGGTCCACAGGGAAAATCCTTTTTTCCCTATGGGCCTATCCATCCCTGCCAATTTATGAACTGAAATATAAAATGCCTAATTTTTACTCCTTAGAATGTATTACGATAGAGCCCCCTTAATAAATGACCGACACCCACACCCTTAATATTGACACACGGCACAAGCGTAATGTTATTGTGTCTGTGGTAAACTTTTGAAAATCCATCCTTACTGTGATTTTACCGATATTGGCAATTACCGACGTGCTGAGAATATACGCCAAATAGATAAGTTTTAGTTATATTATTATAATTATTAATTAAGTTAAACATTCATATTTCTTGTGAATTTATCAATTTGTTCGTGCAAAATATGTTCAATATATACATTATACATAATTACAGAAATCCACACATATTATTTTCTAATTGAATAATTTAGCTCTGTAGATGAAATAAATATTGAAATTACCGTTCCAGTTACAGAAAAATATAGGAAAAAACGGGCAGTCAAAACTTACCGATTATTCCAAATGCACCACATGAGAATTTTAATAATTTGGATTTTTCATATTGAAATTAAAATAAAAAAATTCCTTCTCCGTTAATTTATAAAATTTTTCCTCGATTATGCCCATTTCCCAAGATAATAAATACTTATTTTAAGAAACCGTCGTCTGTAGAACCTTAGTATAGGGTACAGTGATGAAAGAACGGTAATACCCAAGGCTGGCTTGGGAGGGCTAAGTGCAAAATGTTTTTTTGCTGGGCATATTTAGTGGTTGTTACTGAGGGCTTGTTATGTTTAAAACCCAATACAACTATTTAAAACATGAATTTAAAATATTTGTTTTAAACGATTTTTTTCATTGTTTAAAACGAATAAAAGACATGGTATCTATAAAACAGTGTAAAATAAAAGTGAATAATGTGTTTTTTTTTTTCGGTTTATTATTAATAATAAATAATAAAAGCTGATATTCTTCAGAAAAAAAGTTAATATATTAATTAATTACTTCTATAATTATTACTAATAGTTAGT
The DNA here is from genome assembly GCA_949089665.1 of Macrosiphum euphorbiae. Taxonomy (NCBI): domain Eukaryota; kingdom Metazoa; phylum Arthropoda; class Insecta; order Hemiptera; family Aphididae; genus Macrosiphum; species Macrosiphum euphorbiae. The sequence continues at coordinate 316,994 of CARXXK010001284.1, read as the reverse complement.
ACACGGTCTCGACATATTGGCATATAAGTAAATTACATATTAAATTAAAATTAAATTACACTCTTTTAAACTGTTTAAAACTCAAATATTTTATTTTGTTTAAAACATCGTTGATATTAATAACTACTAAATATATTTGATGATATTCTTGTAAATAAAATAATTTAAATATAACATATTTAAGTGAACATTGTTTTACATTTTTAAATCTTTTGCAATAAAAGTTGAACATTTTATAAATTTTTAACTACAAAATAATTATTAAATTTTAAATTTAATAATTTTTGTCAAAATTCGAACTTTAAATGCTTATAAAAAAAATTGTGAATATTATATAATTTTAATATTTTTTAACTACTATTATAACAATATATCAGGAACCTTGAATTACATATTCAAGCTTTTTTAGCCTACAAAAACATTTTATTGATATTTATAAAAAAAAAACTAAAAAAATCGAAAACTGACAATGTCTGTAAACATCTCAAAAAAAAAATCAAATTATTTTCAAAATTGTATGGTGTTTAAATGCTAATATAAACATCCAGTGAAATTTTCAAGTACCTGCAGTAATTCGTTTTTAGATTCTAGCGAGGAAGCTAGTGGTTTTACAATGGTGTTTATTTTTTTATTTTTATATCCTGTACACAAAATTTCTGAAAGAAGGAGTTCTTCGATTTCAACACATAGTACCTTTTCTTTTAGCAAATTGGATCAAGATGGTACTTTAAAGAGGTCATTTTTCGATTTTATCAATAGTTATTTAATGCTAAGGTAAAAACCACCGAAAAACCTCTGAAAATTGGATTTTAATTTCTAACGCTTTGTGTAATACCATAGAAACGTATAAAAAAAAAAAATATTATAAAATATCCAGACTGACAAACCGTCTCCGCTCAGAATCGTTTTTCTTATACAATGATATCATATCATTGAATTCAAGAATAACACAATCCATTGTACAATGACCCACTTGTAACCTACTGTATAGCAGAGCGACATCCACTTACCCGCTTTTTTTAATTACCTACTTGACCGGCTAGCGGCTAGCTAGTATATACCTACATTAATAAAATTTGATTTTTTCAATTTATAATTTATATGAAAGCAGAAAGATACCTATTAATGAAATATGTACATTACATTTCAAGATAAACATTTGAATAGGCCGAACAGTGTTGATAATAAAAGTCAAAGGTTATCCGTGTCTCCGTTTTCATGTATGGATTATTATAAAAATACGTGATGCGTTGCCTCGTTTCTTAAAATATTACATCAAAGGCATGTCTGAGTGCCACTTTAAAGATTTATTTCCTGTTATACTTATACGGATTTGAATGAAAATAATCTCAAATAATACTAGTTCATTTTATGATTAGAGATTATTTTAATGTAAATAGTAACATCCGTGGGAAATTGTACTTTGTACACACACATAATGCTTGTGGGTCTTTCTGATAAAATAAATAATATAAGTAAATAATATGATAGTGTTGATATAGTATTATAAATTATGTCAATATGTTATCATATGATATGTTGGAATTATAAACAAAACACCCTATATAATGTAGTGTATAAGTAATATATTCACACTGTAGTTCAGCAGACGCTGACTGTACATTTTTATAATACTACAGCATAAATGTCTTGTGTAGTGTAGCCGGGTATACATATTACATAGTTAGTCATTGATTTATATTACGCCTCGTAACACTATTGTACATCGTATCATTATACTTATTATTATATTATATATATATCCGATTTTATTATTATTTACCTTTAACTTCTGTATATCTGTGTACTTCAACAGGTTATGGGCCCAGTAGTAAGGTCTTTATAATAAAGTTGTGAATAGTTATTAAAATAATAATTGATTAACGAATTGCGTGTTTTTTGTGTACAGACAGTGTACATCAATAATAATTCGCGAAGTAAGTGCAGTGTAGTGTGGGTGCGTTTCTTAGTGTGCAGATAGTGTACATTTACGTTTTTTAAATATGGAGAACGAACAATATAAAATCAACAAACTCAAAGATACATCAAATTGGGACATGTGGAAATTTCAAATGAAGGTTATCATGAATGCAGCTGAAATATTTGATGTAGTAACAGGAAAATCAAAGAAACCAATTTTAGCAAAGATCGGTAATGAAACTGAAGATGAAGCGAGAAAAAGGCATAGCGTTGATTTTTCAATATGGAAAAGGGCAGATAATAAGGCTCAAAAATATATCGTCACGTCGTTAGATGAACAACCTCTACAATACATTATGAACTGTGACACAGCAAATGGTATGTGGAACAAATTACTTAGTGTGTACGAACAGATGTCGGACACAAGCATAACAATAGTACAACAAAAGTTCTATCGTTATACAATGGATCCAAAAGACAATATAGCAGGTCATATTTCAAAATTAGAAAATCTAAGTAGACAACTAAAACAATTGGGAGAACCTATCTCAGAATCAATGTTGATTACAAAAATTTTGATGACATTACCTGATAGCTATAGGCACTTCTACAGTGCATGGGACTCAATGAATAGTGCAAATAGAACGCTAGAACAGTTAACCACTCGATTGATGGTGGAAGAAACACGACAAGTGAAAGGACAGGAGGTCCGTGATGATGTTGCTGAAAGTAGTGCTTTGACTGCAACCAAAGGCAAGTATAATAAAAGTCAAAAATACGTGAACAAAAATGATAATACAAAACCAGGAAAATGCAATCACTGTAAAAAACCAGGACATTGGAAAAGGGACTGCAGGATATTCAAAAAGGAACAAGAAGAAAAGAAATCAACTTCCGGTTTGGCGCTTATTGGTGTACAAAGAAAAAATGAAGAAATCGACGACTCGGACAAATGGTATGTAGACTTAGGTGCGAGCGACCACATGACAAATCGAAAAGAGTGGTTCGTCGATTATAAACATTTTGATGTGCATTCGCTTGTACGTATTGGAGATGGTAAGCACATTATGGCAGTCGGAAAAGGTAACATAAATATTCATACTTATGTTGACAATAAGTGGATAAAAGGCTACTTAGAAAATGTTTTATATGTACCTGATCTAAAGGTAAATTTATTTTCTTGTGGGGCATGCCTTGATAAAGGAATTACAATGGTGACAGACAGTAAAGGTTGCTCATTTAAAATTAATAATCGTGTAATTGCAGTCGGTGTTCGTGAGAATAAATTGTTTACAATGCTAATCAAAACAGATATTTCACAGGAAATTGGACACTGTGCTAACGTTGCAGTTAAGAAATTAACATTAGAACACTGGCACAAAATACTATGTCATCAGAATGTCAAACATGTTCGTGAGTATTTAAAACACAATGAAATACAATTTACAGATATACAAGGACAGTTATTCTGTGAACCATGCATCTATGGCAAACAGCATAAGGAGACGTTCACTCAGAGCGAAACAATAACTACTGAACCAGGGCAAATAATACACAGCGACGTATGTGGACCCATGGAAGAGAATTCACTAGGAGGTAAAATATATTTCATTATATTTAAAGATGATTATTCTAAATATACTTATGTCTATTTTATGAAACATAAATCTGAGGTTAAAGAAAAACTTAATTGTTTTCTGAGTATGGTTAAAACTCAAACAAAATACGTTATTAAAACTATTAGAAGTGACTGTGGATTAGAGTATAAGAATTTCGAAGTTCAATCAATTCTAAATCATCTAGGTATAAAGCATGAAACAAGTGTACCTTATACTCCTGAACAAAATGGAAAAGCTGAACGTTCAATGAGGACTATTTCTGAGGCAGCCAGAACAATGATATATGCCAAGAATTTTCCAAAATCACTGTGGGCAGAAGCAGTCAATACAGTAGTGTTCTCATTAAATTATACTGGTAATTCAGGGAAAGTATGTAAACTCCATACGAGTTATGGTTTGATAAACTTCCTAAAATAGAAAAGTTCGTAGAATTTGGAATAAATGCATATAGTTTATTCCAAAACAACGACGAAAGAAGTGGGATGCAAAAAGTCGAAAAGGATACTTTGTTGGATATTCAGAAACTTCAAAAGGGTATCGTATTTGGTATAAAGAAAATAACGAGGTGTCACTTAGTAGAGACGTCATTTTCAAGGATGAAAATGTTGTAAATTACCAACTTGTAGAATGTTCTAATAACTTAAATGATAGTAATAACATTGATGTTCTTAGCTTACACAAAGACGGCTCATTAGAACACAGCAATAAACCAGAAGAAGATGAAGTCACAGAAAATGAATATGGACCAATAAGTGTAGATGACAATGAAAATCAAGAACATGAACAAGGAAATGGGTCAAATGTCAACGTGTACAACTTGCGAGACAGAAGTAATATTAAGAAACCATCACGTTATGATAATTCAGCATTTTTCGTAGTCGAATCCGATCCAGTGAATTTCAAGGAAGCTGTGGAGTCACAAAATTCAGAAAAATGGGTGGAAGCCATGAACAATGAAATGGATCTCTTGAACAAAACGGAACATGGTCTCTCGTAAAGTTACCTAAGGACAGAACTATTGTAAATTGTGGTTGGGTGTATAAAACAAAATACAATGTTCATGGACATGTTGATCGATACAAGGCTAGGCTAGTAGCAAAAGGGTATAGTCAAATACTCGGTATTGATTTTAATGAAACCTTTAGTCCTGGAGTAAAGTTTGATTCAATTCGGTCTATATTAGCTATATCAGCAGCAGAACAATTACAACTTCGACAATTTGACGTTCAAACAGCGTTTTTATATGGAGATTTGGACGAAGAAATTTACATGAGACAACCAGAAGGGTTCAACGATGGTACTGAAATGGTGTGCAGACTTCAACGCAGTTTATATGGTCTAAAGCAGTCACCACGATGTTGGAACATAAAGTTCAAAACATTTCTTCTTAACTTTAATCAATTAGAAACAAAAGCAGATCCCTGTGTTTTTGTTAATAGAGAGAATAACAAAGTATTAATCGTCGCTATATTTGTTGATGATGGTCTAGTTGCAGCTACATCGAGTGAAGATGTAAATGCATTAATGGAATATTTGAGACAACATTTCAATATTACCGAAGGAGAATTGAATCAATTTTTAGGTACAGAAATTGTGCAAAAATCTGATGGATCAATTGTAATGCACCAAGGGTTGTATTGTAAAAGAATATTGGAGAAGTTCAATATGACTGAAGCAAATTCAGTTCAAATACCAGCAGACCCTCAACATTCATTAGATGACAAGCAACAAAACACCAATCTAACTAGTAAAGTCCCATATCGTGAAGCAGTCGGAAGCTTATTATATCTCAGTCAGATTACAAGACCAGACATAACTTTTTCAGTAAATCTAGTTAGTAGATACATCGAGGATCCAAAGGAACAACACTGGACAGCAGTGAAACGAATTTTAAAATATTTAAAGGGAACTATTAATTTTGGATTGATATTTAGTTCTAGACAAAAACTCATGTTAAAGGGATACAGTGATGCTGACTATGCAGGTGACTTGGATACAAGAAGGTCAACATCAGGGTCAGTATTTACATTAGGATCTGGAAGTATAGCATGGAGTTCACGTCGTCAACAGTGTGTTAGCCTTAGCACAACTGAATCAGAGTACATAGCTTTAAGTCAAGCAGTACAAGAATTAACTTGGTTAAAATTGTTTTTAGGTGAATTGCTGGACCAGCCAAAAATGGTGCCAACAATGTATGGAGACAATCAAAGTGCGATTAAACTCGTAAAAAATCCAGAGTTTCATAGAAGAACGAAGCACATAGATGTTCGCTACCACTATATAAGAGAAAAGTTCAATGAGGGATTGTTTTCATTGGAGTACATATCCAGCAAGGAGCAGATTGCGGACATTATGACAAAGCCAACCCCACGAACGCGGTTCAATGAGCTAAGGGAGATGTTAGGAGTTATAAGTATTGATGTATAAGGGTATATTGTTTAAGGGAAAGTGTTGGAATTATAAACAAAACACCCTATATAATGTAGTGTATAAGTAATATATTCACACTGTAGTTCAGCAGACGCTGACTGTACATTTTTATAATACTACAGCATAAATGTCTTGTGTAGTGTAGCCGGGTATACATATTACATAGTTAGTCGTTGATTTATATTACGCCTCGTAACACTATTGTACATCGTATCATTATACTTATTATTATATTATATATATATCCGATTTTATTATTATTTACCTTTAACTTCTGTATATCTGTGTACTTCAACATGATATATTGGGATCATCTCAATAATTAGCGGTTTCGCTGCAGTTTTACACGGTGAATTAATCACGGTCAAGTCTATTTCAAATACATATTATTATAATTTGTACTTAAAAATATTAAATAAAAAATGTTCAAACAAGATATTTACTATTTAGTTTCATTTATAGTTTCATTTATCGATTATGAAGCAATTGCTTATCGTCGATGAAAAGACATGAGGATTATAAATGATGTTAGACAAACAAAGATATGATTTTAAATTCATATTTTTTATTACTAGGTAATTGTAACAATTGTCCTGTGTGCCCTCTTAATCCTTAGATACTATAATTGTACAAATTCAGTCAAATTGTATAAAAAACTAAAAATAAAGATCAGATAAAAAAATTACCTAGTATCATCTATATTTATTATTTTTACCTAAATGTTCTAAAATGTATAGGATAAACATAGTAATGTCAAGTCTGTTAGAGAATTACTAGCTTCTGCTACTACTGTTTCAATAGATGTTAAAAGAAAAGTCAACACTGAAATTGAATTAAATAAATAATTAGTTTTAAGAATTAAGAATCAGAAAATAATAAAGCTTGAAAAAATGTATTTAAAAATATTTGAAATACTTTTTGAATATATTTGGATTTGTATTTAAATATTTATTAGTAAAGGTATTTAAATAAATATTTTTATACTTTTTAATTGAAGTATTTAAATACCTATTTGAAATACTTTTGAATAGTATTTTTAACAACATTTCAAATACCTCCTCTATAAAGTATAAACACTATAGTCTATAATAATGCATATCAACAAAACTTAACCGAGTTAAAAAAAATCATCAACTTGCCCAGCCTTGTATTTTATAATTATATATACGTCAATATACGTTATGTAAATATATAACTAGTGGCTAGTATAATAACGTTTACAGTCTTATTAAAATAAGAAATCGATAAACTCGGAAACGCGTTTCAATACAATTTCTACACTTAAGTAGGCATTTAAATAATTAAGTACTATAATTTTGGTTTCATGGAAATAAACTGTTTTTAATTGTCATTATGATCATAATATAACAAAATGGTATGAATGATGAATGCATAAAAAAACTGCTTCTACGTAGAAAGTGCGTTAAAACGTTAACGTTTAATGTTCTTTCAATTATATATACATAATGACTATAATTTAGGCATAGATATTACAGTAAATATCTACACCGATAATAAATGGTGTATTTTAATGTGAACAAATTTAGGTACAATTTCCGGTAGCAACAATACCAATAAAATATCGAGTTGTATTCTAAATAACACTATTGACCTATTGAACTACGTTTTATTAAAAATGTATAGCGTTTACTGTATAATGTTTAATATAATATTACATAGTTACACAAAAATATAAGATTAAACGAATGTTTAAACAAAGTTAATTATAATACAGTGTAATATAATAGGTTTTTTTTATTTGATAAGATTTTTCATTGAAACACCATTTTTATAATGAATAAAATGCCCATACACAATATATAAGAACTAAAAAACGTATATATTTACATCTTTTTTTCTACCTCTGATCTATGCTAAAACGGTATAACTGTTAATAATAACTATTTGCTTTCCCAGGGTCTGTAAAATGCCAAAATGACCACCAATATTATTATAATGGAAATATTATTATTGTGGAATATATTATAATTGTGTGTAAAGCGAAGAGGTCTTATAGATCATCCTAGAACCCAAATGAGGAGAGTTTTTTGAACAGGAAATTTTGGTATATATGATTTTTCGTTTAGGTGCATAAATTAGGTATATTTGTTCAATTGATTTTTATCAATATATTCATATTATACGTAATGCAACAACTTTATGCTCGGAAAAATGAAGTTTGTGATGTCGCTCTACTGTACTGCAGTAGGTAGGTGAAAAGTGGGCCACCGTAATGGATAGTGTTAAATTTTAATTCAATGATATGATATCATTGTATAAGAAAAACGATTCCGATCGAAGACAGTCGGTCAGCTTATAGGATATCTGATGATATTATTGTGAATAAATACATTTATTTATTATAATAACCTATTTACGTGGAATTACGTGGATATTAGGTACGTTTTAAATTTTAAATCCTTAGCTATAAAAGTTGAACATTTTACAAGTTTAATATTCGTTACGGATAGCATTCAATTTGAATTCAATAATATAATATCATTAGATTATACGTTAAACGATTCTGAGCGGAGACGGTTTGTCAGTCCAAAATATTTTATATTGTTATTATTTATTATAGTTTGTTAGTTGAATTAATATTATAAATTACAACAAAATAACTAAAAACGTTATTCGTGACAATTTTTATTCGTTTCTATGGTGTTATGCAAAGCGTAATAATACTTTTGTAATACATTTTTATAACCATATTTTTTTTATTCACACATTAAATAATTAAAATAGTAGGATTAAATTAACATTGAAGCATAATTTTACAGTCAACGACGCGAATAAGCCGAGACAGTAATTTAGTGATAAAATAAGTTAGTATTTAATTGTAGTAATAAGAAATTTGTATGTAGCAATAGCATTAAAAAATGAGGGCATTTTTTCCAAGAAACTATACGGGGACCGTCGTATATTGTAGACAGTCGTCAAAATATTATTATTTAATATATATGTAATATAGGTGGGAATATTTTAAATTGTAAATTATTATTGACATAGGTCAGGCCAGTGCAGAAATATTGTGCTGAGGCAGCAATAATATTTTACTATAAAACACCGCCGTACGCGCAGGCACTGAGTCCACTTGTTGCTGAGTGATTAGGCGAGAAAGTAGGTACGACGGTTGTACGTGTGAAACGTCGATCATAGTACGGGCTAGGCAATCTGAATTTGCTAAATGATTTATTTATGTTTGTTTTAATATAACAAAAGTGTTTCCGACCTGAAAACCCGAGTTTATAATAATTTCAGTCAGTCTTAAGTTCTTACTTTCATTAGGAGCAGCGCCGGCATAAACGTATATATACTATGTGCCAATGAAGTATTATTAAACTTAATAGTGCCAAGGTATATGTAATCTTCGAGTCATTTCAACTAAATAGGAACGAACTAAGAATTGACACGCGTATATCATCGTACCTCAAAGTTAACAGTGCCATTCTAATTAATTTTAGAGAGTGTCATTAACTAGAGAATACGAGGGTAAGGCGTATAGTTGGTTTACCTCGTATTATCCAATACCACAGTATTAATGTGTAATTTTTTATTCAAAGCTTTCATTAATTTTGTTGATGTGCATTACCCTGGCACACCTATGTCAGAATTTTCCTAATTAAATTATATCATTAGCTAGTAGCCAATTCGTAACCACAAAATCGGAATTATTGATTGTGATAGGTGCACAACATTACCGCAGCACCCCCTTGAGAGAAATGGATTTTCCTCTGTGGAAATCACGTTACAAATTCCGAATTTGTCGTTACGAATGGTTACGAATTGGTTACTAACTAATGATATAATTCACTTTGGAAAATTCTGACATAGGAGACCCGGGTAAAGTACCTATTTTGTTGTACATTTTTACGTTGTCACAAACCGACTACTCTTCTCAGTGAGTTATTTTAAGCACATAAATCTAGTTAAGGTGATCGCTATTAATACTATGAACAAACTCTGTTTAAATGTGTACAATATGGTAGGTCAATGACGTAATTTCACAATTTTCTTTTTTAAAATTGTTAATAGGAATTTAAATGTTTACCAAACAGAATAACTTACATAAATAAATGCATGCAAAAATTAAGTACTTTAAAAATTAAACAGTCACGAACAGAACTATATTTGCAGTGATGAATGACACGATGGTAGTTCTTTTTAGTAAATTATATATATTTTCTTATGCATTTTTTATGAAACAGTGCCATTAAGCACTGTGGAAGACATAAGTATTTTTTTTCTTTTAAAACAAATTTCCCCTTAATATATTTATGGAGATTTACACTGTAAATAAAAAATCATTTCTGGTTAGTTTGATAATTCTTTACTAACTAAATATTTTTTTAAGCTATTCCAACGCCTTGTTTTTTTATTCAAAAACAACCAACTAAACACATTTGTTTCAGTTATTTCTTATTTTACGTAATATATTTGAAGTGATATCGGTTTTAAATTTAAATCAGCGTACTAAAATTATTTAGGTGTTTATGAACATAGCAGCAAACTATTCCTACAGTATAATATATTTTAGGAAAAAAAACTTGCACAAAATAGTTTTAATGTTGTGTCTATGGCAATAAGTCTCTTGCTAGTATTTCACAACCTAACATATTTTATACTTGGTCATAAAAACGTAATTCATTGTTTTTTTAGATTCTGAGCGGAGCAAGGAAGCTAGTGGTTTTACAATGGTGTTTATTTTTTTTTTTTATATCCTGTATACAAAATTTCTACCAGAAGGAGTGCTTTGATTTCAACATATAGTACATTATCTTCTAGCAAATTGGACCAAGATGGTACTTTAGAGAGGTCATTTTTCGATTTTCTCAATAGTTATTTAATGCCACGGGAAAAAGTACTGAAAAATTACGAAAAACATCTTAAAATGGGATTTTAATTTCTAACAATTTGTTTATCACCGTAGCAACGAATAAAAAAAAAATAGGTAGGTATTATCTATATAAATATCATAAATTATTAACATGTATCATTAACTTATGAGTCAGTACCGACTTATCATAGAACCGCGGGTGATTAGGTTCATGGTAGGAAATAGTAGATTATTCCATTATTCCAAACCGTCTCCGTTCAGAATCGTTTTTCTTATACAATGATATTATATCATTGAATTCAAGTTTAATACAATCCATTAAACAATGACCAACTTGTAACCTACTGTACAGCTGAGCGACATCCACTTACCTGCCTTTTTTTTATATATATTTACAATACCACACACGAGTATAATGTTTGTATAAAAAGGCATCAATACATCGATAGAAACGAATGAGCTATGTACGCATGATCGGGTACACAGACAGTGGCGTGGCGTGCATATAAGCATAGTGTATTTAAAATTATAAATTACATTTTGTTGTTACGTAATGGTATTAGAATGTTAGATGGTATTATATTTTGTATGTAGTATAATATATTATTATATTATATTATTATTGTTATTGTTGGAGATCTAAAAATAAAATCGTTGGTTTCGGCGTCGCGAGTCGGGAGATGACAAGCCGATAATATTTTGTAAAATGTCCCTCGAACCTCCACAGTCCACACCATACGCGAAGTTCGTTGTACAATGCATTTTCTATACAATATGAGAAATATGACGTATGTGCAAGCGATTCCAATTCCTTTTCCTATTTTGTATAATATAAGTCTATTGCAGTTTATAGTACAATAGAAATTGCATGGAATTAGTAGGTATATTATGAAATAGTATAAGGAGTGGTGGTACTAACATATAAGCAACTTTGAAATGTGATACGGATTATGATACACGTTGATACACGACCAATCATCGTGATTTCATTCTACAAGACTACTACACGACACGGGGACTGTTCCAATTATTGACTTCAAATTTCGAACTATTATTATTTATTAGTTATTACTGAATGTCTGAATAGTGAATTGTTAATAGTCGTGATGAATAATAACATTATATTATATACCAGTGGCGGCTCGTGGTAGTTTCATATTGTAGTGCGATAAATTTGTAAATAAAATAAAGATCTCAATTAATAATAATCAATATTATGTGAATAATATTCCTAATATCACTATAATATGGATAACAAGTACCTACTTCACAATCATTGCTATTGGTCGGTAATCGCCAATCGGTATTTCTTTAGCTATAATTAGACGTAAATATCGAACTCTGCACGCTGTAAATACAAAATCGCTTAATCGCAGGTCGCCGCCGTAAATGTACGACGATAATTATCGCACATTCGCACAGTAATATAGTATAGTCTCGCCGCGCTGCCGCGACCCGCGGACCGCAGTCCCAGTCGTAGAGTTCCACAAATCGTGCTTATGCCCATAGATACTATAGCGTACAGGTCGCCCCGGAAATGTGCTACGAAAATTACCGCACCAAAATAATATTATAGTCCCGCCGCTGCCGTGTACCGCCGGCGTGTCGGCACATCTCAATATAATCATAATTTGATAATATAACCCGTATAACACACATATTTTCTGTGCGCCTCGGGCCGCCACACCATATACCTAGTATCTACACAGTATACACGAAAGTACGAGTCTCATGTTACAGACGTTGGTCGCTCGACTTTCGTTTAATATTTAGATTATTTCTTATTGCAATGGAATAATTGCCGGGTTAAGATGATATTTTTCTTCAAATATTATTATTTTACAATACAATTTGGAATCATTTAAATTATTTCGTAAGAAATATAGACCATCATGATTCCTATTTAATTACTATGAGAAGTATAATTGCGAATATAATTTTATTTTAAAATGTGCATAGGGAGTGCGGTCGCACCATCGCACCTTAGCACGAGCCGCCACTGTTATATACCTTATAACATTATACCGTAGACTACTCAATCTATAACGGTACGATAAGCATTTAGTTTTAATATATCATTATTTCAGAGACCCACTGCAGGAATGTAACGTAAACGAAAAAAAAATGTTTTACTTATCAAATATTATCAACTATCAACTTTTTACACTCGTAGAATCATTAATAAATTTGCCTATTCACATAAAAATATTCATTATAATAAACTATATTTATTTTTTTTTTTTATATAAAATATATAAACAGTTTCATAGATGTAAAGAACGTTTTTATAGCTTCTGAAAATATTTAAGTGTAAAAAATATATTCTCGCATGACAATATTCAACAAAAGCGAAAATTTGAAAATTTTTCCAATTGAGTTGTCTCTTTGAATTTTGTCCATAGACGATATTAATAGATATTTATATGTGTGAAAAGGTCACTTCAACCAACTGTAAAAGGACGACCGTATTATATCAAAAACGCTCAACGAAGCGACGCCAATGACATTAAAATACTTAGACGGCGAGGAGTGTGTGGATGCTGCTAAAAAGTTAGATAAGTTCCGACAGGTTGTGTTGTGAGTTTATTTTTTTAATTGTATTTACTCTATCTTACGCCGTTTTAAGTTATTGACTGTGTTTGAAACGTCTGATTTAAATCTTAAATATATATCATTCAATTTGACACAATATAATGAAATATTTGGTAGGTAGGTACTTAAATATTTAAACGCCGGCACGCCGCTGGTTTAAACGTATTCAGGTGTGTATACAAATACGTTTACAATTAGATAAATTTATTGTATTGTTATTATTATTTTCATTCGTTCAAACGAATACGATATCATACGATTTACATTCGGCTAACGAGTAATTTAATATTTTAATACAAACTTCGTTGCAGCGCCGTCTTATCTTTGTAAAATGAGTGTTATCATTAATCCCATTATCCTTTTCTAATGCTAGAAATTACAAAGGAGAATGATGAATATTTTCTATATCGATTTTCACAAGCAATTTATTACGCGGTACCTCCACCGCCGCCATCGCCTCTTCTGCAACTCGAAATAAAGCTTTCTCGATACATATTAATGGAAATAAATTGAAGATTTAATAACGTTAATCTTATCGGATTACGTCAGCAAAATTACAGATTACCACTTTTTATAATTCAGTTAAACTTACTAGTTATGATGTGTGAAAGCTTTATATTACGGGTCAGCTAATAATTTAATTTTCGACGGGCCACCAGCTGATACTGACCGTGTACAAAGTGGAGGAAGGATGGCAATTCGTTTGGAAGTGTCAGCCAGCATTAAACATTCAAAGTAATAATAATGTTATTATTGTAGGTATACAAAACATAATACGTAGGTATACTTTTGCCTGAAATCTGAACAAAACCACTGTACAATTGCTTCATGGTTAATATTTCAAACAATAATAATTATATATTATAATATAACGATAATATTGCACTCTTCTTAACAATAAAGCATTGTTTACGCATAAAATGTAAACACGATGTAAAACTGTTTTCCAGAACAATGCTTGTTTATTCGTCATGCTTTATCATACCGTAATTAAATCAAATGATAATATAATATTATATGTTTTCGGTAAATTCTATTGACAATTCAAAATCGATGAACTAATAGTGCAAGAAACGGATTTATAATATAAACATCGCGATGGTCATAATTATTATTATAATATTACAACGACTGAAATCGGTCGTCTGGGAAAATGACCTAATGACCAGTTCGACGATAACATTTTCTGAATAAGATATTCAATTAAACAAATATTTCCTTTCGTTCGCAAAACAATTACGACTACCTATATTATAATTAGTAGTTGTTCCTATAGGCTATATTAGTTAATAGTTAATGTCATAATGGCATACCTAGCCGGTATTAATATCATTATTTTATCGATGTAAACTGTACACAGAGGTATTATCGTGTGTTGAAGTGGGAACTAGTAAAACGCCGAGATTTAGTGAAGTATACCTACTATTTGGGTTGGATTATTGGTACGTCCATGAACTTGGCCCACCCACATTACCCAATACAGTTCAAAAGTATGCCTAAAAATAGCGAATAATTAGCAAGTAATAGCAAGTTAGTTTTCAAAATTAGCAAGTCATTTTCACGGTTTATATGATACATTTTTGATCAGGTGGGCCAAGTTCAGGTAGCCCACCCACTTTATCCGATCCATTCCAAAACTATGCCAAAAAATAGCAAATAATTAGCAAGTAATAGCAAGTTAGTTTTCGAAATTAGCAAGTCAACTTGCTATTAGCAAATTAAAATTTGCACCGGGTGGGCCAAGTTCAGGTAGCCCACCCACTTATCCGATCCACTCCAAAACTATTCCAAAAATAGCAAATAATTAGCAAGTAATAGCAAGTTAGTTTTCGAAATTAGCAAGTCAACTTGCTATTAGCAAATTAAAATTTGCACCGGGTGGGCCAAGTTCAGGTAGCCCACCCACTTATCCGATCCACTCCAAAACTATGCCAAAAAATAGCAAATAATTAGCAAGTAATAGCAAGTTAGTTTTTGAAATTAGCAAGTCAACTTGCTATTAGCAAATTAAAATTTGCACCGGGTATTGTCTATATAGAGAACAAATGAAATACTCACGTTCGTGAACTTAGCGGCAATCATGTAACAGATTTCAATTAAACCTATCCAACAATTTTGTTGGACATTGTTGGAAAGGTCCCGCAATTTGTTGGAACTCTGTTTATTTTATACGAATTTTTGAAAAAGTGCCGCTAACTTCACACCATCTGTCAACTTTTTGTAAAGGTTCCAAAAGCCATCCAAAACGGTTCTATATGGTTAGTTGGACGTTGTTTTAAAGCTCTCGCCATTTGTTGGAACTCTGTTGATTTTATACGAATTTTTGAAAAAGTGCCCCTTGGCTAACTTTTTTAAAAAGTTCAAAAAGCCATCCAAAACGGTTGTAAACCGTTTTTGGACGTTGTTGGAAAGGTTCCAAAAATTTGTTGGAACTCTGTTTATTTTATACGAATTTTTGAAAAAATGCACTTGGATAACTTTTTTAAAAGTTCCAAAAACCATCCAATACTGTTGGCGACAGTTTGTTGGATGTTGTTGGAAAAGTCCTGCCATTTGTTGGAACTCTGTTTATTTCATACGAATTTTTAAAAAATTTCCCCTGACTTCACAGCAACCTTAATTTTATGTATGTCATCAGACATAAAATATTTAAATACAGTATAGAGGTTAAAATTGACTACCTGAAAGCCACAACACTAAGATAATACTATTATTCAAGAAAATCCTAAATTTTGTAAAAAATGATTTATTTTAATTCAACTTTAATTATTATATAAAAATATTAAAAAAAAAGAAAAAAAATATTAAAAGTGTAGTCAAGCTTTACAGTTTTTGCAATGTTTGTGTTATATTTGAATACAACGATAAGCCATTGTATACGAAAAATGATTCTGAGCTGTTAGCAATTTTTTGTATTTAATATTTCACTTATTATTATTACGGTTGATAAATTAGTTATTTTTTTTTTTCGTTTCCATGGTAATAAGCTAAGTGTTAGGAATTATATTTTTATGGCGATTGTTTGTAATTTTTCGTTGGTTTTTTACTATAGAGAAAATCGAAAAATCAAAAGTGGAGCATTTTTACCATCCAAATTGTTTCAGACAGACAGACAGAAAAAACTGTTTTGGATGGCTTTTTTAACTTAAAAAATTTGTCCAAGTGCATTTTTTCGAAAATTCGTATAAAATAAACAGAGTTCCAACAAATGGCAGAGGAAGTCAACTTGCTATTAGCAAATTAAAATTTGCACCGGGTGGGCCAAGTTCAGGTAGCCCACCCACTTATCCGATCCACTCCAAAACTATGCCAAAAAATAGCAAATAATTAGCAAGTAATAGCAAGTTAGTTTTTGAAATTAGCAAGTCAACTTGCTATTAGCAAATTAAAATTTGCACCGGGTATTGTCTATATAGAGAACAAATGAAATACTCACGTTCGTGAACTTAGCGGCAATCATGTAACAGATTTCAATTAAACCTATCCAACAATTTTGTTGGACATTGTTGGAAAGGTCCCGCAATTTGTTGGAACTCTGTTTATTTTATACGAATTTTTGAAAAAGTGCCCCTTGGCTAACTTTTTTAAAAAGTTCAAAAAGCCATCCAAAACTATACTATAATAGTATTATCTTAGTGTTGTGGCTTTCAGGTAGTCAATTTTAACCTCTATACTGTATTTAAATATTTTATGTCTGATGACATACATAAAATTAAGGTTGCTGTGAAGTCAGGGGAAATTTTTTAAAAATTCGTATGAAATAAACAGAGTTCCAACAAATGGCAGGACTTTTCTAACAACATCCAACAAACTGTCGCCAACAGTATTGGATGGTTTTTGGAACTTTTAAAAAAGTTATCCAAGTGCATTTTTTCAAAAATTCGTATAAAATCAACAGAGTTCCAACGAATGGCGGGACCTTTCCAACAACGTCCAACAAACCATATAGAACCGTTTTAGATGGCTTTCGGAACTTTTAAAAAAGTTGGCCGAGGAGCACTTTTGCAAAAATTCGTATAAAATCAACATAGTTCCAACAAATGGTGGGACCTTTCCAACAACGTCCAACAAACCATAAAGAACCGTTTTAGATAGCTTTCGGAACTTTTAAAAAAGTTGGCCGAGGGGCACTTTTGCAAAAATTCGTATAAAATCAACATAGTTCCAACAAATGGTGGGACCTTTCCAACAACGTCCAACAAACCATATAGAACCGTTTTAGATGGCTTTTGGAACTTTTAAAAAAAGTTGTCCAAGTTCATTTTTTCAAAAATTTGTATAAAATAAACAGAGTTCCAACAAATGGTAGAACCTTTCCAACAACGTCCAACAAACCATATAGAACCGTTTTAGATGGCTTTTGGAACTATTAAAAAAAGTTGTCCAAGTTCATTTTTTCAAAAATTTGTATAAAATAAACAGAGTTCCAACAAATTTTTGGAACCTTTCCAACAACGTCCAAAAAACGGTTTACAACCGTTTTGGATGGCTTTTTGAACTTTTTAAAAAAGTTGGCCAAGGGGCACTTTTTCAAAAATTCGTATAAAATCAACAGAGTTCCAACAAATGGCGAGAGCTTTAAAACAACGTCCAACTAACCATATAGAACCGTTTTGGATGGCTTTTGGAACCTTTACAAAAAGTTGACAGATGGTGTGAAGTTAGCGGCACTTTTTCAAAAATTCGTATAAAATAAACAGAGTTCCAACAAATTTCGGGACCTTTCCAACAATGTCCATCAAACCGTGGAGAACAATTTTGTATAGTTTATTATGTGTTTGATTTAATGTTGGCCGTTAGTGTGAACTTAGCGGCTGTTTTGGAAAAATGTTTATAACTTTTTAATGACGGTCCAACAAATTGTAAAACCTTTCCAACAATGTCCAACAAAATTGTTGGATAGGTTTAATTGAAATCTGTTACATGATTGCCGCTAAGTTCACGAACGTGAGTATTTCATTTGTTCTCTATATAGACAATACCCGGTGCAAATTTTAATTTGCTAATAGCAAGTTGACTTGCTAATTTCAAAAACTAACTTGCTATTACTTGCTAATTATTTGCTATTTTTTGGCATAGTTTTGGAGTGGATCGGATAAGTGGGTGGGCTACCTGAACTTGGCCCACCCGGTGCAAATTTTAATTTGCTAATAGCAAGTTGACTTGCTAATTTCGAAAACTAACTTGCTATTACTTGCTAATTATTTGCTATTTTTGGAATAGTTTTGGAGTGGATCGGATAAGTGGGTGGGCTACCTGAACTTGGCCCACCCGGTGCAAATTTTAATTTGCTAATAGCAAGTTGACTTGCTAATTTCGAAAACTAACTTGCTATTACTTGCTAATTATTTGCTATTTTTTGGCATAGTTTTGGAATGGATCGGATAAAGTGGGTGGGCTACCTGAACTTGGCCCACCTGATCAAAAATGTATCATATAAACCGTGAAAATGACTTGCTAATTTTGAAAACTAACTTGCTATTACTTGCTAATTATTCGCTATTTTTAGGCATACTTTTGAACTGTATTGGGTAATGTGGGTGGGCCAAGTTCATGGACGTATTATTGGTTGGCATAAAAAAACCGAAATTGTGTCGTGTTAACCTAATAAAAATGCACAAAAAGTGTCATTTTTTTTCTTATCGTTCTCAATATTGTACATAATTTACCTAATAGGTACTCCTAAAATACACAATAACCATTATTTAAATCAATATTTTAAAAAAAAAAAACATAAACAATCAATTAGCGGAGATCGTAATGTGGATCACTCTATATATTAAACTTTCATCTTATATTTTCGTCTTATTGTATTATTAAAATATACTCAATAAGACTATAATATTGTATTTATATTGATAAGGAATCGGGTAATTTGTTGGTAATTTGTGGTGGGGAAATTTCACTAAAAAATCGATTTTTTTACAGGACCTAGTTTAATAGAATACAAAGAATACTTATTAGCAGCTAAAGTGTTTGTGTGTGCAGATATGATGAAAGAAGCTATAGATCCATTCATTGCTGTTGAATATTGGTCTAAAGCCAGAAAACTATCTTCTGAATTATAGATTCTCCGTGAGTAGAATTATTTTTATTGATGCATTAATTATCTTTAAACCGTCAACGTGACAATCCGTATTCAATGAACCTCAATAATTATCTATGCAAATCATCAACTACGTGTCGCAATTAAATAAAGAAAAAAAATCTAAAACTATTATAAATTTGTATGATCTGATTTGCACCTAATAGTTTTATTAAGCCCGTTCATATGAATAAAACTTGGAAAAAAAAATGTAAAGGAAACTATTCCATATTTTACTATACATTATTCTTATAAATATGAAATATGAAATTACATTTTAATATTTCATATTAATTTCAATCATTTCTAAAATAATAAACACGCTATAGTGATTTCTACATCTGAGCACGTAAAATCTGAATATTCGACAAAATTGTGTTGCTATATAACGTAAACCTCGTAACTGTTTGTCAAAAAAGTATAATGTGTGCGTTTCGAACATTTCGGTTAATAGTATGATCCGAGACCTAATATTGTCTATCCTCGAAGACAAATATAATTCATTTCTGATTGTGTTTTGTTTTTTCCATTTAAAACAAATTGAATTATGATCAAAACCATGATGCAGTATCGTACTAAATTAATTACATCGTCAAAAGAAATTAAGTAAAACGCATGATTTGATTTTCAGATTTGAAAGACATGTCTCGGGATGTTATAAAGACAGGCTTAAAAGGGAAGGAAAGCCATAACAATTGTTGGCTGACATGGACGTGGAAGAGGCACTGGACCAGGGCCAGTGGTCCAAATTAGTGGTCCACTAATTGTGGTGGACACATGGTATTCTTATTGTTATTTATATTATTTCATGCTTAATAATTCATATTAATTATTTGTTGTTTTTATTTATTAAAATGTTGCCATTGTTAAAATGTATTGTTTTTGTTATATTTATTAAAATAAATTAATGTATATCTGTACTAAAATAATTATTCCTCAACCCTGTGATAAATCTAATTTTTATATATAACAATGAAGAAGTAAGTATTAAAACTTTAAAACACGTGAATACGTGAATACGTAAATACACGTGTTCCTACACGTGAATTAATTACACGTATATACTATATACGGATTTTTTAAATACACGGTTTAATAATTTCGAATATTAATTTCACGTGAATACGTGAAAACGTGTACACGTGAAATAAGCAGCTCTAGTCCAAATGCTTGGACGTCGCCCGACCACACGGACAAGTTGTTCTCCACAAATATATTGCGCTATACTCCACGGACTTGCTTACACGGAAAAAATTATGTAATTGATGTTACTATTATTATAATTATTCCAACTATATTCCAACGAAATAAATTGTGGTGTGTGTGAGAAATATAAATAACACGAATACACTATGGTAGATTGGGGTACAGAGGATCATAAATATTAAACGGACAACGACGACCGCAGCGGACGGATCGCTATTTACCGGATAACAAAACAACACATTGGGAATCACGTTTAAAAATAAAACAAACAACAATATTTTTCAGTTTTGCTTACTATAAATTATAGTAAAATTAACTATTCTGTATTAAACCAATCCTTAACTAAAATAAATAGTTAATGGAAATAGATTTAACTAACTATAATATATTTTTAACTACAATTTTGTTTTCATATCTACGAAAATCGTTTATTAATCTTTACTACAAAATAGTTGTATTAACTATAAATGTTGCAACTACAATTATATAGTAATCACTAATCATTGTTTTCCGTGTAGGGTAAAATAGGCGGAAATTTATTTTAGAACTTATTCTATGGTTAACGTGTGAACCGAATTGATACCCAATCCAGTTGATTGGTGGTCCTACTGTTCGCGTAAAACAATAAAAATACTATAATATCTTTTTGAAGAATATAAAGAAAAATAAACATAAAAATTGTCTAGGAAAAATATAATATAATTAAATCACAGTACCTACAGTTATAACAACTAATATTAGGCTCACTTAAATAATAATATAATACTAGAATAAGAGGAAGTCCAAATTTAAAACACTGTTCAGCAGTATAGGTTTTCCTAATTAATACAAATAATATAATCCCTTCATTAATTTAAGAACTTGGGATTATATTGTTTTCATTAAAACGCGTAATAATATTATGTCAACTTGATAATATTATATGTACATATTAATGAACGGAATATTATGTGTTTCATTTTCAGGAAGGTAATGCTTTTGAAGCATTAAACTTGTATACGCAGTATGACGTGCCGGTTTTTGATCAGAATTTCAATATATACAGACGCATAGCATTAGACTTGTTCAGTAAACGAGAAATGGACGAAGTAGAAAGCTACGTATCTGGGCCAAGCTGAGAGATATGTTTGTCAAATTAGTATAAAATCAACATAATATACACAATTACTATTGATTTATTTCAGGGTATTTTTTTTTTTCGTTTTAGTGAGTTGACCCGTGAAAACGTCCGAGCGCAAATAAAACATTTTATTAAAACACATATTTTATAATCATACATTATATTATTATTATTATTATAACAACAGAAAAATGATCAACAAAATAATCAAAAAACCCATATTTCTTTATATTTTTGTGCTTAGGTATCATATACGTATGATATATTATATATTTCATATCGAAACATTTCCAGTTGGAGGAATATTATAATGTAGTCTTAATTAAATGCAGTGGCCGCTCGAAATCGTCGAGGCTTTGAAGCATATTGTATATTTTAAACATTTTTACTACCGCACCCTTCATTGAACCAAATTAGCAGTAGGGGCCATTAATGATAATTATTAATTATAATATTTGCCATGATATTTGTGTTGAGGTCTTACGATTATATATATATTTATACACCCACCCACCCATTTCAGACATGAAGCAATTGCTTAAAATAATCCTATATCCCGCCTCCACGGATTAAATGTATGTACAAGTCGTCATAGTATGATTCACATAATTAAATTTATTTTTTAAGCTTTTATATTAATCCGACACACATCGACCCACTGTTTCAGAATTTTTTTTATTTTTAATGGCATACGTCGTGTCCTTATATATCCATTGCACTTTTTCAAAACATTAAACAATTTTCAGCATTTTGATGGTCTTTAATATTATAAATTTTTATTAGTATAAAATAAGCAAAAAAATAAAACAAAAAGTGCTCTCATAGTATAACAACCTCAAAAATTATTATAATCTGATGAGTGATGGTATTTACTGGATTTTATATTATGTATAGCCATGAAGGCACCACGTCAGTATCACACGGCAAGTTAAAAATTACGAAATATTATATCATTATATATTGTACCTATTAGTGTTATCGCTAAAAGTCAGATTTTTCTATTATGAGTCTACTCTGCAACACATTATAAAGATATGCAATGTTCAATAAACAGGAGTTTTCATTAAAAAATTCATTGCTTATTGGTTATTATAGTATATTGGATATTATCAGCAGATAAAACGCCAATTAGTACAAAAACGTAATTTGTACATGTTATAACTATAAGTGCATTCAATTAAAATACACACTACATGGGTCATAATAATATTATAGAAAAACTTATAAACGGCTCAAAGCAAAATCGTATAATTACGAGCCTATTTTTTTTCAACCATACAGGTGATACAAAATAGAATATTACTTTAAGTAGTTTTTTATTGTCTCGATTTTAACAAAATCATCGAATTGAAATATTGTGCACACACGCACAATATTTGTTCAAATATACGTCTCTTATATCATTACATTCCATAATATTTATATACATTATACATATATTATTGGAATCCCGGAAAAAAAATCCCCAGACTACAATATTACTCACAACCTCATGCAAATGGTTGAACAAATATTTTTTAAACGTTAATTAGTATCTATAATTAATATTTAATTACAAATAAGTATATTATATTATATTGTTAAAAAATTATATATTATAAATAATATTTTGTTTTAAATTACGATAATATATTATGAGTAATTCAAATTAAATAACTAACTTAACAACGTTACAAATAGGTATAGAATATAAAAATATTTTGAATTATCGATACGTCAAATAATACAGTTAAACACATAGTATACAAAAATATTATACAAAATATAGATAATAAAAATAATATAAATAAATAACTATAAATAATTGTTGAAAAATTAATAACAACATTTTATATTACTATATTAATACACATTTTATGTTGGTATAATTCTGTAAAAATTAAATCCCTGAAATAAAATATTACGTTTTCAAAACTTCAAATATTACTTATGATTGTTGTGTAAGGTGTATAGGTAGTGTACACAAATATATAAAGTATAAAAATATTTCGAGTGATTGATACGTCAAAGAATACAGTTCAAAACATAGTAGGTATACAAACATTTTATACGAAATATAGGTGGTAATAATAATGATAATAATAATAATTATAGGTACCTATATTTTGTATAATATTTTTGTATACTACCTATGTTTTTAACTGTATTATTAATTGACGTATCGTCGTATGTCGTATCGATCATTCTAAATATTTTTATAATTTTATTAACAATATAATATACTTATTTATTTTGTAATTAAATATTAATTATAGATACTAATTAACGTTCAAAATATATTTGTTCAACCATTTGCATGTGATTGTGAGTAATATTGTAGCTGGGGATTTTTTTTCCGATTACCATATTATTGTAATGTGCTAATGTAAATGATTTTGCATAATATACATTATACACCCTTGTGACGATACCTGCAATTCACAATATACCTACTTATGCATATTATTATACCGCACGTTGTAAAAAAAACCCATCTTTACAAAACAGACCACGTTCTCGTGGGAATTCATAAATAATTCAAGGTCTTCGTTTAACAATATGTGTTTTCAAATTGATAAAAATTACGGGATAGATCCAACCGAATTTGAATAGTAAGTATAAAAAAAAAAGGTGCTCTGCTGTACAGTAGGTTACGAGTGGGTCACTGTATAATGGATGGTATTACACATGATAAAATAAACAGGTATGATGACATCGATACGTGTTCTCGTCAATTCTAGCGCACCACGCCTACTGTAGTTCTCGTTATTTCATTGGTCGTATACATTTTGGCGCCAATATTTTATATTATGAAAATATTACATGATACTGTGTTGATAGCGTATTACCATCACATACTTATTACTTATATGGAGTTATATTATCTTTTTGTTTTATTTCACTCAAGTGTTTTGTTCATTGTTGTCTGTTTACTAATTGACTTGTGAATAATATAATACAAACATGCCGGTTTGCAGCTTTACAAATTGCCTTAGTGGAAGTAAAAAGATCAAGTGGAATACTGTTGAACCACCCATTACACTTCATCGATTTCCGAAAGACCCTTTTTTTAGGAAGTTATGGGCTCAACAAGCTCTTTCAGGCTCGGAAAAAAAAATCAGTTTCGATTCAGGTTTGATATAAAATTTCTTATATTTATTTAATTATATATTATACAAAGATTTGTTCGTTAAACAATAATTTGTAGCTGTTATTTGCTCTCTACATTTCCCTGCATATCAGTATGATGATTCATGCACTGGTAAACGTAAGCTAAGAGAAGATGCTATTCCATTGACTCCCCACTCAAAAGATAATTCCACTAATGTTGAAGTTATATGCACACCATCAGGAAGATTTTATGTGTAAGATCATTTAAATAAAAATACTATTTTATAAAAAAAAGTAAAGGTAATAGCTGATGTTTTTCAAATATTAGAGAGTCATGCAATGATTTAATCCAATCAACTTCTGGATTTTTGAATAGTCCGGTTTTAAAAGATTCTTCAGTATCTTCACCTAGGTATTCACAAAAATCACATAATTAGCACCTACCTATATATTACATAATATTTATTATTAACATGTTTTATGATTACATATTATATAGTGTTTCTAGCCGGCCTGTGAAATGTCGAACCAGGTTATTTGATTGTGGTATGCCAGCAGATCATGAAGATTTAGGAGTTCATAGTTTTGATAAGACTTCTAAAACTGAAAAGAGTATTGATGAAACATCTAAAACTGAAGTTGAAAAGTAATACTTTTAAATATTGCTGTAAGATGCAAGTTAATTTCTAGCATTTTAATTGTTTTATTGTTTATTCATATAATCATATTTACATACATCAACTACTTTGTTGCTTGTGTATTTTTGTCTATGTTTTATTGAACTTAACTCAATAACAAAAATATATTTTTGTGATATTCAAACAATTATATATATATATATATATATATTACAGGTATGTTTAATTATGATCTTCTAAACTCTATCACATTATTTCTGCATGTATATACTTGTTTTTTAGTTAGTTGTCACAAGAGATTCAAAGAAGAAATTCAACAAATTAGAATTTAAAATGAAAAAAACTTGTTCTTGATTTGTTTAGGATAGCTTTTTTTAAATAGCCTTTTCAATCAAGAACATGTTTTTGACATTAAGCGATCATTTGATTTTAATTCAAAAAAATTATTAAGAACTTATTTATTTATAGTAATTATAAAATGTTTATTCAAAGATTATAAACTATACAAATTTAATTTATTGAGATGTTTTACTAAATTATACATTTTTCTTATTCCTTATTTTGTTTATATATATTGAATTCTCTATATTATATCATAATATTATTATTATATAATATCCCAATAATTGTTGATTTTTTTTTTTATGTATGCTTGTATTTTAACTATACTACTTTTTATGTAAATTGTTATGTATGTGTTAGTCTTATAAATATTAAAATAATAAAAATATAATGTGATATAATAAATATTTGTTATGAAAATATTGTAATTACATTAAGATTAATGAACCAGATATAATTGTTGCAACGATAAAATTTACAGCTGAAAATCTGCGTGCGCTACTTAAACGGTCCAAGTTATTATTCCTCTTTCATTGATCTAAAAAAATGTATGCATGCTATTTAGCTTACCATATTTTTCTAATGTTTGTATTAATAAAATGCATGTTTTCTATTATATGTTAGTATTATATGTAATGTTTTCATTATTAAAAAATATATTGATAATATAGTGTTTTAATTATTTAATTAAGTATTTTATTACTTTAATTATTAATTTATGTTCTACTCCGTAAATAGTAATACCATGAAAAGTATTCCTAAAATGATTAGACTGAAAGAAGAATGTGACAAGTATAAAGAAAAAAAGTTTTTAGATTGTAATTTTTTGGAATTTGAGAAACTTGAAAAATTACCTTCTTTCCAAATGCTTTATATGTTGTATAATATATATTTTTGTAAATATTTTTTATGTTCTATACAATATGATTTATATAATTTCATATTTTATCATAATAGACTGAAAAATATAATAAGTTTTCAACAAAAAGAAATACTTTCATTAAAAGACCAATTGAATAAAGTTCCACTGGATTTTGAATCATGGTTTACTGAGCGTTTATCACATTTATTTTCACCAACACAAATAGAGTTGCTTTTACGACCCAAACACAAAGTTTTTAGATGGACTCCAGAAGATATTTCTTCAGCAATATCTTTAAGAAGTATTTCAACAAAAGCATATCGATATTTACGAGATAAAAAAAAATTTCCATTACCGGGTAATAATAATTCAATAAAAAAAAAATAATAATAATAATAATAACAATTAAATTACATTTTGTAGGATTATCAACACTTAGAACATGGGCAGGTAATTTCTCAGTTGAGCCAGGAATTCTGAATAGTGTATTGACTTTGATGAAAGCAAAAGGTAGAATCTTCATATAAAATAACTTAAATTTTGCTGTTAATAAAATTGTAAATGTAAACAAACATTTTTAAGGAGAAACTTTGACAGACCAAGAGAAATTAACAGTTATTTCATTTGATGAAACTTACGTGTCAAAAAGAATTTGCTATGACAAAAAAAATGAGCAAATGATTGGTCCTCATAAATGCGTTCAAACTGTTATGGCTCGAGGTTTTTTTTCTATATTAAAAAATTTGGTATGCAAATATTTTCTCAGTAAACCTTTTCTTAACAGGGCTCATATCTCCATGGAAGCAACCAATATTCTACAACTTTGATACTCAAATGACTGAAGAATTATTAAAAAGAATTATAATAGAGTTGTATGATATAGGATATAACGTAGTAGCAGTTTCTAGCGATATGGGTCCAACGAACATTGGATTGTGGCGTGAATTAAATATATCTATGGAACAAACATCGTTTCCACATCCAAAAACATCTAAAAATATATATGTTTTTGCTGATGTTCCACACCTTATTAAGTTGGCAAGGAATCATTTTCTAGATAAGTAGGTACTTTAATCTACAAACATTAATTACAATTAATCAAATATTTAATTAATTTTTTATAGAGGATTTGTCTTACCAAACGAAAAATTTGTTGGCATTAATATTTTAAAAGAACTATTAAAATTAAATAGCAATAATGACTTCAAATTAGGGTATAAATTGACTGAACGTCATTTAATGGTTGAAGGTGCATCACGAATGAATGTTCAACTAGCCGTTCAAGTTTTTTCAAATGGTGTAGCAAAAGCAATAAGTTTCTGTGGAAACAATAATTTAATTACAGAGTATAATTGGAAAGAGGTACAAATACATTTATTTATTACATAGATACAATTAATATGCTAATTTAATACTTATTTCTAAATACTAAATAATCAAAACAAGTTGTGAGGCACAAAATAAAAATGATTAAAAAGCTAACAGCAATATGTTACTAATAGCAATATTTTACTCATAATTAAAAAAGTAATCTTAGTAACAATTTTTTAGGCTTCAGAACTAATCCAGCTATTTAATGACTGGTTTGATTTGCTCAATACTCAACAGAAAGTTGATAAAAATTCAGCAAGTTATGGACTATATTTACAGTCTCAGGATAAATTATTAGACAAGATGTCTAATTTTATTTTAAATGTGAGAGTACATGGAAAAAAAAGCTTGTTGCCATTTCAAAAAGGTATTTATGCATCATATTACCAAAATTACATTAAGAAATACAAATGTTTTTGTTCCTAGGTATTGTTATTACAAACAAATCATTAAAAGGCTTATTAAATGATTTAAAAGTACATAATATCTCATATATTATGACAAGAAAAGTCAACCAAGATATTTTGGAGAACTTTTTTAGTTTCCTTAAAGGAATGTGTGGAGCAGCATTTAACAATATAACACCTCTACAATTTAAATATGCGTAAGTGTCAGTAATTATTATTTTAATAACTTACCTATACACTCATTAGTGCAACTAAGGGGGGGGGGGGTGCTTTGGGTCCTTAGCACAAATGTCTAGTTGCGCCATTGTATACACTTCTCATTTTAACTTAATGATATCATTTAAATATATATTTCTAGTCTCAGATGGTACATTTTAGGCAAGTATTCCAGTATAGTTTTCACTTCTAATCGAAATACTACTGATGGCACAGAGAATAACTTGGTTATGGGAGAAGAATGCTTGTCTGTCCAAGTACTTTCCCAATGTGATTTGCAAATTGATGACTACAACACTGCAACAACCACCAAAGAACACGCACATCTTATTAGCGAGGAAGGAGCAGCTACAATTGAAGATGTTGATATGAACATACTTGATTTCTTTGAGCAGGAGGTAAGTACACTGTAAATAAACAATTAATAAATTTAAATGGAACAAATAACAAAGCATGAGGTAGACAAATTAATATGTAAATTGTATTTATTTACCAAACTAAATAAATTCTTTGCTAAATTAGACAATTTACTAATTCAACTTCAATCAAGTTCAAAAATGTATAATAATGATTTTATTGTAATTTACAACAATAACATTTATTCTTTAGATGGAAAATGAAAAATCATTTGGAGAAGTTGAAACCGAATGTGTGGAATATGTGGCTGGGTATATAGCACATCGTTTTATTTGTAAATATCCTTACCTGAAAGATGAAGATGTTAATTCAGAGAAACATATTTCATGGATTAAACATCTTTCAAAAGGAAATCTTACAATACCATCAAAGCCACTCGTAAATGCTGCACATGTTTTGGAGCCAATGTTTATAGAGCTTCATGGTGATGCTCTAAGCAACAGGCCAAACATAATAAAACAACTGTCAAAAAAACTAGAAATAAAATGTCCAAATTTGCCGCTGGAAGTGTTACAATGCTTGGTTCGTACTAGAACTTTTATTCGGATGAATAAAATAAACAACCAAATATTACATACTAATATAACACAAAAAAAATTTAATAAACAAAAAAAAATGAAGTTTATAAGTTAAAAATGTAAATATTAAATGTATTCTTTCTTAGCATACCTATGTACCTACCTATTGCAACTAATCCAATATGCAACGTCAAACAGCAATAATGATTTTCTAAGTAAAATACAAGGATAAGTCAACGGTAAAGAAGTAAAATCCAAACACAAATAAAAATATCAATATCTGCTCAGAATCTAATATTATTTTATAATATTTTATAACATGATAAAATAACATTATTTTATCATGTTTTATATGACAACTGATAATAGGCGCACACCGGCCGCCATCTTGTGCGCCACACAGAGTTGCTGACATACCTGTTTATTTTATCATGGTATTACACTATTGAATTCAATGATATAATACCATTGTATAAGAAAAACATTTCTGAGCGGAGACGGTGTCTCGCTGATCGTGTGTGTGGAAACTTGAACGCACAACGTCAATGTTTACATAATATTATATTATTCGTGGTTGGAGGCCGCCGACTATAGAGGGAGCCACCATACGGTACCGGCTGGACGGCGGCACATCCACGTCCCGGCCCATGTCGAAACACGGCATACAGGGCGAAACACGTGAAATAACACGTGAAATACAGGGCCGGTGGCTCTCATCCACATAATATTATTTTATCGTTTTCGGAGCACACCGCCCCACCGCGAACGCCTATCCCGTAAACCGGGCGACGAACGCGTTCCATCACGACCGGTCACCGCTTCGTTCGTATTTTGCGGCGCTGCGCGCCGGCCAACGATTGTACGCACTCTCGCCGCCGCCGAGCGGTACGTGTTGTATAGCAACAACAACAACAACAACAACAATACCAATAATGTGGTGAGCCATCCTCCCTCTCTACGGCCGCTCTGCTAGGTTGGCGACACCGACCCGCGTCACCACGGACGTCGCGGCGTGCCGGGCCTGAGCAAGGCTCTCTGGTAACGTCTCTCCACGACAAGTCGAGACCGCACTGCGCGCCCGTCTCCCTCGACCAGCCGCCGTCTGCCGCGACCGTCCCTCCATCGTTCAATTAAATTATCATTTTTACACGACGTCTTTCGATTCAATAATAAACTCAATGTGTTATCTCGTATTTTTCTCATCGTCATCTACCTACCTACCTCTCTTCTAGTAACACGCAAAAATGTTGGCTACGAGGGAAGCACACGAAGTCAACGACGACATTTTTCCTCGTACGCCACAATAATAATAATAAAAATAATGTGATAGCATAATCATTATCATTATTATTATTATTTTATTAGGTTACTATTATAGAGCTTTAATATTTTTATTTTTTTATTTAAACTCTGTACCTATGACAATTAGTGTCGACAGTTATAGAATATAATTACAATCGTCAGTGTTATGTACCTACAAACAATGAGAATATTATTTCTATAATTATGCCAATATTTTACACGATGTAAAGATAAAAACGTAGGTTTTGATTTATTTCCTGAAAACATTGTTGAAATCGACGGACGGAAGGTGTGCGAATTTTTTTATAAATATCTAAAGACTGAATATGTATACCTATGGTGTATACAAATTTCCCGAGTATTATTAACCTATATAATATTATAATTACCACGAAAAGCGTATTGAAAAAAAGGCTGTTTTGGCTGCGGTTATAATATTATTTTATTATAATATACACATTACACACCGATCGGATTCGACGGGGGAGGGAAAGGGACACGAACGTTCGTATGACATGGGCTAAACACGAAAAAATAATATAAATTGTATACGAAAAAAGGTTCTGAGCGGAGACGGTTTGTCAGTCTGGATATTATTTTAAACTGTTATTATATTTTATTATAGCCTGGAAGTTGAATTACTATTATAAATTACAACAAAATAACTAAAATCATTATTTTTATTTTATTTGTTTCTATGATAGTTAGGTAATACAGGATAAAATAAAAATAAATAAAACGGTCAGTCAGCCTATGATATTACTATAAGTACATTTGATGATAGGTATTATTGTGAATAAAGTAATTTATATTATATAACCTATTTACGCGGAACCTTGTTTTAAATTTTCAATGTCTAGCTATAAAAGTTTAACTTTTAATAAATTATTAACTACAAAAAAATTATTAAATTTTAAATTTGATAAATTTTGTCGAAATTCGAACTTTAAATGCTTAAAAAAAAAAATGGGAGTATGCGTTTTTAATATTTTTCAACTGCTATTGTAACAATATATCAGGAGCTTTGCATTCAATTTTCAAGCTTTTTACCCAACAAATAAAATTTTACTGATATTTATAGAAATAAAACTAAAAAAATTGAAAATTGAAAATGTCCGTAAACAGCTCAAAACAAGTCAAAATATTTTCAAAATTGTATGGTGTATAAAAAATTCTAATATAAACATTCAGTGAAATTTTCTACAGAAAAGTATCTACAGTCATTCGTTTTTTAATTACAACAAAACAAGAAAATCGTTACATGAGAAATCGAGTGAATTTCAAATGTTGTAAAAATATAAATTTCAAACTCTCATAAAAATTTAATTTGGCATTCTTCTAGAAATTTTTTTGATGAAGGTAGACAAACTTATGAGGTATCTTGTATTATATTTTAAAATCTTAGATTTAAAAAGAACATTTTTTATGAATTTCTAACTCAAAATAATTTGCAAGTTTTCGTCATTTTTACGTATTTTGTCAATATTTGAAATTTAAATGCTTATAAAAAAAAATGTGACCATGGATTTTTAATTTTTTTCATCTGCCTTTCAAAAAATATACTTATAATTATAATACACATATTAATATTATTTTATTTCATTTTAATAATAATAAATTGCCTTCCAATGGTCCAAACAAGTAAAAACTATATCAGCTACGAAAGTACAAATGTACAATTAATTTATACTACCATATTAGTAAAAAATAAATAGTAAGACTTAAAAATACCTAATAAAATAAAAATACTTAAAACCTACCTACCTACATAACATATTAATAATATATATATATATTTTAATTCCTCCAATAAGAACTTAGAATGAGAAAGAATGGAGAGTTGCAAATAATAATAACAATAATAAACACTTTTAACAGTTTAATGAGATTTTGCGTTTGGTACACAATCAGTTACATATTTAAATAAATTTCTTGGTTTCTTTTTTTTGTTTATTGTGTTCTGTTGAATCAGGTCGACCTATAATATTATGTTATAATTTTATGAAATTAGTAAATCATTAAACAATAAGTATGTTGTAGTTAAATAAGAAGATAAATGATTACTTATAAATCAATTACCTACTTATACATTGCCAATCAAAACTATTTTTTTCTAATCTGCTTTTAAATTTTAATACATTTTCATAAGATGAACCACCAAACTTTGTAATGTTATT
Organism: Macrosiphum euphorbiae; assembly: GCA_949089665.1. Lineage (NCBI taxonomy): Eukaryota > Metazoa > Arthropoda > Insecta > Hemiptera > Aphididae > Macrosiphum > Macrosiphum euphorbiae. The sequence goes on along the minus strand of CARXXK010001284.1, from coordinate 283,845 downwards.
TATCATTTACCATTATGCTTTCTATATCTTTCAAAATTAAAAATGATTTTTTTTTATCCTTATACACTATTGTTTTATTAGTTTTCATATTATTTTCATCACTAACTTTTTTATTATTTTCCATTATTCTATTAGATTCAATACCTAGGTACCAAAAAATCTAAAAAAATATAGGTATTAACAGTTATTTTTTACAGACATTTTAAATTCAAATTCTGACAAAATTTAACAAATTATCAAAAATTATCAATTATTGTAATTAAAAAATTATAAAATCTTCAATTTTTATAACTAAAGATTGAAAAGTTAGAATAAGGTTATATATGAATTACTTAATTCACAAAAATGTCATCCAATGTACTTAGTATTATCATAGACTGACTGAACTGTCTTAAATTTTTAAGGTGACATGGTGTATTTTCTTCACAGTCTATGTACATTGTAAATAAGTGCATTGTGTAATTGAGTGTTTCATAAATTAATTTCAAAATGAATCTTTCTATTAATTCTGATGATATGCCTTCCTCTTTTAAAATTACTATTGTAAAAAATGCGATAACTATTGTTCGGTCGAATTTAAATAATATGCACGGTATAGGAAAGTGGGTAGAAGAATTTTCTACAAAAACGAATACTAGGTGGAATGTACGAACAACAGTACCTAAAGGAACATATATTCAATGCAAGTAAGCAAGCTACCTAGTAAATATGATGTAAATATATAATAATATATATTATAATATATTATATTTATGAATCAGAAATGTAATCTAAATGTTTTGTTATACTACTTTACAGAAAAATTATGTTTGCCACCATAGTTCTCACCATAAAGTTGACAGAACGTTAAACAAAAGAAGTCAATCAAAAAATACTAACTGTCAAGCATCTATTAAAATTTTAGTGAAAATAGACACTGTATCTTCTAGAAAAAGTGACCCTTTTGTGAAGGTGGGTAAAATATTACCAATTACATTTTAGTTGTACGTATGAAAATATTTTCTAATGCTGAATTTAAAAATAATTATATAATCAACTAAAAAACATGAAATTAGGTACTATTTATTTATCTGAATAGTAGTACTGCACATCACACAATCTTTAAATTTACTGAAAAATGTTAACTTTAAATTATATACCCACTAATAACTACATTTAATATTTAATGTTTATAGAATAAATACTTAGGCATGATTACTATCGCAAATACTCATAATAATGGTATTAATACTGCTGAAGCACTACGGTATTTGAATCCAGATGTTAATTTAAGAAGTACATTTAAAGATTATTTTTATGATGGGATGACAATATCAGATGCATTACGGTAAATAATATATTAATAAGAACAATATGACAGATTTAAAGTAGAATTTATGTTGATTTGTTACAATAGATATTGTCATTTGATGTAAATAAAACATAATTTGATTGTACAGTATTTATAATAAAATTGATTAGGCGCATGGTTTGAATTATACAATTTGTCCATTTCTAATGTTAACATTAATTAAAATTGAACACTTATTCAGTTAGTATTTCTAATAAAAGTTATTATTATTTTATTTAAATGTATTCTATAAACCTATGTATACACAAAAATTAATTGTATTATTTTATAACTAATAAAAGTTATTATTATTTTATTTAAATGTATTCTATAAACCTATGTATACACAAAAATTAATTGTATTATTTTATAATTAATAGATATCATGAGAGTATTTTAACAATGGCAAATAAACCAATTGAAGATTTTGCTAATGGTAGAATTAGGTAACCCAACATATAGATGTGTGCAAAACTGGCATGACCAGTGAAGATTACTAAACCTAGGACCTCGTACTGGTCAAGGAGTAATTATGGTAATAAAATATATATTATATTATATTTACATGATGAATATATTCTATAAATGTATTATTACTATTTATACTGTTTACTATAGAAACATTTTTATTACAAATTATTAACAGTTTTAATTTTACAATTTATTACACTACATCAGAATTGTAAATTGTAATCCAAATCCACTAGACTCTTATATTTTCATAAGTATATTACAGATTTTACTTCACAGGTATTTTTTTTTTTCCAACTTTTCTAGTAATGTTAGTATTAAATTATGCATAATATATTTTTAGTTACTAAATTGTATAGGTGTAACTATATTGAAAATCAAAAATGTTCAACAATTCATTTTCATTTGGGCATTTGGTATTTATAAGTGGGAATACAATCATTAGGATATGACTTAACATTCCAGATAAATTACAGATGATTAATAAGTGTTCCGTTTTATTGTGCAATAAATATTGCGTATAATTCATTATAAATTATTTTCTATCGTTAATATCTTTGATGCTAGTAATTAATTCAAATTTTGCATTACATTCTTTACAGCCTATTACTTAAAATTGTATTTATTTTTATTTATTTATTTATTTTAGAAACTAGAAGAAAAAAAAGAAACTTATGCTACAAATGGGATATCAATTTACTTCCAAGAGGAACCATTTGTTATTCTTATATTAACTCCAATTATGAAACGAGCACATGATTTACCATTATCCGAAGATATTGTATTTGTGGACTCAACTAGTTCTTGTGACCCTGAAAACCATTGCATTATATTTTTACTTACTCCATGTGCTGCTGGTGCAGCTCCTTTAGGTGTAATTTTATCCAAAGGCCAAAGCGAAGCATCCTATTCAAGTGGATTTAATTTAATAAAGCAAAATGTAAAAAATGCATTTGGTGGTCAAGGTTTCCCATCTTTATTTTTGGCAGATAACTCAGATGCCGAAATCAATGCACTGAAAACTGTGTGGCCACAGTCGAGATCGCTACTTTGCATTTTTCATGTACTACAATCAGTTTGGAGATGGCTCTGGGACGGTAAAAATAATATTAAAAAAGAAGATCGCACTTCTATGATGCATGGTTTTAGGAAAATATTATATGCACAGACTTCTGAAGAGGCACAAGAAAAATATGTTGAAACTATGAATATAAAAAGTAACTATCCTATGTGGCAAAAATATATCACAGTTCATCACTGGAAAAAAAAAGTAAAGTGGTGTTTAGTTTGGAGGGATCATACTAATAGAGGCCATCAGACCAACAACTTTAGTGAAGTATCAGTGAGAATTTTTAAGGAAAATGTATTAGGTCGTGTGAAAGCATACAATGTAATTTCATTGATTGACTTTTGCTGTACAAAATTGGTGGAATACTATAAAAAAAAATTTTTAGAATTTTCAAATGAAAGAAATTCCACTGCTAGACCGTTTTTTAAAAATTTAATTTAAAAAACTGATTATATCACCAAAGAAGAGATTACTGTAGACAATGAAGAATTTTATGTCCCAAGCGAAAAAAATAAAAAAATGATGTATTGTGTTGAACCAAATATTGGTGTTTGCTCATGTGAAGCAGGTATTCATGGACAATTTTGTAAACACCAATGCATAATTTATAAATATTTTAATAAAATTGGAGTTAATTTTCCTCCAGTAACCATAGAAGACAAATACTTTATAGCAAAACTGGCATTAGGTGAAAAAGTACCAAATAGGACATTTTATGAGGGCTTATTACCTACAGAAGTAATTCATGAACAGTCACTTGTATCACATGACTTTCATCAAGATATTGATTATGATGATGAAGCAAATAAAAAGAGTTCAACAGAAAATCCCAAGTTAGAACAACGTAATTGTTTATCCATATTAGATGAAATTACTCAACAAATGTCTAATAAAATAATGAAATATTAGGCGAGTCAACTTATGAAAATTTATAAAAATTTAAAAAAAGACTTGATAAAATACATACAGAAGGGCAGTTTAAAACTTTTTTAGCAACAACAGGTACATCATCATTATCTCTTAGACATAAAGATGGAGCGTCAATCAAAGTACAACCAACAACTATAGCTAGGAGAAGACCAGGGATTACTAGAGGAAGTAAACGTTTGCTGTCATATTTAAGGTACTTTTAATAATAATGTTTAAATAGTTTAACAATTAACGAGATTAATTCATTAAACTCAATATTAATTTTAGTACTATATTGCTGTCCATTACTGATGCCAAAATTATTATTATTGTAGATACAGTATCTACTTTAATCACAAATTTCACTTGAGCTCTGAAACTTGTGTTTTTAGACAGTCCACTTGCCTATACTGGATAAATCTACTAAATTTGAACTTACCTTGGTTACTTCGTCATTTGTTTCAATAATTAAATTGTTAAAATAAGAAGGAAGATTACTAGAATTTAGTTTAAGATTCATTTTCACAAAAGTTCAAGAATAACATATTATTGGACAACTCATAAGCATTAATTACAGAAAATTGAACTTAAAACACAACTTAGAAAACAAAACCTTTCTAATCCTATTAGAGAGTTGATGTGACTAAAAATAGAAATAATTTAATTGATAAAAATGTTCTATTAATTTCGAACTAACTCTGTTATTATGTTAATAAGTAAAAGTAATAAATATTAAGTGACTTATATTACATGACATTCATCAAGATATTGATTATGTTGAAGATGCAAATAAAAAGAGTTCAACAGAAAATACGAATTTAGAAAACATAATTGTTTATTCATATTAGATGATATTACACAGCAATTGTCTAATAATAAAATAATATTATATGTTATAATAGTGTAAATATATATAATACATGTAAAAATAAAAAATAATTTTATACTAAATAATTTATATTATTATTATATAATATATATTGTATTATTATTATATAATATATATTATATTATTATTATGTTTATATTTTAATTAATATTATTATTATTATTAAAAATGATAATTTGAATTTGGCGCTGAATTTGTGAGACCAATGAGAAGGCCGTATTTGCGTATTGGTTTTATTTGATGTGCGGAATGTTAATTGTTAATATGCAATCCGAACAATAGAAAAAAAGTTGCAAATGCAACAACATCCGAGCACTAAATTAATAACCAATAATGAATAAAGACGAATTATATAAAATATTATATAAATTTAAAATTATATAAAATACTACAATATCATCGCCAACGACCATACCACGTCGAATACACCAGTTCTCGTCTGATCACTGAAGTTAAGCAATGTCGGGCTCTTGGATGGGTGACCGCTTAGGAACATTACGTACCGTTGGCATTTTTTTGAAATTTCTTTTTTCAAAGTGCCACGTACGATTTTTTACTGGCCCCAAATACCTTTAAATTAATGTTTTTTTAAAAACGTTTAGGTAAGACATAAATTTCAAAATTTTTCACGGTATTTTTATATTAGCAATTTATAAACACCATAATATTTTTGAAATATTGTGACTCTTTTCGAGAAATTAACTATTTTTATACATAAGAATATTTTGAGTTAATAATTATTAGTTTTTTTTGAATTTATTATTGCCGATAAAATGTTTTTTTCTCCTTCAAAATATTTGAAAATGTAATACACCGTTCCTCATAAGTTCTTGTTGGTGCAAAATAAAAAAAAAATTTGTGCGTAAATCCTCAAAAAAAAAAATATATGAGCGTCTAAAGTTAAAACATTAAAATCACGAAAATCGGAAAATTATTTTAAGTAAGAAATTCATAAAAATGTTTCTATTTATACCTAGCTCCGAACATTTATTACAAGATTCAACTTAAGAGGATATCACACCCGCATGTGTTGTCTTCGTCTTACAGATGTACAACATGGTCACATGGAAAAAACTGTTTTGCGCGGGACAACTTTTCTCACACCATATTTGTCGTAGAACTACCAAATTTCCACAACACGTAAAGAAGAAATTTATCTGTGCAACAGAGGGCTATTTTTTTTTAACAACACTATCCAATCATTTTTTATAAGCAAATGAAAAAAAAAACCAAATGTTTAGAAGCAAATAACTTTTATTGTGTTTATGTTATCTAAATTATGGGCAAGCTGTTGCATAGATAATTGTCCACCCTATATGTTCAGAAATTTTGGAGCCACTGCTACAAACACAGAAAGATAAAAGTTGTCCCGCCCAAAACAGTTTTTGCCCTGTTGTACATTTGTAAGAAGGAGACAACACAAACGGGTGTCACATCCTCTTAAGATTTCCTACAAATATAACAAAAAAAAATCAGGAAAGTCAAATTAACATATTTTTTATCAGTTACCACAGTAATTGTTGATTATTTATTAGTTATTACCTCTACGCTTGTCAATTTGAAATTGAAGATATGTTACTAATCTAAATCCCAAACAGTATTGAATTAATATAGGTATTTATGTACAAAATTAAAACAATTAATTTAACCCATTGTATTAATACTAAAATAAATTATTGATGGTAATATAAAAGACTATACTAAAAGACCGTTTCCGCTAAAAATCATATTTTTGATACAATGATATATCATTGGATTCAAATTGAACACAATATACATCATATTATTATAGCAGTGTTTGGAAAGTTCAATATAACAGTGAACGGTGAACTCGTTCATGCTTGTTCACGTAAAATTAAAATAAATTAAATTCTTTCAAACACTGCATAATAATATTTATAGTGACACACTTGACATTTTATATACAGTAGAACGGTAGGTAGTAGGTACCCAAATTTATTTTATATTTTACAGTCCTATAGTCTATACCTAGTAATATAATTTTAGTTGTGTCGTAGGCAGACTGTTATTAAGCTCTCGCTAATTAGTTATGAATTATGATTAATGTTTAGACTTTGAGTATATTATACGATATACCTACCTACATACTAATATGATACGTATACCACTAACAAAATAACCACCGAAATTGCCAAACTATAACGAAAATTCAAATCAACTACTGACTACTGTAATACTAATACAGTCTACAAGTGACATTAAAATGAAATACTTGTTGCCCTGTAGTTTATAAACGATGTTGTTGTTTTGACTATTGGATGATAAATAAACACCTTTCAAAACTGTTGCCTCATTTTCAATTTGAATTAAATAACATTTCATATTTGTATTTAAAATAAAAATAAACAATGGGTAATGGGTTCGATCTCAAGATAAAATTATGTTCTTCCGTCATCAAATATATATGTATACCTACCTAATATATATGTATAGTGTTGCGCGACACGGGTATTATAGCCGTAACCAGCAAGCCCGTATGGTGATTTAATCGGAACGATAACAAAAATAAATTAAGGGGGCTGCACCATAGCATATTTTAAGGAGTACTATTTAGGCAATTCATGTGACATATAAATTAATACTGTATCTGTGTCTATATTAGTTGTATGGCGCATTCGAACAGTGGTTTAATATTATATTATATTATATTATATTATATTATAATCATTATTTATTTTCCAATTCTCAGTTATCAATTTACTGTGGTTCTGTGGCACTCTCTGTCCAGAACTGCAGACTGCAAAGTAGGTAGGTACTAATACAGACTGTCACAGCTGTTATTTTTATTTTTGGGTACGTATACGGTATACGTAAATACGTTAGATTTTTATTGAATAAAATTATCAAAATGTTCAGTATATTCAAATTAAAAAAAGTGGGTCAATGTATAATGGGTGGTACTAAATTTGAATTCAATGATATAATTATAATATCATTGTATAAGAAAACGATTCTGAGCGGAGACGGTATGTCAGTCTAGGTATAAGATATATTATACACATATATATTATGGTATTAAAAAAAATTGACCTATAATAAATTCCAAATTAATCATATAACAATATCCATTAGGTACTATTATAACGCGTTATACATCAACAACAAACCGTGATACTACCATAGATAAATAATAGTATACTTTAGAAGTTTCAAGTACCCACGGGCCACGAATAATATTATTCAATCACAACAAAATAACTAAAATAGTTATTCTAGGTTTCTTCTTATGTAATTTCGTCCAAATTTGAATTTAAAATGTCTGTAAAAAATAACTTGGTTATATTATAACCACATTATAATATTGTAATCCAGTTGATATCAAAACATTTTAATTGTAACTTAGTTAGAGTATTCTGAAAATATATAAAATATCAAAATAATATTGCTATTTACAAGTTTCAAAAATGTTTCACCCGAATAAAATAAATAGGTTAGGACTTAGGCGTCGTATATATAAATATATATATCTTTATATGTTTATTTATATATAAAAAAATCAGGTGTAAGACGATATAGTTTGCGTGTGATTTACCCAGAGACTACTCAACCTATTTTGATAAGACAAATAGACAATGCTCAAATTTTGGACGGTTTTTATGAGAAGGGGCATAAGTCATTTTTTGTTGGTTTTCAGAAGATGCATAAAACATTCCAAAATTTTTATTTTCTACTTAATCTAAATTTTTTTTTGTTTATGTTTTATTTATAATTGTTCACGTTTTTTCAACTTACTTTCATTATAGAAATTACATTATTATTCAGTTATTAATAACTTGTGACCAATTGCACATATAATATTGACTTGTGACCTTTCTCATATACTGACTTGTGCCCTATTGCACATTTAATAAAAAAAAGATTTTGACTTGTGTCCTTTTTCATACACTTCAAAATAAAATACTAATTAATATAATACTGCTTACTGAATTATATAAATTAATATTCTCAAAAGTAATAAAATAGACATACAATTATTAATGAAGTATAATTTTATTATTTAAATAATAATAATAACAAAGTAAGTTTTAATAATATTTCACACCTTCTTTGGTGACTAGATACTGATTAAAAAATAATAAAAATCATTAAAAATATTTAATAATATTGCACACCTTCTTTGGTGACTAGATACTGTTTAAAAAAATAGTAAAAATCAATAAAAATATTTAATAATATTGCACACTATTTTTGGTGACTAAGTATACGATGATCTGAGAAGACTACAATCCTTGCAATCCTATAGTAATAATATTGTATAATTGGTATATTATTTGTATATATATAAATATATAATTATAAAATGAATTAATAACAGTTATCTGTGTTCGGACGTTGGTTTTTTTTATGTTATTTTAATATTGAAGTTAGTGTTAATGTCACCATAATAATGATCATAATGTTAAATTTATTGTATAAGCGGGTACCTACATAATATATAAGGTATACAATATATATATTATATACTATACAATATTATAATACCTACCATCCACATTTTTACATTTTTAACGGTTGATTTATCTTTTGGGAGGTCCTGGCGGCAGGCACGATGGTAAGTATACCTACCTAATTATTTTTACATTTATACACCTAAGCACTTAGCTACTGTAGTCTGTATTCATTCATTATTATGATTGATTTTATTACGATCAACTATATCTGACTTTATAGGTATCTGAGGATTATTGAGCGACGTACAAACCAGAATGGCAGAATACATTTGTCGTAACAATATATATTACGTTAACGCTTACGTCAGTGACAATGAGGCTGAACTTGCGTGGCTTGAATAAATATATTACGTAAGTACAAGTAGTACCTAAGCTGTACGTTTATTTAAAGAGAGCTTATCCCCTCAACTTGACACTATATGCATCGATCTGTATTAATAATTAAGGACTCATAAATACATGATGTACTTGTATATAGAATAAAATAAAACATTATATTATTATAAGGTAGATACCTATGTATTATTATAATATATATATTATATTAGCATGAATCATATCGGTTGCCACAGCTCCCCCAAAAATTACACCACTAATATGAAGTATATAAATTATAAGAAATATTTGAAGATGTTACATAGAAATATAGAATATTCAATACCTACCTATAATATGTGAATGACATATAGGTATTGTAATTTATAGATAACTAGCTCTAAGTATAACTCGGGGCCCGTTGGAATCGCTGAGAGTGGGTACCTATTTTGGAGACAAATGAGACAATGAATTATAAAAGTCGCAAAGGTTGTAAGACGAAAGTTTAGGATTTGTGATAAGGATTAGTGATATAGATTGGAGATAAGGCTAGACGCTTTGGCGGGAATGTTAAAAGTTTGAGTGTCTAGCAATCCGTCACAAACGTTGTAAATGGATAGGCTGGATACGATCTCCAGGATCACCTATATAGAGTATAGCTGCACATAGAGTGGTATGTGCCGTAGCATGAACGGTGCTTTATCTTATGTAAAAAGTGTAAAGTCGAAAACCGTGTTGGAGTTTCTAGCAAGTCAGTCATCTCAAGTCAAAATCTATTAACTTTCAAGTTAGCCACTTAGGTAGGCAATCCGACTTCATCGGATCGCGGACTATGTGCCACAGCAAATCAGGTAGGCAATCCACCTGCGGTGGATTGCAGACACGACATCAAGCGGCTATAAGTGAAAACCCTATCACACAACTTACGAAATTATTTACGAAAAATTCAAACTATATACATACAAACAAATATGATATGTATTTATTGTGTGATATAATATAACAATGAACATTTTGAGAAATGTGCAATTATAATTCCTAAAAAATATTAACATATAGGTAGGTAGTTAGATACATACTATTATATTAACCAATACATATAAACATGAACCTATAGTGTATATATATTAATTTAAAAAAAAATTGCAAAAACCGGCATGTTATTTGTTAAAGTGTCTATCAAGTCAATCATCACCGTTTAAGACGAAACTAAAATGAGCAATCCGTCTATCACCTATATATAGTAGGTATATCACATAGAGTGGTATGTGCCTTCGCATGTCCGGTGCCTTTTCTTATGTAAAAAGTGTAAAGTCAAAAACCGTGTTGGAGTGTCTAGCAAGTCAGTCATCTCAACTCTCAAGTCAAAATCAAGATTAACTTTCAAGTTAGCCACCTAGGTAGGCAAACCGAAATAAAATACAAACTATATTTATATAACAATCATGGAAATTTTAAAAAATATGCAATTATAATAATTCCTAATAAATTCCTAATAAAACAAATATAATATGTACCTATTTATTGTGTGATATAAAATGATAATGACTTTAAATAATAATAATGTACGATATGTTCCTGTATTATTATATTATTATTTAATTCATATGAAAAATAACGTGAAAAAAAATGCAAAAAAAAACGAAATTCGAGCGGCCGTGTAAACCATATGGCATTAACAGTTTCAATGCCCGGAAGGCGTTCGACGGATTTGAACCCGGGACCTACGTGTTTCCTACCTAACGCCTAACCTACTCGGACACAGTTTGAGACATGAAAGACAGTGAAAACATCAACAATTAAGCCGTGCGACTACGGAGCGACGTAAACCGATATATTCGATGTACATCGATGTAATCGCATATAATTCGCTTGTAATACGCGCATCTCCCATATATATATTTAACGGGGCGTGTGAAAAGCGTTTTCCGTTAATAATTATTAAATCATAAGGAAAAATTAAATTATACACGTATATACATGTATATATACGCGTGCGGCCGGTCGGTCGCCGGCGTAATTTCCAAACGCGATTGCGAGGCGAACGAACCGATTTTGGGGGAAAAGCGCATATAAACGGCTTCAAAAAGACTCGATTCGGGCACAAACGGGTGCGAATAGACGAAACGGTGGGAGAAAAGGAAAATATCGGCAAAAAAGTCCTGTCGGAGTGTATTTATTGATCGACATTGCACGAATATAAACCGCACACCGGTGGCTTCGAATTAAGTATATAGAAGGGCGAAAAGATATCGTGTAAAAACAGCTAATTTTCCGAAAATCGGCGAAATGATAGGAAAAGAGGTGATAACGAAAAACGTTTTAAAACCGACCGCCGCCACTGCGAAGGTACGCGATTGGTCGCGCTATAAGGAATCGACGGGACACGGCCGGCGGGCTGGGGAAACGGAGCAGTGCTTCATTTTTTACGCCATGGGTTCGCTATAGCCGGCGTTTTCCTTTCCATTGGTACACTATAGACAGCTGATTTCCTTGTCATTTTATATATTAGGATATAATAATCGTAAATTCAAAATATACAGAAAGGGCCTGGACCTAACCTTGCATATTATTATGAACTACCTATAGTCTATATCATAAATATTTATCTAATTTATGAGAAAAAAACTTCACACAATCCCCCCGCTTCTTCACGCACAGTTAATCAGCCTACCACACCACGGACAAACTTACTGTCTCGTCTTACTCGGTTTTCTTATCACGTCCGTCGAAAACAACAATATTTATAAATATAAATTTATTAAATTGATGAAATGCAAAAGACGTATTATATTATGTATTATACGTCCATGATGAAATTATACAGGGTGTGATAAAACCGCATCCCGTGTTTCAAAGGTAAACGGAAAAAAAGTCCCCTGAAAAAAAATCATACGAAAAAACATGATTGTACGTAATTATTACATTTATTACAATAATTATATGTTACAGGTATATAGGTATATTTTACAAGTTCCAAAATATTTTACAAAATTATGTGTTACAGGTATATGTATAGTCATATTTTTACAAGTTAAAGAAAAAAAAAGGTGGGTTAGTGGATGTCGCTCTGCTGTACAGTAGGTTACAAGTGGGTCACTGTATAATGGATGCTATTAAATTTGAATTCAATGATACAATATCATTGTATAAGAAAAACGATTCGGAGCGAAGACGGTATGTCAGTCTAGGTTTAAGACAAATTATATACATATCTATGGTATTAAAAAAAAAATTGACCTATAATAAATTCAAAATTAATCATATCACAATATCCATTAGGTACTTATAACACGTTATACATCAACATCAATAACAAACCCTGATACTATCATAGATATATAATAGTACACTTTAGAAGTTTCAAGTAGGTACCCACGAATAATATTATATAATCACAACAAAATAACTAGGTTTTTTAATATGTAATTTCGTCCAAATTTGAACATAAAATGACTATAAAAATAAACTGTGATTGTATATTTTTTAGATTTTTCGGTAAGAGAATTAACTACTTACGTGGAATCTTGCTTTAAATTTTCAATCCTTAGCTATAAAAACTGAACATTTTACAACTTATTAATTACGATGATTAATAATTTTCGAGATTTTGAAAAATTCTGTCAAAATTCGATGTTTAAATGCTTATAAAAAAAAATTGTGCCTATGTATTTTTAATATTTTTCAACTGATATTGTAACAATATATCAGGAGCTTTGTATTAAATTTTTACACTTTTTGGCCCAACACATAAAACTTTATTGATGTTCATAGAAAAAAAAAACTAAAAAAATTGAAAATGAAAATATCCGTAAACAGCTCAAAAAGAGTCAAATATTTTCAAAATTGTATGGTGTATAGGAAATGCTAATATAAACATTCAGTGAAATTTTCATGTATCTATAGTTATTCGTTTATGAATAGCAACAAAATAATGAAATCGCTACATGAGAAATCGAGTGAACATCCAATGTTGTAAAAATTTGAATTTCAAACGCTCATAAAAATTTAATTTGACTGTCCGGTAGAGATTTTTTATTGATAAAGGTAGACAAACTTATGAGTAATATTGTATTATATTTTCAAATCTTAGATTTCAAAAGAAAAATTTTTACGAATTCTTAAATGGTGGTTATGATTACGTCATATACAATATAAATAAAAATTGAGCAATTTCATTTTATAATTATGTAAAATTAATTTTTTAATTCTTTTTAAAAAATATTGACAATTTCATATATATATATATTTTTATGTTATCTAACTGTGAATTTAACATCAAAGTCAGCAAAGCAAG
>CARXXK010001284.1:0-269993 GCA_949089665.1 Macrosiphum euphorbiae | reverse complement strand
TTCACACCTTCTTTATAGAACGTAAGTAGTATAGATTTGTATGTTCACAGTCTTTTTTTTGTGTCACCACGGTAATTTCACAACGTCCAAGGGAGGATGCCCCCCTTGGACACAATAATTTTACCGTGTAAAAATTATGAAGAATTTACACACTTTTTACACGGTAATTTCACAACGTCCAAGGGAGGATGTCCCCCTTGGACACAATAATTTTACCGTGTAAAAATTATGAAGAGTTTGCACTCTCAAAGTCAGTTTTGTCCAAATATTTACAGTGTACACACTAAATGTTTTTTTCTCAACAAACCTTATTACTAAAATGAAATAATAATTACTATATTCGCATTTACATTTATGTTGGTTGCACTGCAATTGATCTAATTAATGAATGTCGGTATTTTTCTAAAAAAATGTATACAATTTTTAGTTATAAGCTGATCATTTTCTCATATTCAGTTACTAATGATCCGCCGTTCACTTAAGTCGTGTCTCATTTTTCTTTATATTCTTGAAGTTTTATTACATTGTATAAGTTATTTAATTTCTCCAAAAATGAATTTTCAAAAATGTCCGAATGATTTTGAATCATTAGTTTATCGTATACGAAATAATCCGACCATGGCTCATCCAAAATTTTCATCGTTTGCATCAAGATTTAAAACATTCAAATTATTCCCGTTAAATACTTCTCAAAATAAATATACATTGTCCGAATGTGGCTTAAAATATTCAGGAGTGGATGATGTCGTGGAATGCTTTTGTTGTGGTCTTATTCTTCATAACTGGGAAAGGCTGGACGACCCATGGATTGAACATTGCAGATTCAGTCCAAGATGTTTATATGTATTATTAATGAAGGGTAATCAGTATGTTCAAAATGTATTAAGTAAATACTGTAAAACCGAACATATTCACAGTTGTGAATCTGAATCATACGATACTGTTTGTTAATCAAGTTTTTATTATATTATGTTATAGTAAATAAAAATAAAATGTTGATTTTTTTTTTACTGTTGACTAATCATGTTTTTATTATATGTTACACTAAATAAAATTAAATGCTGATTTTTTTAAAAAAACAAATTATATGTGTTAATATTTGATTTAATATCTCACGATCGTATAGACTAATGAGGTTAGTGTGTGTAGAAATAATTTAAATGTATGCTAATCATGTTATAGTAAATAAAAATAAATGGTGATTTTTTTTAAAACAACTTATATGTGTTATTATTTGATGTAATATCTCGTGAGCGTGTGGTCTAGTGGATTACTGCGTGTAGTGTTAATTTAAATGTTTTCAGGTATCAGGTAAGTATAATATGTAATTCTCCCCTCCACTGGACGCAGTAGTCGACTATACTGTACGCTCACATTTTTTGCATTTTTTTTTTTTTTTTTTTTATCTATCAGGTTTAGTATATAATACGCTCACAAAGTAAAAATGCTTTCAGTTCAAAGGATATCTCCCATCGGTTATATTATATCAAATTTAAAAAATAATTACGTTTATAGTTTGAAAGATTTTTTTAAATATTTAAAAAAAACTTTATATCAATTTTAAAAAAATAATTACGTTTATAGTTTGAAAGGTTATTTAATTATTTAAAAAAAGAACATTAATTCGTTATGGGTCTACCGGTAATTGTGTCAAAATCGGTATTTGACATACGTCCATTTGGCAAGAAGAGTGTTACAGTCGGCCTATTAATCAGCAAACAAATTTCGATTATTGTGTTATTAGAGTGCAAGTTAACGAAAAAAATTATTACATTAAATTTAGAGCAATGGTGTACGCTTATGTCTGAATCTAATTACACTTCAATTACTAACAACTTACATACCAGGTGTAGACGTGTAAGAATCACCGAGAATTTCACATATTCAATTAATGTGAAGCAGAGTTCAATAACCTTACATATAAATGATGATTATATTACACTCTCACATATAGATTTCTGTAGACTTAAACAACTTCAGCATTGTGTGGACCTTTATATCGCAGAAAAACAGAAACGTCTACAGAGTTTTCAAGCAACATTTGATGCAGCTTATGAGCTGATTAAAAACGATGTCCGAGGTTTGCCCATCAGTTGTCAGAGGAACGAATTCACAAACCAGTATATACAAAACTATGATTTTAATTATTATTCTCATCTACAAAACGACGACACTTCATTTTTGTACGAAATATTACAATTTCATTTTAACGCAATGTCTGACATGATTTTACAGGACTTAATAGTGTAATATAATACAAATTCATTTATATTTATGTAATGTTTTATTTATTAAATAAAAAATATTTTTTTAGAATATTACACTCATAATGCTAAATTACTTTTTATCGTACGACGTTCTGGATCCTTCAAAATCACGTCGAAGATGACCTGCATGGTCTCATTCAAACTTGTATTTAAAGTCTGGTCTTTTGATTTATCTGAAGTTGTTATCTTAACAGATGCCTCAGAGTGACGCCACCTGTAACATAAATTAATTATTCAGTGAACAGTGAATAGAAACAGTTGATTTATTTTTTATTATAAGCAATAGTTTTTTTATTAAAAAGTAAACCAAAGTCTAGTATTTACCTCTCCTTTGATGGAATTTTGTTTATGTTCTTACACTTATAGTGTGTTATTGTCCAATAGTCGGTTGCCTTCTCTTCTGGATTAAACTGACTTTTGATGGTAGCCAAACCATCTCCCTGCCGGAAGGTTACCGAATTGATGATTTCTTCATCGAAATCTTCAGTCCGCAATTTCTCCTCAAAGATTTCCCTGTAAGATGAACTCTAAAAAAAATAAATAAATAAATTCATGCTATAATTCATCACCTTAGAATATTAGATAAAAGTATTAAGATTATAAATAATTATTTATCTTACTGTTTTTGCCTGTTTAATCTTTTTGTTATTTCTCTTGTCAATCACTTTTTCAGCCCCTCTTTTGAGAGCTGTTTTAGTTTGCTTTGAAGTGGAAGGTTTCATTTTCATGTCTACAGATCCGTTAAATTCATACTATAAAAAATTATAGTATTAAATTTGCTATATTAACAGATTGTTTTTTTTTTTTTTTTTTTCATAAATGTATGAGTGGTTTACCACAGAATTGCACGACTGAGAATTGAATCTATCGAACGGTATGTCAGTCGGTACAATGCTAGAATACTCTAACTATTGCCCCATTAACTGAGACGAATGTATGATCAGTGCAATGCCGGAATACTCTGACTATTACACTATTGTCATATAAATACCGTCCGATAGATCGGAATTATAACCATAGCGTTGAGTAGTTTTACGACTGGCCTACAATTTGCTTTAGTTATTAAAGTAATTCATTTACTCACCTCTGATCCAGAATCGACAATCGAAGTTCTGTAAGACATCGTTGAATATTATTGAATGTTGAATTGATGAAGAGGACGAAGAAGTTCTAGTTGCTGGATGTTGACTGCGAAGTTCCAGTTGTTGGATGTTGACTGTAATATTGCTGTCGATACGCTAGCCTTTTATACTGTAATGTTTCCACTACCATAGTAACTTTGAAATGTGAAATATTCAAAGCAATGCTATCGGATATATTAAACCGGCCAACGCCCTTAATTCGACCTCTTATTAATATAAGTTTTATTCCATCAACGGTCATAATATGACCTCCTATTAATACTAGTTTTTATTCCGCCAACACCCCAAAATTTAACCTTGCTATTTTTAAATGAATATCCCGGACGACGACGGTCAACACCAATACATACATAATATATTATAATTACTATTACTACAAAATAACTTAGTTGTTTTTAAAATTAATATTACATTAACACGTTTTTCGATTTCTTTGAATATAATGTGATTTTTAAACGACAACTAGAAAAGTAGGAGATGATTCTCGACTATATAACCCAGAATTTGCCACTCAAACGATATCAGTTCAGCTTGTGTTCTCCACCAGCAACAACAAGGAACAGACATTCGACATCGAACATTGAAAATACTTCAATCCCATAAAGTATAACAGTCTACCATCGACATCATCAACAGGAATTTACCATCGAACATTGAAAATACTTCAATCCTGCATAGTTTACCAGTCCAGTACCGGCATCATTAACATTGGAAAATACTTTAACCGAACAGCTATCTACGTAAGCATCTACCTATTTCATTATTTATATATATTTTTTTTTAAAAAACCATCTAAAACTCTTTACATCTTTACTAGTTTTTAAAAACGAAAAAAATAATACATGATAGTAAAAAACATAACATAGCATAAACGTTTAGGTAAGTGATTATAACGGATCGATATTCAATAGTTTTATCAGAAATATCAATATTAAATGTACAAAGTATTTATAATTTATTTATTTTATTAAAATGTTTTTTTAAAAATTTAGAAGGTTGACTGATTAAAATATCTATATTTATTATAATGTATATTATAAATGGTTAAAAAGTTATTAAGTTAAAGTTTAAAAAAAAACAAGTTTATACAGTATGTATATGATTATAATTATAGAATAGCATAATATAAAAACTTGATTATTATAATATATAAAATACAACCATCTTAGCTAGCATTTAATATACACAATGCTGGTTGATATAAATCATTTTAATTATCAGATTTTTTTTTAAACATCTTTCTATATTTTTATAATTTATATTAGTTCTAATATATTTACACAAAAAAAGTTTTCAAATGACGAATTCTCACAATAATATTTTAAACGAAATAGACTATTATAAAAAATTGATTGAAAGTTATACAGAATCAGATAAAAAAGACCATATCACTAGAAGATTCAGACTTAAACAAATAAAAAAATTGTAAAAATATTAAATACCAATTGTTTTTAATTAGAACAAGTGCTTCTTCTTCTCTCAATGTTAACAATCGAAAATTTATATTAAAAGAAAAATTGCTTTTTTTTAAAGAAGAAAAAGAAAAGATCATTACATTTTATCGCTCTAGCTGTACCGACTATTGGTTATGTGTAAATAATTTTAATATGCAGTTAGAAAATCTTAATGATCAGCTACAACAGTTGAGTACAATCTGTTGAAATCAAAATTAGATTACCTATATTATATGTAGTATTGTATATATTATTATGTTTATGTTTAAAAAATAGTTAGATGATAGTCACATGTAAATAAATAAACATTCTAAACTAAAAGTTTTTTTGTTTACATTATTTTTCAATTTTTTTTTTAATTGTACTATTTATAATTAATATACCAACCATTCTAAAAAATGTTTTATTTATTAATTTTGTAAACTTAGCATAATAATCATAAGCTAATATTTATAGATGATGTATAACCATAATTTATTTTAATTTGTTGATAGTATTTATGCTTATATTCCAATACATAAACTAGTCTATTATTATTATTAGTATTATTTACTACTGCCAATATATGCTATTTTATTTTTTTATTAAAAAAATGGAATCAAAATCATTTATTATGGATAAATTAACGATGTTATTCGAGAAGTCGAGAATAATGACCGAGCAATGGACGAAAAAGCAGTAGAATTAAAAAAAAAAAAAATATATTGATATAAAAATAAAAAAGCGGTTTTAAAACCAAAAAATTAATGAATGAAAAAATAAGATTATAAGTGGCTATTTACATTCGTTATATATTGCTAAGAAAAATGAAAAAAATATTCAAAAAGGATTATCTAAATTATATGCTCAATACAATTATATGAACAGTGGTTATTGGTTAATAGTTTATCAATCATTTGTTTATTAATCATTAATTTTTTACTCAAAACTGCTTTTTTTATTTTTAAAGTCTTGTAAATATGTTCTGAATGTATTAATTTATTTAAAAGAAAAATTGCTTTTTTAAAAAGAAGAAAAAGAAAAGATCATTACATTTTATCGCTCTAGCTGTACCGACTATTGGAAATGTGTAAATAATTTTAATATGCAGTTAGAAAATCTTAATGATCAGCTACAGCAGTTGAGTACAATCTGTTGAAATCAAAATTATATTATATTATATGTAGTATTGTATATATTATTATGTTTATGTTTAAAAAATAGTTAGATGATAGTCACATGTAAATAAATAAACATTCTAAACTAAAAGTTTTTTTGTTTACATTATTTTTCAATTTTTTTTAATTGTACTATTTATAATTAATATATTAACCATTCTAAAAAATGTTTTATTTATTAATTTTGTAAACTTAGCATAATAATCACAAGCTAATATTTATAGATGATGTATAACCATAATTTATTTTAATTTGTTGATAGTATTTATGTGTTATATTCTATACCAATCTTATAGTATTTATATTATAATATTATGACATAACTTATAATTATAATATCTGGAAATATACTTAGAATTGCTTAAAACCTAAATACATTGAATAGATGTACAATATATTTTATATAGATTTATATTATTATAAATTAATTTAATTATTTGTAAATATAAGTAAGTGTGTACTATTTTACAGTTTCAAAAAAGTAAAATATCTAACAATAAAATGGAATCATCTGCATCAATTAAACGTCAAATAGAAGTCATTTACGAACAGAGGGAAGTCAATGATAACAATGAATTAGAAGAAGAAGAAACATATAAAGAAAAAATTAGATTAATTAATCAACAAATTAAAAGACTGCTAAAACAAAAAAAAAAACTAACAAATGAATTTAAACATTCACAATATGTAGGGTACCGATGTGAACTTAATATACGTGATAATTTAAACAGCTTGTATAGACAGTTAGAAATTATAGAATAATTTTTTTTTTAATATATATATATATTAGCATAATAATTATAGTATAAATAATATATATTTTTTTAAAAATTAACTTGTTATTTTCAATTTATAAAATAATATAACCATTTTAGTCAGCAATAAATTATTATAGCTAATGCTAGCTGATTTAATCTAAATATATTTTTTTTTAAAAATTAGAAGGATGACTATTCCAAATGATGTAGATCCGAATGTTCAGAAACAAATTATTTCATATGAAACGGTCCGATGTATGGTATATTCATTTGCATATGATGAACAGGAAATATTAGAGTTATTCAAGTTAAATAATTCTAATTTTATACTTAAAGAAATTTATTTAAGTATAAACCTGAGATCAGTACCGACACACTATTGTTCCTTGTCTTGTTTGCGAATTGACAATGAAAACAATAATTGTCAAATCCATTTAAAGGGATTTCACCGTCAATTTCAGACTATTAAAGGTCTGCAAACATATAATCAATTTAGTCGGTGTGCGAAATGTTGTACATATTTGACTATTATTAATTTTAATACATCATATCCTGAAATAAATGTACCATTTTACTCGTACAAGATAAAACCAACAGAGATAGATATGATTCGTATAATTCATTCCATTTATAATTCAGGTAAATATAATTATTATTAACATAGTTTGATTTCAGTAATAGTTTCTCAATCTCATGATTATACAAACATTTCAGATTTTGAAGATATTTACAAACATGTTTACGTTATAGAGTAAGCAAATTACTTATTTACGCACATTTGGATCACGGATGATGAAAGTATGATAGTCACATAGTGTTATTGCTGTTATTAACAATATCTGGTCACATGAACATAATCACTGGGTGAGTTCACACACGTACGCACACACAAATAAATATTATATTCAACCTTGTTTTATCATCATTGAATTTGTTTTCATAATAGATTGTATATTCGTAAATTCATAGAAAATACCTTCCAAAGATAGCGATTTACTATAAAATACAATGGGTTTAGCGTACAAATGGCAAGGTTCCAGTGGTCTTTCCAAAGGCCCCATGTTACGATTGTTTACTCAATCGTTTCATGTGTCGCTAAAATAGCTCGTTAACATTCTTAGCAAATCTAAATTCAGTTATCCGACAGCTTTAACGTGATGAATTAAATACAGACTATTCAAAACACAATATCAGTTGAGCAAAATATTTGAGAAAAATAAAAAAAATATGAATTAAAAACCAAAAAAAGATTACATACTCTTTTACTTGAAAAAATAATAAAATACCTTATTTATATTTATATTTTTCACACATTTCGCTAAACAAAAAAAAGTTAATTGAATAAAAAGTGAATTATATTATACAGTGTATTCAAAAATCAATCACTGATATTATCTCAGTTTTATTTAAGTTTTAAAACTTAAGAAACTTTAATTAAATATTATGTTAATAACATATTAGATGACTGGTTAGCTAAGCTATACAAAATAATAATAATAATACAAATGTATAAAGATTACATTTAGCTAAAAACAGAATAAATATTATACTAACGGATGTATAAGAAGTTGTCTATAGAGACCCCTTAATATAAAAAAAAATATTAATTAATACTATATTATTACCACATACTATATTAAAGAAGAATATTATTAAATAAGAAAAAAAACTACATATTATATATATAGAGTTGTTCGATATGATATTATAATAATTTATAACATTACCGCTTATATATTTTATGTTTTACAGTTGTATTACGGAAAGAATGAGGAAAATTATTTCAAACCGTCAACCATCAGAATCAATAGAATTAATTGAAATTGGAAGATTTAAAAAAAATGCTCTAAAACATTTTTGATTAAGAATATAGATTCCATACTATACAAGTTGAATATAAACTTTTTTATTAAATAATTGTTAAAGATAAAATAAATACTATAATAAAATTATAGGATATAAATACAGAAGTATTATTTATTTCCATTGATTAATTTTTCCGCTAGATATTGCTTCTTATATCGATTGTGGATACATTAGGTTAACTAAACAGACTATTGAGGATTAGGAGATCATGTGAAATAATTAATTTTGACTTCAATAAAAAAAATATTTTATTATAAAAGTATTACATATTATGCATAAAAAATCTTTATTTTAAAATATCTGATGATGTTATCCATGAATTTTGACTTGAATCAAAACCTAACCATTTAACAAGCATTTTATTCCCAACTTTTTTTACAATACGTTCAATGAGAAAGGTGTTTGGAAAATCAGTTAATTTAATTTCCTGTTCATAAAAACCACCTAAGATTATATTGTCTGATTCATCCTTTAGTTGATAAGTTACTGGATTTGTCTGTAAAACTTTTGAAACTGTAAATATTTCCGTTGTCCAATTTGGTGTATATCCTTTACTAAATATATGTTTATACTTAGATATTCTTACTTTATCATTAATTTTAAATTTTGGATTATATAATGTACCATTTATTTGTGTATTAAATTTAATTTTGTTTGTATTCATTCGAGCTTCATTCGGTGTACATTTGATTGTTCTATGTTTTGTATTATTATAATTTTGTGTAATTTTTGATAGTGTATTATACCAATTCCATGTACCAGTAGCAGTAAAATGTCTATATATATTATTTTTAAGACTCTGGATCACGCGTTCCGCGATTGCACATTTAATAACACTGTATGAACTGTAATGTTTAATTTTGTATTTTTTCATTAAATCTTGAAATTGAGCATTGTAAAATTCTGTACCATTATCTGTCTGTAATAATTTCGGATGAGCTTTTTTCAATATATTAAACATACCTTTTGTACATTCTTTCGATGTTTTATTTTTCAACGCCTCAAGCCATACGTACTTACTATATGTATCTATGACAACTAAAATATACTTAAAACCATAATTTTGTTTAGAATGAGATTGCATGTCCATTAAATCAGCTTGCCAGAGGTCATCAATAAACCGCGTTACTACACTGCGTCTAGGAAATATTTTTCTCGCTGGCCGATGTAACTCATTAGCTATACTCTCTAAGGTAGCCATTATACTATAATATTTCTCTCACGTAGTTCCTCTAAAATAGATATTATTTCATTATTCACACCAGTATTACCAACACTTTGTGATGATGTCAAAAGATTTAATCTAGTTACTAGCTCATTCGGATCGTCATAATAAACTAATTGGGTTTGAGGTAAGACATCTTTATATAAACCAGAACCTTTCATAGTCTTTGGTGATGAAGTAAAATTAAACATCTTTTCAACTAATGGATTTGTAGACATGGAACTGTTTGCTTCCGGATTAAAATCAAATGGTTCAAATTCCTGTGTTATTTTTTTGCGTTTAGCGCTTGAACTAGATAAATGATTGTCAAATGATTTTAAATTAATTCGAGGAGTTGTATTCTCATTAATTTTACTTATTTCTTCGTTAAACTGTTTTTCCTCCATTTTCATTCGATCATACAGTGGTTTTACAACAGTCACCCATTTATGGTACCTCGAGGTTCTAGGTTTTCCATCTGCTTTTAAATGGACTCCACTAGTTTTCAAAATATTGTAATAAGATTCTATATCTGCTATAGTTGTATTTTTTGGTTCCTTCTCACATAATAAAGACCATAGTCCTGGTGTAAATTGGTAGTATTTATTAAGCAACAGCAATTTGCCGTGAATAAAAGTAACAGAATGTTTTCCTATTTTATATGAATCACTATTTTTATCATAATACATACCATAAGATTTATCATAACGTGTTGATTTAGGACGGTTATTTAAAAAATTTTCATATGATGAATTTAATTCATCATCATTATCTTCTTCACTAATGCACGGGGTTTCTGATTTATTTTCTAGTTCAGTTGACCGTGTGTTACATATTACATTTTGTTTCACATGTGTACTCAATGGTTCAATTATCGGCTTAAATGCTTCACGGAAATAGTTTTCAGAATCTATAACACCACGTTTCATTTCCATTATTTTTTGTTGTATATTTTTTTTTGATGTTATTAAATTTTCCAACAAGACTTTTTCTTTGTTCATTGTTAATAATAAATGTAATATACCTGTATCGTATGACTACTGATGACACTATGCAGATAATAACTGTGTGACGGTATATTTATATAAACTAATAAAATTATTTTATTTTAATGAATGTATGAAAACCGCATCTATACCTTCCTTCATTCATTTCTCGAGTTTTATCGATAACCATAAACCCATAATAGCTATGATTCCAGCATAAATGAGAAATTTTCCGAAATTCTGAGAAATCCATATCTGCAGACGAATGATCGTTGAATATATGTCGTAAATTTGTATCATCTTGTTTCAGTATTATTAAAAAGTTTGCGTTATCTCTTACAAGCTGTTTTGATATTTTAGAATATGTCTGTGCTAAATAAAATACGGAGCTGGCACCTGAATGCCTACCAATGCTAAAGTATTCTCTGATTACAGATTGTGGGCCGCATATCACATCATCAAAAATTATAATAGAATTTTTCTTGGTTAAGTTTGGTTTTATAACCTTATCAGCGCTTGTAAATAGGAAAAAATTAGCACCTTGTATATCATCTATTATTTTTTTTAATAAAACATATTTTTCCTGATTAGAGGTTTTAGAGTATAAATAAATATTTTCAAATCTTAACCCGTTTGCATGTGTGATCAGATTATACATTATATTTGTTTTTCCTGAACCGCTGGGACCAACTAGTATAGCACGTATAGTATCGGGTAATAACGAACCGTGTCTTGATGGTTTTTTTACTACCTGAACATCTACATTTATAACATCCAATTTATCTTTCTGTTCGATAAAATCCATATTATTTTCTTATAAATACTCTAGAATTTCCAATTTATAATCAGTTATCGATGACGCGTTCGACTCGTAAGTGCAAGTCAGTCAAGACTGGAAAAGGATTTGTAAACTCTCTTATAAATAGTCTCCCGTTCGAAGCCCATGTTTCAGGCTATCAGTATTGCGGTCCTGGTACGAAATTAAAAAAAAGGTTAGATCGTGGTGATAAAGGAATAAACCCGTTGGATGCTGCTTGTCGTGATCACGATATTGTTTATGCAACGAGTAAAAATTTAGACGATAGACATAGAGCTGATAAAGTGTTAGAAAATCGTGCTTGGGAAAGATTTAAAGCAAAAGATACTCCTAGAAAAGAGAAATTTGTTGCGTACGCAGTAACAAACGCAATGAAAGCTAAAAGAAAAATAGGTATGGGCTGTAAACGGAAACGTGCTATAAAAACAAATGGTATACTAGCAGCGAAGAAAAAAAGAATCTCGAAGAAAAAGAATGGTGGTAAAAGGTTGATTTTAGCACCGAGACAGTCAGGAGGTGTAATTCCCTTAATACCTATATTTGCAGGATTGTCGGCACTTGGTAGTTTGATGTCTGGAGGTGCTAGTGTGTATAATGCGGTTCAAAATTCAAAAAGAAAAAAAGGCAGTGGTTTGAAATCAGACAAGAATAGGTTAAGAAAAAAAAACTGATGATCACGCTACCTGACAGACCGCTTTCATCTCAAGATATTATAAAATATGTCGGAAAGTTGAAAATCAATCATTTCCGTGGAGTCTTTTCACGTGATAACTTGCCTAAAAAACCGCATGCGATTGAATGTGGCATATTAAACTTAGATATATCTTCAGGAGACGGAAGTCATTGGGTAGCGTTTTATAAAAATAAGGACAAAGTAGTATATTTTGATAGCTTTGGTGATTTGTCACCACCAATTGAATTACAACATTATTTTAGGCAGTTCAAAATAGTATACAACTATTCTAACTATCAAGATTTCAATACATTCAACTGCGGCCATTTATGCCTTGAATTTTTACAATGTATGAATCTGTTACACTAAGTTTGACTGGGAATACAACTATATTATCTACAAATTATTTTCCGACTCTAAACGTTTACGAGGATTCGGAAATAGCTTTGTTATGTTTAAAAACACTTAATTTATTTCCAAACATAAATTCAGCTAATAACCGACTGGAGATAGAAGTAATTCCTTCAACAAGTAATAGATTTATCCTAAAAACGTTTATATTTATTTTAGAAGAAGGATGTTATGAAATTGAAGATATTAACAACAAAATTTCGAAAGAGTTATTTAACTTTAACAATAAATGTAGAACACAGCTAACATTCAATCCCATAGATTTTAGAACATACATTGAATGCAATGGGATACTAAAGTTAAATATTCCAAACAGTATAGCATCTGTTTTTGGATTTGAAAAGAGAACCTATAAACAAATAAACAAAGCTCTTCGATCGGGAAAAGCTGCTAATTTAAACACAATTAACTCTATAAAAGTAATGTGTAATATAGCACATGGGTCATTCGACAACCGACTTCAAAGTCATTCAATATATGAGTTTTTCCCTAGTGGGAGAACTGGATCGAAAGTAGTTCAGTCACCACTGAATTTGATATATTACAGATTAAACACAACAGACATTAATTCAATAACTATACAGTTAGTTGATCAAAACAATAATCCCATCGATAACTTTAATGAGACATTGACAGTTGTTCTACATATTAAACGTCACGAGTCATATTATTAAATTTATATCTCAGATATCAGGATGTACGAGTCAGTTACTTTAAGTTTAACCGGCAACACAACCATATTATCTACAAATTATTTTCCGTCTATAAACCTTTACGAAGACTCAGAAATAGCTTTGTTATGTTTGCAAACATTTAATACATTCCCGAATATCAACAAAGATAATAATAAATTTGCTATACAAGCAGTTGACCATAATAATAATAATACTGATCGTATGTGGTGTTATATTAAACTGGAAGAAGGATGTTATGAAATCAAAGATATTAAGCATCGAGTTATGGAACAAATAAATATTTATAATGAAAAATTCCAAACCAAGTTAACATTTGACATTTCGGTTGATTCTAACGACTTCAGATCATATATAAAATGTAATGGAATACTTCACTTTGAGGTTTTACATAGCATAGCACCTGTATTGGGTTTTGAAAAACGAGAATATAAGCCAGATTATGAAACTCATAGATCGGAAAAAGCTGTGAATTTTAACACAATTAATTCTATAAAAGTAATGTGTAATATAGCTCAAGGATCATTCAACAACCATCTTCAAAGTCATTCGATTTATGAGTTTTTCCCTAGTGAAACGTCAGGATCGAAAGTTGTACAGTCACCACCAAATTTAATATATTACAAATTGAATAAAACAAATATTGATACGATAACCGTTCAGTTAGTTGATCAAGATCATAATCCGATTGACAATTTTGGTGAGACATTGACAATTGTGTTACATATTAAACGTTACGGGTCTTGAGATGGGATTAAAATTCAATATAAACCCACTACTTCGGATCAGTACAACTAGTCATAAGACTAAAGTGCTACCAGCAACATCAAATAAAATAAAAAAATTGACAGTGAAGAATAAAAAAATTTTGCGAGCTCTGGGCTATCAATTAAAGCAGAATGCCTGAAAGTGATATTTTGGATATAACTTCGCAGTACGAGACGGATTCTAAAATTACGAAAATTGAATATCATTCCTACACACCGTATACTACATCATTTAATAATAATGATGAAATACGTATATCAATCCAGCAAACGGATGTTTATCCATATCTACACGAAAGCTTTATTTTTTTGGGGGGGACATTTACTGATGCTACCAAAGTGAAACTAACTAATAATGGCTACTCTTACCTCTTCGAACAAATACGATTGGAAATCAATGGGATAGAAGTAGATAGCACACGTGTTCTTGGAATCACTAGCTCGTTGAAAGGTTACTTATCCTGTACGCCAGATAACTACAATTGCTATGAAAATGCTGGCTGGAATTTTAAAAACTTAACGCAATCGGAAAATGACAAAGGTGAATTTAGTGCTTGCATTCCATTGAAATATTGGCTAGGTTTGTTTGAAGACTATAAAAGAATATTAGTGAATTCTAGATTGGAATTAATATTAACTCGAAGTCATAGTGATTTAAATGCTTTACAAGCTAAAAGTGGTGCTACTGTTACTGAAGGTAAAGTTACCTTAAATAAAATAGTCTGGAAGGTTCCACATATAACGGTCGACGATGAAGAAAGGCTAAAATTATTGAAACTTATAGAAAAAGAAAAAAGTCTATTTATCCCTTTTAGATCTTTTGAAACTTTTGAATATCCTGAACTCGGAACCACTAAAAAAGTTGTGTGGAATTTGAAAACTGCTTCAAAATTAGAAAAACCACGATTCATCATAATTGGATTACAGAAAGGACGCAAAAATGTGTTATCAAAAGATTGTAGTATATTTGATCATTGTAATCTAACAAACGTTAAAGTATTTCTGAACTCGATAGCTTATCCATACGATAATTTGAATTTAGATTTTTCGAAAAATAATTTCACCTTATTGTATAATATGTATACATCTTTTCAAGAATCGTACTATGAAAAAAGTATTCGTAACCCGATATTGAGTCCTTCTACTTTTGTAGCAAACGCACCAATTATAGTTATCGACACTTCAAAACAGAACGATTCAGCCACAGCCTCAGCAGTGGATGTTCAATTGGAAATTGAAGCTTCAGATTCGCTTACAGGTGTAACTGCTTATTGTTTATTAATTCATGATCGTATTGTAGAATATGTACCTTTTACTAGAGAAGTAAGAAAACTTGTGTAAATATATTTAAGAATTAATTTTCAATAATAAAAAAATCTATTATTACATAACTTGTGTTCTGTATTTTAAATAATTATTTCATTTTAGTAATAAGGTTTGTTTGAGTGTGCAAACTCTTCATAATTTTTACACGGTAAAATTATTGTGTCCAAGGGGGACATCCTCCCTTGGATGGTGTGAAATTACCGTGTAAAAAGTGTGTAAATTCTTCATAATTTTTACACGGTAAAATTATTGTGTCCAAGGGGGGCATCCTCCCTTGGACGTTGTGAAATTACCGTGGTGACACAAAAAAAAGACTGTGAACATACAAATCTATACTACTAACGTATGCAGGTATCCGTTATGCAATAATAACTTGTTGCCTTTTTGACTTACAATAAATTGTAGAGGCATTTTTAAATCTAAATCCGTTGTATTTTAGTGAAACTGGAACTAGCTGGTTAATCGATACAAGCTCTGTGTCTATACTGACACACTGTCGTATCGATACAGTCGTTACGTCGATAAAATCGTTTATCATGGTTTATAACCGCACTCGTAATCGTGAAAAATATATCAGATAATACAAATTGCATTGTACTGGAGATATTTTAAATCGGAGATATTTTGTACTGGAGATATTTTAAATCGGAGATATATTTGACTAGAGATATTTTGTATCGGAGATATTTTGTCGGTGATATTTTTGCGGAGATATTTTGACCGGTCACCAAGCCATACTATGAAATTCTTCGATCGGAAAATGCTGTAAATTTAAACACAATTAATTCTATAAAAGTGTGCAATATAGTTCAAGGATCATTCAACAACCATCTTCAAAGTCATTCGATTTATGAGTTTTTCCCGAGTGAAAGGACAGAGTCGAAAGTAATTCAGTCACCGCCAAATTTAATATATTACAAATTGAATAAAACAAATATTGATTCGATAACCGTTCAATTAGTTGATCAAGATCATAATCCGATTGATAATTTTGGTGAGGCATTGACAATCGTGTTACATATCAAACGTTACGGGTCTTGAGATGGGGTTGAAATTCAATATAAACCCGCTACTTCGGATCAGCACAACTAGTCATAAGACTAAAGTGCCACCAGCAACATCAAATAAGATAAAACAATTAACGGTGAAGTATAAAAAAATTTTACAAGCTTTGGGTTATCAATTAAAGCAGAATGCCTGAAAGTGATATTTTGGATATAACTTCATAGTACGAAACGGATTCTAAAATTACAATAATTGAATATCATTCATACACACCGTATACAACATCATTTAATAATAATGATGAAATACGTATATCAATCCAGCAAACGGATGTCTATCCATATCTACACGAAAGCTTTATTTTTTTGGAAGGAATAATTACTGATGCTACCAAAGTGAAACTATCTAATAACGGTTACTCTTACCTTTTGAGCAAATACGGTTGGAAATAAATGGGATAGAAGTAGATAGCACACGTGTTCTTGGAATCACTAGCTCGTTGAAAGGATACTTATCCGGTACACCATACAACTACAATTGTTATGAAAATGCTGGCTGGAATTTTAAAAACGCTACGCAATCGGAAAATGACAAAGGTGAATTTAGTGCTTGCATTCCATTAAAATATTGGTTAGGTTTGTTTGAAGACTATAAAAGAATATTGGTGAATTCTAGATTGGAATTAATATTAACTTGAAGTCATAGCGATTTAAATGCTTTAAGTTGTAAAACTGGTGTAACTGCTACTGAAGGTAAAGTCGTTTTAAACAAAATAGTCTGGAAGGTCCCACATATCACTGTTGACGAGGAAGAAAGGTTAAAATTATTGAAACTTATAGAAAAAGAAAAAAGTCTAGTTATCCCTTCCCAGATAGCAATTTCATAACATTGATGTTTCTATAACATTGAAACTACACTACATTTAAAATATTATCATTTTAAACTTATTAAAAGGTTTCATAGAGTGTAAAATAGTTATATTATTTTTTAAACATTTTCATACTATCATGATTTTGTTTTTTTTGTAATATTCAATTTTAAACTTATTTGTATAAGACAATTAAGTTATTAGCGTAAAGTAACATTATTTTGAGAATAATTTATATATGTTTCTAGTTGGTTAAATTTATGTTATTTTAATTTTAATTTTCCGAAAATATGTGAAAATGTACAACTAAAAATATAAAATAATATTGCATTTTTAATTGTATACATACATTCTAAAATATTATACTCTGCTTATTAATAATTATAATAATATATATAATATATATAGATATAGTTTTAATAAAAACAAATTTTTATATTTTCTATCAGGGAGATTTTGCAATATAAGAATGCAATTATGTTATATGTTTTGTCGATTGTTATTTGCACCCACACTCCACATCAGTGCTCAAATAAATAGACTCAAAAAGTGTTCGTAATATTAGTTTTTGCGTCCGTTCCGGTTCGTAAAAAATATTTAAAAATTGCTATTTGGTAATACGCTTCTGGCAGTACCAACATTTAAAAAAAAGGTGGGTAAGTGGATGTCGCTCTGCTGTACTATAGGTTACAAGTGGGTCACTGTATAATGGATGCTTTTAAATTTGAATTCAATGATACAATATCATTGTATAAGAAAAACGATTCTGAGCGAAGATGGAATGTCAGTCTAGGTATAAGACATACCTATTATATACTTTTCTATGGTATTAAATTATATGGAATTTATGAATACATTTCTTAAAATATGCACAGTCTTATCATGAGCATAATTCTTATTCCTTATACTATGGTAGATTGTATGGATAGGCCATAATATTTTGATTTTTCAGTTTCATATATCCCCGAATAATATTTTTAAATTACAACAAAAACAAAGATCGTTAATATTGATTTTAATATGTAATTTCTTCCAATTTGAATTTAAAATGCCTGTAAAAAATAACTGTGTTCATATATTTTTTAGATTTTTTGGTTACAGTATGAACTATTTATGAGAACCATTGTTTTAAATTTGCAATCTTTAGCTATAAAAACTGAACATTTTATAATTTATTAATTACAATGATTGATAATTTTCGAGATTTTAATAAATTTTGTCAAAATTCGATGTTTAAATGCTTATAAAAAAAATTGTGTCTAAGGAATTTTTAATATTTTTCAATTGCTACTGTAACAATATATCAGGAACCTTGTATTAAATTTTTACACTTTTTGGCCCAACAGATAAAACTTTATTGATATTTATAGAAAAAAAAAACTAAAAAAATTGAAAACTGAAAATGTCCGTAAACAGCTCAAAAAGAGTCGAACTATTTTCAAAATTGTACAGTGTATAGGAATTGCTAATCTGAACATTCAGTGAAATTGTCATGTATCTATAGTTATTCGTTTTTGAATTACAACAAAATAAGAAAATCGTTACATGAGAAATCAAGTGAATATCCAATGTTGTAAACATTTGAATTTCAAACGCTCATAAAAATTAAATTTGACTGTCCGGTAGAGATTTTTTTATTGATAAAGGTAGACAATCTTATGAGTAATCTTGTATTAAATTTTCAAATCTTAGATTTAAAAAGAAAAGTTTTTACGAATTCTTAACTCAAAATAATTTGCTAATTTTCGTGATTTTTCCATATTTTGTCAATTTTTGAACTTTAAATGCTTATAAAAAAAAAAACTGTGACTAACGATTTTTAATATTTTTCATCTGCCTTTGAAACAATATACTAGGAGCCTTCTATTAAATTTTCAAGTTTTTTTAACCAACGAATAAAATTTTATTGATATTTCTAGAAAAAAAACTAAAAAAAAATTAAAAATGAAAATGTCCCTAAACAGTTCAAAATAAATCAAAATATTTTGAAAATGTTATCGTGTATAGAAAATGCTAATATAAACAACTAGTGAAAATTTTATGTATCTACGGTCATTTGTTTTAAAGTTACACCAAAAACCAAATTCAATTTTCTGAAAAACCGATTTTTAAAAATTCCCGTTTTTCCTTAATTTTTTTTTTGTTTTTCTTGGCGCTTTTGAAAACTACTTGGAATTTTAAATTTTGACCTTCCCAATGCACCAACGATATTCATTTTCCAATCGAACAAGATACTGAAGTCGAAAATCGAAGCATTATTTCGACTACCTACTTATCGTGTACACAGACACAAAAATAAAAAATAAAAAAATATAAAAACACATCATTGTAAAATCAATACATTCATCGTTCCACTCAGAATCCAAAATGATAAAATTTCTTTTCGATAAAAATAATAAAATATAGAAGTCCAAGTGGCTTCACAGTTCACCTGACATCACTATATAATTATATTTGAGCTTGTCGTTTCTTTGTCTTATCGCAACCCTAACAACACTAAGTTATCCAAACGATATCTAAATGATATCCCAATTTCGGGAAAGACAGATTCTGGACAACTTATTTTGATATCTTCTGGGTAACTTTCCCAGATAGCAATAGTTTATCTGACAGTTATCTAGGCAATATCGTATTTTTAATTTACATATATGTCTGATATCTGAAATATCTCTATAGAAAATTTTTAAATATCTATAGAATATCCATGTGATTTCTTATGAACCAAAAATCAATATCTAAAATATGTCCAATAAGTGATATCTATTTGATATGTTATTAATAATATTATAATATCTATTAAATATCTTTAATACCTCAATTACATATCTATTTGATATATCATCAATAATATAATAATATCTCATAAATATCTCAATTACATATTTTTAAATATCAATCAGATATCCAACAGTATCTTTGTTGGTCATTTATAGTATATTCATAAATAAATAATAATTATCATATTATAAATACTAATTTAGTTATAATATACATCATAATATTAAATAGGAGTAGGTATTAAAATTAAAATGATAAAATATGCAATTAAGTTTATTAATTTTATTTTAACAAATTATAGGAATATACAATTATTAAAATATTTTTATTTTTTTTAAATTCTGCCTTTTGCCCCAGTTAGCCATTTACTAATGGCTGTAATGATCTCATCATTTGAATGATTTTTGAATTTTGATTTCAGTATTGCTTCTATAAACATAAAATAATTTTGTACGTTAATTTCTATTTAAGTAAAAATATAAACTTTATTAAAATAGTAATTGTCTAACTATAATTACTTAATAAAAATAAATATAATATTAACATAGGTACATGTACATATTTTTGTTATTTAGTTGAGGTATACCCTGAGGTATTTTTTAAATTTATCAGGGAAAAATAAAATAAAAATGTTATAATTATTTAGTTAAAATTATTGAATTTAGACAATAAACTCAAACATTTTAAAATAACAACGGTGGGCAAATTTTCATAACTACTCTGCTGTACATCGTCATTGCAGAGCATGTGTGTATAATAGTGTAATAGGTAAATATTAATTCAACGATAAATTATTGTATGATAAAAAAGATTCTGAGTGAAGATGGTACTTATATGAATATTTTAAAATTATAATAATTAATACTATATTAGTATTGTTATATTATTATAATAAATTATATGTGTTTCCATTATTATTACAAGAAGGAATGAATATTGTAGTATATATTAGTTAAATAAATGTTTTCTATATAGGTAACTATAACTAGGTAATAGGTATTTCAATTACATAAAGATTACAGAATATTATGAAAATGTAGTAGGTTAAATTGTATAACTACATTATTATATTTAGTATTTACATGTAAATAGTTTTTCATTTTATTATAATTTAATAAAAGTAAATATTATGTTGATTTAATTCAGTCATAAGACCCATATATAATTAATAATTATAAATGTGCCTATGTCTTTATCATCATTAATTAATTGTTGTCTATTATTTAATTACTATATGAAGTAGTAGTTAAAATGTTGATCTTGCAAAAAACAACTTTTCAATTAGTATTAATAACTACTTGGAAATCTATAATCGACATATTATAATTATTTTGCTGATTAAGATGTAATATAAATAAATATATTCATTCTAATTCAAATTTAATCCTTTGGAGAGTGAATTGGGATTTATTAGTTTACACCCAGGGAGTGAATTAGCAATGAGCAACTTGGATAAATTATTTAAAGTAAAGACGTATATTTACGTCTTAAATACGACACCGCTATTTTAGTAAAGACGTAAATATACGTAGCCAGTAGATGGCAGCACATGATTCATAAATTATCATAAATTTAATACGGACATAACACATAGATAAAATAACGTTTTAGTGTAAAACGTAAATATACGTCCATATTCCCTGAGGAGCTTTTCAACAAAACGTATATATACGTCCATACTCGTCAAAGGGTTAACATAATACAAAAATTCACAAATATAAAACTTACCAATTATTACTTTATTTATAGCCAGTAAAGAAAAATTGTCCTTATTTCTCAAGCCATAATATGTGAATTCAAGTAAAATGCTATCGTCAAAAACTTTTTTTAGAATTTTATATACCATGTTTGGTAACAACTTGCCTCCAATCCTAGCCAGTTCACTTACCTAAAAATAATAACAAATTTAAATTTAAAAAAAATAAAATAAAAATAAAATAACGATTTATAAAAAAGACCTTACAACTTGTTTACGAAAATTAAAATCACTCTTAATTTTATTTTCCATATCGTTGAGACCATCTTGGTCAGATATTGGCCAGCTTGAAACAAAATAATCAACCTCATGGGCCCATGAATCATCTACTTGAGTTGAAGTTCTGTTTTGGATATCATTAACCATCTTAATAATCTCTTGTTGAGTATCAGAAATATTAGAAACTTCAACTTTTAAAGAAGTTAAATATTTCAAAATGAGTTTCTGAAAATCTGTAAAATCAAGCCATTATATTAAAACATTATAGTGCTAATAGAATAATTCAAAACTACAATGGTATATTAAAATGTATAAGGTATTATTTTAAATTAGTAATACCTAATTATAATATTATTATATTGAATATAATTAGGTATAAAGTATACCTAATATACTAAGTATTTAAAAATATTTTGCTTACTCAGATGTTGTTCATTTCCGTTAACTAAAGGAGATGCACTCGCAGGTGTATTTATTGCATCACCGGTTAAGTATGAAACTTGTATATTCTGAATATCTGATTCATGGTGGTTACTTGTTGAAGGTGTTACATTTTGTGTATCTGTAACTGCATTGGAAGATGAAGAATTATCTGAAAAATCATATAGATTAGATAGGCATAGAGTATTATTATTTTTATTATAACAGTAAATATCTTAAATTTGTATACCTTTCTGAAAAACGACGCTGTTTTGTATACCATACTTTTTGGAGATAGGCGTAATACTCAATGTTGAACTTTTTTCATCTAATAGAAAATTTGCAACTGGAAATATTAAGTGATACTTAAGTTTAAATTAATAATATGATACCTATACATACCCTGTTTGTTTAAAGTTGATTTAGTTGCAGTGAAAATATCATCATTATCAGAATCTAAACATAAATTTTTCAATATAAATGTCAGGGTCGTAACAGAGCTTTATAATATTACTCTTACCATTAAGTACACTTTTTTTGGAACAATCTTCATGTAATTCATAATTCTTGTCCACGTCACTATCATCAAACAAAGCTAAAAAATAATTAAATGTATAAATTATTACAATATTATAATATATTAATTAAAATAGTCTTACATTTTTCTGAGCTTTCGTCGGTATCACTTGACAAGTTATTATTTGTGATGTCTATATCTACTATTTTCAGTGAATTATCTTTTTTTAATTTCTTGAAGTCTATGAAAATATGAAAATAAATATATATTAGGTATATATATTGAAGAAACTACACAGCATACTATGTTAGTAGTTTTAAAATTATAAATAGGAATGTGATGATTAAGCACAAAAAATATCTTTAAATTAATTTTGTGTTTGGAGAATTATACATAAATGTAAAAAAAATTATATTTCATTAAATATAGTACTATATAATATATTAAGATGTTTTAGATATTTTTGTTGACTATAATAAAGATTAAATGGTGACTAATTGAACGTTAAGCTAAAAATTAATTTTTTTCTAACTGAAAATAATGATTCATTTAAAGTAAAAGTCGCTTTTTAACTTTAATCTCCATTATAATATATTATTTTATATTATACCTATATAGGTATATATGGGTATACCAAAAAGTTGGTTTACTTGGTTATTTAGATGAATTATTGTTCGATGAACTATTAACTTTTCTTTTCTTTTCACTTCAATGGTTATTTGTCTTTGTGTTCTTTATTACTTCTCCATCCGACAAATCTGAAGTATGCATAGCTAGTTTCACTTTTTTGGTAGCGTCGGCTAATGAACCTTATATTTTAAAACATAAAACAATTAGAATTATATAGGCAATATTTACAAGTTTAAAAAGATGAATTATACAAATTGAATATAAATTTGATTTGTAAGTTTGAAGACCAATGTAAATTTATTATATTCAAAAAATAAAATAAGTTTAAATATTCAAAATTAAGAACGATAAATGAAAAGATATAAATATTTTATAAAAACGATTCTCTAATAAAATAAAACAAAATTGCTACAACCTTACTAAAAATGGATATATTATAATCTATTTAGATACATAAAAAAGTTAAATTAAATTATACACTTAGGTAGAGGAAATTAATTTTTATGGTAGTTACAATGTACATATATATAGTACATAAATAATACATAATACATTATATGCATTTCCAATTTCCATTATACATAAATAAAGTAATTTAAAGAATTATCCATCAATATAAACCTTAATAATAAAATCGATTATCTTAATTATATTCATTGTTCACAATATAGGACACCTACAGAATACTTACTAATATTATTAGCCATTACTCGACAGCTGAAATAGGAAAAATCAAATTCATTCGGCTTTGCTCTGTTATTTCTTAACTGATCAGCAGTTGAGTCATTGTTTGGCCAAGCACATTTTGATTTGTCTTTGTTTAGCCAATGTGTTGGAACCGGTTCCACAGAATTATCGGCGTCAAAATTAACTATTGACCACATGTTTTATGCTGTGAAGCGGTAAGAAGCAGTTTATAATTAAAATTATTAGTGCTATAACAATTGTTGTAGTGTAATCTTGTGTAAATAAAAACATAAAATATAATAATAGGTATTTAGAAGTAGATATAAAAAAATTTGAGGGTAAGAAATCAAAATAAAATTCTCTATTTTAGGACTTAAAGACTAAAATAATATTAGGTAGGTACCTATCCATTTAAAAATATTATGTAAAGCTATCAGGTATATTAAAATAGGTAATAAAGATTTTGTTGGATAAGATATGTACATATTATGGACTAAACTATTAATATAGGTATAAAATTAAAATTTTAAAAATTGTGAAATAACTAAGTTTTTTTTATTAAAATTATAAATAAAACTTAATTATTAAAATGAATAATTGGATAAGCTATCATGCAATTTAAATCATGAGCTTTTAAAATCATGTATTTGGTTGTTACATCATCAATATTCCAAACACTAAGTTGTTTAGAAAAATGATTTAGTTTAAAAATTCCTAATTTTTCACTCTTTATAGGTTTAGTAAAAAAGCTGTCCATTCTTTCAATTTTTTTACCTAATAAAACATGTTTTTTCAACTCTTGGCTATAGCATATATTTACAACTTTAACAATACTTAAAGTTCCATTTAATTTCACACCAACATAAGAGTCAGCATTAGAGTCCTCATTAATTTTAATTTTGTCTAACACAACAATTTTATACTGAGGAGAAGAAGTATGTGTGATTAAAGGCCCTTTGTTATGCAACTGTTTGAATTGAACTGTTTCCTTTAAATTTGCAGACGAGTCTGTGGGTGGAATATATTTAGAACGCTCTTCATACCTTCTAACAACCTGCTGAAGAGGCTTATCACTTTTACGAACCATTTTTTTTAAATGGCTCATGTAATTTTCAAATTTAAAACAACTAATATTATCCAACATACCATAATTTTGATAATCATCATACAAATGAATTAACCCGTGGATGTTGTGAGATATAAAATGATCACCATATAATATTCCAAAATGTTTGACAAAGTCGAACATTAATGACTAAGCGTATATGGCTAGGTGATTGTAATTTGGACTTAAAAATATTGTCATGGCTACATTCAGACATAAAAAATTTTGAAATATTTGCTTCGACACAATAGAATGAATAATGACAGGACCAACATACAATAAAAAAAGCCTAAATTCAGTGGCCTTCCACCTTGGTAGTTCATCTAATGACCTTGGTTTTCGTACAAAGTCAAGTGGAATATCATTTTTTAATGACAAGAGGCGTTCAGACATTTTTTTAATTAATCCAGGACTTAATTTCTGTTTATTTGCATCTCCTCGACCAATATTATCACCTTTCCATAACATAAGAATTTTTTTCATTGTGCCAAGGCATACAGCATGCATGTAGTCCAAAGAAAATTGTTGAACAACATCAATACCAGGAATATTTAATATTTCTGAGATATTACCATCAGTGCTATGATATTGTCTTTGAACTTGATTCACAAAATCTACAT
This sequence comes from Macrosiphum euphorbiae, assembly GCA_949089665.1. Taxonomy (NCBI): domain Eukaryota; kingdom Metazoa; phylum Arthropoda; class Insecta; order Hemiptera; family Aphididae; genus Macrosiphum; species Macrosiphum euphorbiae. The sequence goes on along the minus strand of CARXXK010001284.1, from coordinate 243,868 downwards.
GAGTTCTTTTTGAGCATTTTAATTCTGGAAAGCAAACCCGTCTTAATAAATATTTTCCCTGCACTGTACATCTGGTACATGAGAAAAATCCTGTATGAGATTTTGTTTTCAGTAAAAATGCCTTAGCTGGTGCATCACAACAAAAACTGTCAATGTTAACTTTTTTATGAACTGTTTTTAAAGTGTTCTCAATAATAATGTCCACATAAATTCCATTGATTATTAAACTACTAATTTCATCAACAAAATCTTTAATGAATAAATTGCCATCAACTGGTTTATTGCACCCCCAATATAGTCCAATGAGAAATACAGATTCAATGTTTTGTCTAATATAGCCTAATATAGGCCAAAAACAACTACCAGAGCTTTTTGTTAATGGCAAACCATCAACTCCTATGACTAACTTAATTGTTTCATCAGAAAAATGGCTGTCTATATATTTTTTAATGCTACTAGCCACTCCAAAATGATAGTAAATACCCGGTGCAATAGGTTTTACTTGAATAGGTTTATCATATGAAACTCCAGAATGTATTTTATAAAATGTTCTACTAGTTGAGGGAAAACCTTCAAAGCATTTATGAGTTTTTAATACTTTTAGCAAATTATCGAATGCATTATTAGGTATATTGTGATTAGTTGCCCATTCAATTAAATCATTTGTGATTCCCTCTGGAGTTCTTTGATCATTCATTTCATTATGCACGCTATCATCATCACTTTCCTCGGAACTTTCGACTTCACAATGTGACTTTATTTCACAATCTAAACTCACACTAACATCATCATTAAAGCCTTGATCAACACAATTAGCAGCAGATGAACTAGAAGCAGTTTCAAATAAAACAGTGTTAACTTTATCTTTGTAATTATTTAGCTCAGATGAAATAGTATTGTCAATATTATTATTTGGTGATATGTCTAAATAAGTATTATCAGATAAATGTTCAATAAAATTATTTGCATCTAGCAATCGTCTGCGTTTGGCAGACTTATACTTAAGCCTTTTTTACGAAACATAACCTAGTTGTATAGTTAATAGCTGTATGTTATTCAACTAATAACTAATAATATTACAATACCTGACTATTATTTTACTGTGCTGCTACTAAGTTAGAAGCAATGACTAATATACAGGTACCTACCTAAAGTTAATAGCTATGAACATTAAATATTATATCGTAAGTGTAATACCTGCCTGTAGAAATACCTAATACTATACTTACGTTTTGTTCGACACGAAAGTTCACTTGGAAAAACAGCCACGCTGGATAAAATAGAGTATAGACCATAGACAAGTATAGGTACTATATGAAATAGCACATAGGCGTGCGCAGAGTTTCAGGTCAGAGGCAGCGATTATTTTAGTCGGCCCATTTTATCATATATACGGCCCACAGAACCATTAAAATCTATGTAATAAATTATATCATTATTTATAAAAAATACAATGAGTACAAGATAAAAATATTATTAAATTAATCCTATATTTAATTTGTTATGTAGATAAGTGATATACCTACTAGTTACTACAACTACAGAATTATAAGTTATAAAGTTTACTACATTGTAGAACATTATTTATTTTTTTATTGACAGTTTCTAATTTAATTAAAATTTTAACTAATAATTTTATACAATATAGATTAATATGAACAATAAAAATAAATAAATATACTTCCTTTTTCCACAAAGGCACTAACAACTTTTAAAATTGTAAAAATGAAATTTATAATACAAGCCGACGGTCACTTTGAGTAAGGTGTTTGAATTCATCAATAACATCATTTATATCAACATTATTTGTAAGTTCTTTCTCAACAAATAAAAAAAGTAAGGCATTCGATCTTTCTTGACCAATTGTGTTCCTCAATTTGTTTTTAACGATGGTTAATTTAGAAAAAGTGCGTTCACAAGTACAGCTTGTAACTGGAATAATAGAAAACATTTTGAGACAATGATAGAATTGTTTATATATAGTTGATCTACTAAACTGACATAACCAATCAAGCCAATGATACACAGAAGCTGAATTTGTTCCTCTGGGTGTATCTTTGTGAGCCTTTAAAATTTTTACTTCAGCAATTAATTCATCAGTTGACGCATTAAAATATTTAGATAATAATTCATAATTTGATTTTTCTATCTCATCAGATAAATTCACCAACATTCCAACAGAACTGATCAAGTCTAATGTGTCTTGTTGAAATCTTGAGTTTAAGCCTTGACATAGTGTGTCCAAAGTTGAATAAAAAACCAACACCCTCAGTTTTTCCCTTTTAGTTTTAAAAATATATTGATTAGTACATGAATCTATTTTTGTTGAAATTCTTTTATTTTTTACAATGGGAATTTCAATGTTCATTTCTTTACACATTTTTACTGTGTTTTCAAAGATATGTTCATAATCTTGAGAAGAATTTCTTAATGAGTTTAATGAGTCTTTCAGTGATCTTATTGTTATTTTATTTACTGAACAGCTAGAGCGTCTTTCCCGGTCTTTTACTCTCGATTATCAGAGTAGGTAAAGACGTTTATTATACAACCTTTATACAACCTACACTATACAGCCTGCCTTGACTGGCCCTGGTTCAAATTGACCAGCAATATTATCTAGACCAGCCCTTCCGGGCCGGTCAGGGGCAGCAAGAGCACACCCTGCTGCCCCCGTGCGCACGCCTATTTAATAGCACGAGAGTCCGACACAATGAAACAATGTTCGCGCCAACGCGTAGTCCAGCCGTTTTGGCGGAAAATGTAAATTAACCACAAATAATAATATTATAACCACAAACCAATAACGGCAAAAACAATAACTAACGCGGCATTAAATACGCGACACAATATAAATTTTAATATTGTAGTCTACGACGAAAACGAGGTTTTTATTGTTACCGTACTGGCCACTGATAACGAGGAGTGAATCAAGATATATATATATTTTACCAAGCGACATATCACAGTTGATCGGCGTCGCGGCGTCGCGGCTTAAAAAGCGTATCAATTTTCTGTCCTCCGGTGGGGGGGGGGGTGGATCTGTAACGGGGAACTGGTAAAATAACATATAAATGAATAATAATTACTACGTTTATATGATGGCGTTAAAACTGTTTAAAACTAAACCGTTTTGAAAGTTAAAACGCTCACGCTATGTAGTTTAAGAATTTAAAACCGTTTTATTTGCTTAAACCGGTTTATCAGATGTACATATAAACGTTTCAGCAAATAAAACAGTTTTAAATTTTTAAACTACATAGCACGAGCGTTTTAACTTTCAAAACGGTTTAGTCTTAAACCGTTTTAACGCCATCATAAACGCAGTAATTTTTCATTTGTATACTGATACATATCGTCCCTGTTACATTGATAAGCTTTGGCTTTCAATCGCCAATAGTCGGAAGGATGAAAAGTCAGAAGTGGCCGCTGTTCACGTTCACGTTCATATTTAGTGAACGATACGCAACATCACTCGTTTTTTCAAATAGAACGTGAACGACGTTTATATTTTTAATGAATTTGATCGATTTTTAAGACGTTCAATTTATTTACCATTTAATAAATATATGAAAAACATCTATGAATTAATTATACATATATTAATAATAATATTTTCCCATTCTTTCAGCTGTGTGCATAGTGCTCTAATATTAATTTGCTTAATTTTAACACTATGAAATCCGTATTAAAATGTAACTCAAATAACGTGTCTGATATTAAAAATAAAATACTTTATAAATTGTATCTATACGATGCTCGAAAGTCTAACGTCTAAATTTTATTTTTATTTTTGGGTTGACTCGTATATGTTTATGGATTATATTGACTATACAGGTATAAACGATTCGAAAAAAAAATTAAATTAACTACCCAATGAACGTGTTCATTTTTTGAAAGAACGTGAACGTTCCGAACACTGGGTATACCTATTATAGTATGTATGGTACTAAAAATAATGTTAATGTACAAATAATAATTATATACCTATCTAATAACAATTATATTATGTATTTCCAAAAGTATTTCAATTGATAGATTAATAGTAATTAGTTACATTTTCAAATCATGTAAGCCCTCATCATCATATAATATAATAATTAATATTTTACCTAATTGACTTATTTCCATAGATATATATTATTCTATTATTACACAAAGTTATTATATAACTTAAAAACTAGTCATTCAAATTTTGATTTAGATACAGCAATAGATTCCCATAAAAAATATCTGCTAAATAATTAAAAGTGAAAGGAGGGGGTCCTATATTAGACAAATATAAGTTCTTATTGGTTCATCCTTATAAGTGGTACAAAAAAATCTAAAGTACCTATTCAAAAATATGGCTTCAAGAATATTTAAACATTCCAAAAATCAAAACTTGCATAACTTATACATGCATAATTTAAATATAAAAATAGGATGAGCATGCCTAAAAAGTAAAATATCACCTGTATATATATATATATATATAAAATATTTTAATTTTAAGTATACTAATAATGAACAAAATAATAAAATTTAAGAAGTACCAATATATCATACATATTGAATATATATAATATTATATTATTATTCAAGATAAACTTTTTTTATGTATCTTATGAATATATAAGACAATATATTCTGTATGCATCATTAACAAGATATCCAACGAATATTGTGAACAAATCAGATTTTTGATATAGTATTTCTGATATTAAATAAACATATTGTAAATATGTTATTCAAGATAAACTTTTTTAGATATCATATAAATATTAGTGACAATATATTCTATATACATCGTTAATATGATATCCAACGAATATTCTTAATAAATCAAATATTTGATATGTTATTTCTGATATTTAATAGATACACTGTAAATATGTGATTTAAGATAAACATTTTTAGATATCAAGTAAATATTAATTATAACATGTCTAGCAAATATCGTGTAGAATATATCTAATATACATTGCGCGAAAATTACTTTTTTGATATCAGAATTTTGATATCGAGAAGTTATCATATAAATTACATACATACATCGATACATTGATTTTCAGTTATCTTCAAGATATTGCATGTATATTACCTAACGAATGTACAAAAAATTATATAAACTGAATATCAAATATATATCAATATATCACATTTGCTATATGGGGTTTCCCTGTGGATTTCTCAAAAACGATTTTAATCAACCGGCTAAATTAATCATGGTGAAAATCTGTAAGCAGTGTAGAATGAAGATATACATGAAATACTTTAATTGAACCTGCGATTTCAGTAATATGGTCCCTGGCCTAGGGGGCCTCCCCTCGATATACGCCACTGCGGTGATTATCTATTGCGGCAGGACGTAACCAATGGCTTGGGGTCGCCGTTCGGTGGCGCGTCAGTAGGTCACCCGTCGCACTGATGTGGGACAAGAGTCGCCACAAACACACCACTCCGGGTATCTCAATTATTACCAAAGTCTTTAATAATTTGATTAATGATAATAACTTTAATGATTACAATTAATTATAATTGTTGTGATTTTGTACTTGTTAATATTGTTTCAATATTAATTTTGAGATGAGTGCGCCTCGCAGAAAGTGTCATTTTAATAGTGATGATTTACAAAAAGAATTTCCGTTTTTGAAGCCAACTTCAGTTTCCATTTACATTGTTTACTGTGAAATATGTAAAAGTGAAGTCGATGTTTCAAATAGTGGTCGCGGTAGCATTAAAAATCATCTAGCAAAAAAGAAACACACATTAGCTCTAAATGCTGTTTCATCGAGTGGGAAGGTAACTAAATTCTTTAGAGATAACACTTTAAGCTCAGAAAATTTACTAATTGCGGCAAAGGAAGGAACTTTTGCCTACCATACTATCAATCACATGCAAAGCTTCAGGTCTTTAGATTGTTAATATTTGATCATAATAATATTATGATATTATAAATAATAATCGCTAACAGCGCTGGCGTCGGCTGCACAGTGTCCGGTAGTCATAAACATTTTTTTCAGTTAACGGACATTTATACGGACGACTTGTATTTGTAAAATACTACAATCATCATTGGTTTATTGAATATTAAATATATTGTTAGGTACTATAGTTCTATAGTTGATAGTTGGCAGTTTATCACTTTGGAGCCGAATATTGTAAGTACCTACCTAATATACATTTAAGTTTTAAATTAAGTACCTACCTAGGTACCTATCATTTTATAGGTAGATGTTTCATACGGCCAACATGTTTTAAGTTTTTAAATATAACTTTTTATTCTTATACTACTAATTATATTAGGTACATTTAGGTACTTGAAATCAATTAAGTAATTAACTGAACAAGATATTTAAATACCTAGTTAAATTTACCTAACTCCTAACATGGTACCTATACCTAGTCTTTTAAAATGCTTATGTCAAGTCAGACAAGTTGTCTCTACTCTCTTTTATATTAGGTGTATCAAAACTCCTTAGTTTGAGCATAATACCTATGTTACATTGTTACAGCATTCAAATTTCAAACTATGGTGCATGTTTTTTTTTGAGAATATGTAGTAGGTACCTACCAGCTATACCTACCTATTTTATATAAGAAAATAACATCTCATATATTACTAAATAAATTAGTATATTATACTAGGTAAGAGTAAAATGGTACTATGTATGGTAGTATACTAAAAAAAATATATAGGTGGTAATTCATATACAATCAATAACATTAGGTTATTTTGGTCAATCATTTATTATTTACCTATTATTTATAATACTAGCTACTATTAAATACTTATATTTAAATATATTTCTTTATAATTGTTTAATATATTATTATATTAGGCAGGTAGGTATATTGTTGTTATTAACAGCATCACGTTAATTTTATAATTGCTTATAAAAGGTCCTAGATAGCTAGTACATTTGTTACTGTACTTAAATAATACTGTTTGTATTGATTAAAATTAATTGCTACTTAAATAAATAATTATTTAATACAAAGTTATGATTTTTTTTCTCTTATTTTGATAAACAAATGGCATACCTACAGAATAAATTCGAGCTAATATATAGGTATACAACAGATCTCAGTTGATTCGTTTCTGTTTTTTTTTTTTTTTAAATCTAAGTATATATACGTATAGTGTACTATGTATACCTGCATTAATAAATATAATTATTTTTTTTTTTAGAAATTTACAGTTCTTTTAAATTTTTAAAAATTCAAATTGTTCAATAAAATGTCAAGTGACCGTTCTAAGAGAAAGAAAATTAAGAAAGAACTTGACCTTATCAGTAATATTTATTCAAAAAATTAACCAGTCATAAGTATTGTAACCATCAGCGAAAAAGAAATTACTAAATCTATTGATCACCATTCACCAATACCAACAAACTCAGTGGCGCCGAACTCAAATTTGAGTAGTCTGGCAGGTCGATAGTGAACCCGTACGTACCACCTACCTACCTATTTTATAAAGAAACTGGTGGGGGGCTTTGCCCCCCCCCCCAATAATACTATACAAAACAATTACAGAATAATATAAATTATGATACACTTTACTCTTACTATATAGCAAACTAAGAGATGGGTTCCTTGATTTTTTTTATTATTGATGTTAATTTATATAATTTTAAAACCAAATACTATATTATATATTAAGATAATACAATTTTGTTACCATGGGATTATTATTTTTATTTATGTACTTTAAATTTAAAATAACTTAGTCAATATTTTTTGTAGATACAGACAGAAACCAATTTTGTTTTATAATTACCTAATATTATAATAAAAATATCCTGTTACATTTCAAATAAAAATACAATAACATTAAAAAATAATAATATATTATTTAAAACTATCTTAATATATGTTAGGTCAAAGCTTTTGTTAAAACAGAAGACCTCATGGCAAAGTTGTCAATAATTTTGTCAGTATCAGTTTTTATATTAGATTCGCAGGAAATGATCATTAAATCTTCTAGTCGATCTTGGATCATGGTAGAACGAAGTCTTGTCTTTATTAATTTAAGTTTTGAAAAAGTTCTTTCTGGCGATGCACTTGAAATTGGTAATGTAACACCAATTTTAAGAACACTAAATAAATTTGGAAAAATGTTTAGTAACCCTTTTTTTAAATAAATATTTGATATGTTTTCAAAATACTTTGAGAATCATCAATAGATTCATTTTGAACAACAGAGTTATTTGAACTACTTGAATCTGACTCGTCTGATAATGCATTTAAAACTACAGATACATTTTTATCTAAAGATACCAAATTAATATTTGATTTTATAAGTTGTTCATATTCTCGCACAATATCTTCTTTGTTAAGTATTTTGTTATAAATATTACAGATAGATGAAAATGCATCAACAGGTATATTTTTGTTATTCATATTGTTAGAAATTACTTTAGTTGTTAATAAAATTAGATCCTTTGCTATCATAATCGAGTTATTATTAAACCTTTTATGAAGTTCTGATGATACATTTCACTAGATCTCAAACATTTAATATTTTTTCCTGTTTTCTTTATTAGTTTAATAGCCATATGTATATCAATATTATGAGCTTGTAAAGCTCTACTAACAGGTTCAATAAGATCAAATACAATTTTAAAAATATGTGCTGTCAATACAAAATTAAAAGACTGCAAAAATCAAAGTAGCCCTGTACATTCCGCACCTGTTTTAAAGTCAACCTGTCCTTCGAAACTTTTTATGTCTTCTAAAGTTTCTAAAATGGAATCCAGTGTTTCAAGCACAGTAGTCAAAGCATAAGCTTGAGACATCCATCTAGTGGTTTCAACTTTTTTTAATGCCTTTATACGTATTTGGATATAATTTTTTTTGTTTTTCACGATACAAAGAAATTCACTTCTTACTACAACTGATGAAAGTAAATAGTTTCTCCATATTTCCAAATAAATCGACAGCTTTACCAACAGCATGAACCAACTGTTGAAGTTATTATTAAATCAAGTCTATAGGCATGACACCAAATAAATATTGCTTGAGGATTTACCTCTTTGATTTTTGTCTGTAGCCCGTTGTATTTACCTTGCATACTGGCTGCTCCATCATAAGACTGTCCAACTAAGAAAGTTTTCCAGTCCAAATGATTTTACTATATAACATTTATAAACAAATCAAAAAGAGCTTGCCCAGTAGTGAATATTGATTCTTTGATGGAAATAAGTCTTTGAAATACTTTTTCTTCTTTTGTATACCGAATCACAAATGAAACTTGTTCTCTTTTCGATACATCAAAAGTAGAATCTATACTTATTACTTATGCTGAAGAATTTAGCATTTTGGATCTCAAATTTAATAATAACTAATATTTCTTGTGCTAGAGCATTTATAAGTAAATTTTGACGTTGCCAAGATATAAATGAAAGTTCTTTTCTGCCGCTTATTTGAAGATTTGAAATATGAATTGAGAGAGCTGGAGTTTTTTTTGTTTATATTATCTAAACTCATTGTCGCGCATTGAGCGCAATTCCTATCGCGCATTGAGAGCACAGACACTCGTATCCAGTACCCGGGCTCCCTGCAGCTGTCCCGGAATTCGGTCACCGCGTAAGTCCACCAGCAACGGGTCTGTTGTGTGTGAGGCCGCCAAGGTTTTCGAGATCATCGTCGTCGTCGCAGTAGTCCGCGTAAGTCCGCCAGCAACGGTTCTGTTGTGTGTGAGGCCGCCAAGGTTTTAGAGATCTTCGTCGTCGTCGCAGTAGTCAGCTCAAGCCACCAGCTGTATATATATATATATATACCTAGTATAAGTTAGTCAGTAAGCTCCCCACTATTATAATTGTACCCTGTGGTCATTGCACCAAACCGAATCGACCACAGGGCCCCTGATCCCCATAAATAACCTGTATTGTCCTGATGTCCATATGTACGTCACTTCCCATCCTCGTCATAGTGTTGTCGTCGCGTGAACGGTCAAGCGTGTGCGTAGAGTTGCCTATCCCGCCAACTAGTAGGCGTCAAGATTAATGAAACATCTCGGTCGTCCCTTCTCGGGTCTTATGGAGTGGTTTTCGTTCTGCCACCCTCAGCGTTGGGCGCACACACCCATCATCACTTTTTTTTTTATCCATATCTATCAAATTACTAACATTTGATTGGGGTATCTAGAAATGTGTAAATATTTTTTATTTATTATACACAGGGAAAATGTAGGATATAAAGGTATTATTTTACCATAACATACAATTTTTATAAAACTAAAATTAGCAACTAATTTAATCAACTATGAATTTGTAGTATGAAAATTAAAAGTTAAAAGAACTAGAAAAGTTTTTGTATTGTATGTGTATACCCAGATACATATACTATATAATCATTGAAAATAGGATAATTTTCTGTAATGAAAGTGGTTAAGAACATAAAAGCCGTAAAATATAAATAGAAGAAACAAAAAATAATAATGGAAAAATCAAGAAGTAAATTTGTAATTTTTTATATAAGTACTTAAAATTTACAAAATTCCAACTTACATGACAATCATTTATATTTATTGAAGTAGAATTAATCATTCCCATGATTCTAAAATACATTAAAAATTAAAATTAATAACCTTTTACAGTTTTAAATAATATATTAGTATGTAATATTATAAAACAATTAACAAGGATTTAATTTACTTGGTGGTATTCATTTTTATTCATATCATTTTCTAAATCAGTAGCATGAACTACAGAAGAATTCAATAACAATTTAGCAACATCACATTTTATTTCATCTGTTTTTAATAAACTATCAAAATTTTCTTGAGGAATCTAAAATGGTCAAACATTTTAATAAAATAAAATTAATACATACTACATAGGTAAGTTCAGCACATATTATATTATATCATATCTGATATTAAACATATTAATTGTACATATTCCCTAAGGAAAACTCGGATAAATGACATGGATAGTCCTTAGTCGGTATAAAAAATAAATAATTAATCATAAGACATTCAGACTTATCAGTATACATTTTTTTTTGTCTCAACAGGAATTTTATCTGAAATAAAATGTTGAATAAACAATCATTATCTAATTTAATTAAATCATTAATAATTAAACAATTTTGATCACATATTATTAATTTTGGTTAATAGCAATTTTAAACTAAAATCTAAATTAGGTAATTTTATTTAAAAAACATGTAATTTAATATATTTTTAATTGTTATAATTGCTCTTAGCAATGCACCATAAAAACGTGTAGCTATCTATAAGTTATGAACTATTATTATTACTTATAACTAGGTATATATTAATTTATAGCTGTGTACAATAATAAAAAAAAGTTAAAAGGGACTACCTACAGCTGTTAAAAAAATAGTATATTGTATAAAATATCTAATGTGAATTAAGAAAAGGGTAAATATTCTTATTATGTATGTAGGTACATTGTACATTACTACCTTAAAATATGATAGCTATTACTTACTTACTTTTACGTTTGCTTTAAAGTACATTGAAATTTTTTTTTCTGGCCGACTACATGGCTTTTCTGTAGTCTTCGATATTGTTTCAGACGTTTCTGTAGAAGGTTTTAACTTTTTTTTTGCACAAGCATTTGTGTGCCTTTTCCAATTTGTCCAATTGATATCAAAACGAGCTTTTCCACAAAACTCACAGTTTGTATTAGACATTGTTATATTTTATAATTTTATTATAATAATATTTAAACATAATTTTGCAAGACTTTTTTCCAAAACGGAAGAAACTTGGCAAAGTAAAGTTTAAAATGGCTATTTAATAAAACGATTACAGAATAAAACAATATTGCATTATTGCCAGTCAATAATTATTAGTATGACCAAAATAATAGGGAGATACTAAATGTTGAACATTAAGAAATATCGGGAATGTGGAACATAAATAGAATGTCAACAATAAATAATAATATTATAAATATTTTGTTGTTACAGGCTTGCCACCCATGTTTATTGAATGCCCAAAGTACCTACCTCAATGGCTGTCGTATACCGTGGTGAGCTAATCATTATTTTATCATATTTTATCAATCTCTGACTTGTCTAATGTCTATTGAATGATCTGAATGACATAATATACATAATACATATTATAAATGATTGACAAACGTTTTTATGACCTCAAAATATATTTAACAAATACCAAAATTTTCCAACAGGCATCTTGATACCACCCCCCCCCCCCCCATAATAAAGTATGGAACTTGCCATACTTGACCACCGTCTATTATTATTTTTAAGCACACACACTACCTAGATACACATTTAGACACAAATACACATATTACAAAACAAGCATCACATAGTTCTACAGTAATTGCCCGACGGCCCGACCACTGCTGTTTGAACTACTACACCACTACACACCCAGCTATTTTCATATAATTTCTCCCTTCTAAGTTCTAGGTGTTAGTGGTATTGTTGATAGGCGTTGGAGTTCGGGCGCGTGTATTATCTTATTATGATCCCGGCCCGTTCAGTTGGCTTTCGTAGATCCTTCTAGAGTGAATTTATTTAGGCAAATTCTGACTATATTATTTTTATTTACTACTAGTGCATTTAATATGTTATACCGAAGGCCATCCCATACCAATAGACCATATTGGAAATTTGATTGATATAGTGCAAAATATACTATTTTCATTGTTTGTTTAGGTATCATGTTTTTGAGTTTGATCAATTTAAATGTAATAAAACGTAGTATTCCTAATAAATTGTTAATATGAAAATTCCATTTTAAGTTGTTATCAAATATAACACCCAAATAACGAATTTTACCAACTATTTTAATTATTTTACAGTTTTCCTGATTACATATTTTATTATTGACGCAGCCATGTACTGCTATAGTATTGAAGTTACAATCTGTTTTATTTATTGAAAATGGCATAAACACAGTTTTATCAACATTCAGAGATAGATTTCTATTGTTTAAAATGTTTATTATCTGATTGAAACCTCTGCAGGCTTTCTCATATACCCCAACCCTATGATTTGTGTGAGAATAGAAGACAAGTGTCATCAGCATAAGTAACTATCGACCCATCAAAATGAATATTACAAATTTCGTTAATATATATTATAAATAGAATGGGTCCAAGAACACTACCTTGAGGTACACCATTTTTAATTCCATATGTGTTACCATTTACTTCATTAATTTTCAATGACTGTTTTCTATTATGCAAATAGCTTCTAAACCAGTTTAGGCTCGAATTATTAATTCCAAAGCTAGGTAGGTAGTATGTTTAATAAGATTTGATGATTCATTGTATCAAAAGCCTTGGCTATATCTAAAATATTGCTAATGATTTATTGCTATTATCTAGATTACTGTATAGAAATTGAGTGAGTTTATAAAGAGCATTTTCAGTACTTAACCCCGGTCTAAAGCCATACTGGTTTTTTGATAATAAGTTATTTTTTTCCAAGAACTCAATCAGTCTGGCTTTGATAATTTTTTCAAATATCTTAGAAAAATTGCTCTCATAATCGATTTATCACCATTTTTAAACAAAGGTTTAACATCAGCTACTTTTAAGGTATCAGGAAAAATACTTTGTTCAATACTTAAGCTATATATATAAACAAGAGGATTCACTACCAATTTACTAATACTTTTTAACATTTTTATGGACACTTTATCCAAACCACTTGCTGTATCGTCTTTAAAGCTATTAATAATAACAAGTATGTCTGACGATTAAATTTTTTTTAAAAACACATTAAAAGAAACTTTATTAGGAACATGACTATTCTTTGAATTGATTGGTTTTTTTTATATTATTCTGAACGATGTTTATAAAAAAGTTATTAAACATATTAGATGCAGTTATTGGATCATTTTTCAGATTTACTTCACACTCATTATTTTTTAGTTTCACAATGTCATCTTTAAACCTTAATTTAGAACTTGTAACTTCGTTTATTAGATTCCATGTCGATTTTGGATTAGAACTTGCATTTTTAATTTTTGTTCATAAAAATTATTTTTAGCTAGCCTTATAGTTTTTGTGAGATTATTTTTATATTTTTTATAATGCAAAGCTAACGTTAAATTATTTGGATGTTTTTTGCATTTCATTGAAAGAAATTGTTTGCGACGGGTTGAGGTTAATAATCCATTAGTCATCCATTCTTTTAAACATATGTTCTTTGATCTCAATATTATACGAGTAGTAGATTTATCAATTGCATTTTTAATTGTTTTATCAAAAATATTATAACAGTGATTGACATCAATATAGGCATCATATACTTTGGTCCAATTTTCATTGGCTAATATTGACGTAATGGATTTATAATCAATTTTATTGAACATTTTTCGATTATTAACAAAATTAGCATTACTTGGAATTGAAACACAAACCGTACAGTGATCTGTTATATCAGTGAGTATTACACCAGCATTAATTGTACTTGTAACATTATCATTACCATTAATAAAAATGTGGTCTAAACAAGAATGATTAACACCCTTTGGCAATCTGGTCTAAACGTTTATAAAAGAGATAAATGCACTTTCAGATAACATATTAAGATATTTATTATTATATTCATGTATACCTATTATATTTCATGTATACCTATAATTCACCTTTCAAACTGTATTAATTATTTTGTATATGTATGGTTGTTCTTGTTTATTATGTATTATATCCTATGTAAAAGGGCTTGTCCCGTTAAACTTAATAATAAATAAATAAATAAATAAATATTGACATTCATATCACCAGTTATTACCGTTAATTCATTGTTAGTATTTAAACCATCTATTACTTTTCCTAACGAGTTTATAAAGTTATCGCTATCAGTACCGAGAGACCTATAGACACATATTAAATTAATTGGCACTTTGATATTAGATATATAGAGTTTTACTATATTAGAATCTACGAAATCATACTCAAAAAACTCTACACTTAAGTAATGTTTTACAAATACCTTAACACCATCATTTTGATTTCTTTTTATAGAAGAAAAATACAAGCTATAGCCATCTAAAACATAGTTACATGTTTGAATATTATGCCAAGTTATTGTTATTTATTGGAAAAATAGTTGTTGAAGATAATAACCAGAACTTTTCTAATATTCACATTCAAATTCACTATCAAATAATAAAAACAATAAACTTAAGTTTTCTTCTGCGAAAAGGACCATATTATTTGATAAAATTGAAACTGATGAGATGTTTATCCAAGGTAAATTTAATAAGCAGGTTATTGTAAATATATAGATTTTATTATAATTGGTAGATGTATATAATAATTGTATTATATGTAAGATATTTCATTTTATTAATTAATGATAAATTGTTTAATGTATTGTGTTTCCATATTTGTGATTTGATAATCAATTGTAAATTATTCATGCTTTTAGAAAACTCTTCAAATACAAGACATTCCATTTTGAACTCTCCTAATGGAAAAATAGTTGAGGGAGATAATGACCAGAACTTTTGTTATTCACATTCAAAGTCACTATCAAATAATAAAAACAGTAATACGCCTATGTTTTCTTCTGCAAAAACTAAAAATCTCGCTAATAATACTGCAGACAAATTGATGCCCAATTGTGGTATTTTAATTTTTAACCTTTTTATATATAACTGTTGTTTTATCATAATTATTTTTTTAGATTTTCAAACATTTGTGATATTTTGATATTTTGAATACATTACAGCTTAAATCCCAGCTAGAAATGTCTTTTGTTATAATATATAATATAGATATTGTTTATAATTATTTGCAACTTAAAAATCTATAAATTGATATTGTTTTTTTTTTTTTTTTTATTACTCAATTTGATATTAAATGATATTTCTTTTGAAAAAAATGTTTATAATATACCTTCATATATTAGTTTTGTAAATGTTATATTATAATAAATTGTAATATCAATCATAAAAAAAATGTTTTGACATGTTATATTTATATAGATATACTTAAAAAAAATATTTTAATACATAATTGCTGCTTAAGTTACAGCTAAAAAAATGATTTTATTAAAATATATATTATATATAAGATGTCGTTTATAATTATTTGCAACTTAATATCTAGATTTTTTTTTTTATTACTTGATGTTTGAACAAATGTTATATTGTACATATTATTAGTTTTATACATGTTATATTTAATTATATATAGATAATCTTTAAAAAAAAATGTATTTTTAGACAAAACTTAAGTCCCAGCTAGTAATATCTTTTGTTATAATATAATATATAATATAGATTATATTATATTGTTTATAATTATTTGCAACTTAAAAATCAATTATATTGTTTTGTTTTTTATTATTACTCAATTCGATATAAAATCATCAGGTTTCTTTTGAAAAATAGTTATTACATGATATATATTGGTTCAACTGAGTGTTTAAAAATTTTGGAAATGCTATAAAAAAAATGCCTGTTAAAAATAAAGAAACACGTCTTTTTTTGTTTTAATGAAATTCCATATCATCGATCCATAATGGTTGACAATAAAAACCCGCGTACTATATGACATAAGATTCACTCTGTATATTTTTTGTATAGTAAAAAATTATACAATAATAGAAAGTCGTTAATATGTAATAATACAATTATATTTTTGAAGTTAAAGTTGAAAGGGGGCCCACTAAGTGTATGGCCCAATTGATCCTTAATCCGGGCTTGGTACTCACCTCCTAATTTTATATTTATGCGTGTACCCTTAACCAAATTTTGGTACGGAGGTACACGGACCATGAACAAAATGTATTAACGTTACAAAGTAAGTAATATTTATATTGGGTACTATTTAGTAAATAGTAAATGGTGTTAATAGCAAAAATAATAATATACAGTATATACGTACTACGTACATTGATATAAAATATAATATTATCTTATTTATCTTGCACAAAATGTTAGTACACAACTACAATAGATAGAAAGCCTTTATATATGATTTATTGTATTATATAATACTTGATTGTTCATAATATATACTCATAAATCATTATTTCACAAAACTAATATGCACATTTATTCATAATTTATGAGCCAGATAAATTAAATTTGTTATTCAAATTAGTGAAATTTTTCAGCAACCTAAAAATATTATAATAATTAACAAGACTGACAGTAACTTGTGTATTTTTTATTAATATTATATTATGTTACAAATAAAATAAGAATAACATAATCAATTTATTATCAAATAAATAATCAAATAATTATGTAGAATATGGTATGTATGATTTGGGGGGGATGGGTCATTATAAAACCAATACATTTATAAACTGTATGATACTACATAAAAATTTAATTAAAATTGTACAATGATTTATGGCATTTTAATATTTATATAGTTATCAGTGTTAAATTATTACACAAGACATCAATCAACAAAATTATTCTTATAATAATAACCTAACCTAACCTAATGTTTTTTTAGCGTAATAACTCAACCTAAACTAACCTTTTATAATTGTAAATACGTTGTTATAAATACAACTAATATAATTTGGTTGTTTAAAGTTGAAAAAAATATTGAAAAAAAAATTGTATTAACTAACTAAGCATAAACAATTTAAAAAAATAGAAAAGGTAACACAATAATATTGATATATTAATATATTATATTAAAAACCATACTTTGCTATAATATTAAGATGAAATAAACAAGTGAGATTCCATAATATAATATTTTTATAGCATATTTTGAAAGAGATTTATTAATGTTACACAAATCACATCTGCATGAAATAAATGTATCAATTACATAAAAAAGGAATTATTTTACATAGTTAAGTGAATTAAATCATCTTAAATCTGAATTATATAAAAAAAAGAGGGATTAATGTGATATGCTAAAATAAAGTTGATAATTTACAAATTATTAGAAAATAGTTATTACAAATTAGTAACTACTAATACTGGGTTACATAGCTATTCAAAATAATATATAGAATACAAAACCTATAATCGGTTTTTATGAAACTTAATTTACCAAAAATGAAAAAATGTATGTATAAGTACTTTAATTTTAAGGTTGGAATAAATAATTCTAAATAATTGTTAGAAATGATATACCAATTTACCCAATTTACCGAGGTATGGTCATTTGGGACCCAATGTATCGATGCCGGGTTAGGTTACGTTTGCACTTCACGGAATTACTGAGGCTCGTCGGTTGGGCACCCGTTTTCTTGTGCGTACTCTGAGCACTCGATGTGAAGATTCATCGAGGCTGATATGTAAGTCCTCGCATCCCAAGGGCAACCATTTTCCCGGGCATATTTAAGGCATTCTAGATTGCCACTTTCCGCGGCGTAGGCGCATGTCCTCTCGTCCCACGGGCACCCGTTTTCTCGGGCGTACCTCAAGCACTCCAGATTGCCCATTTCCGCGGCGACGGCGCACGTCCTCTCGGTCCACGGGCACCCGTTTTCCCGTGCGTACCTCAGGCACTCTAGATCGCCAAATTCCGCGGCGATGGTGCACGTATTCTCGTCCCGAGGGCTTCCGTTCTCCCAGGCATATCTTAGGCACTCTAGATCACTGGCTAAAAGTGCCATGGTGCAGGCATCACCGCTTCCCCATCCAACGCCCATCTCGTGGGCAAGTTTCAGGCAATCGATGTGCCCCGTCAACGCTGCCATCTCACATATGCGTTGAAACTTATTTTTAAACCTGCGGTTCAATTCTCTGTACATGTTCTTCCTACCATTGACCCCGTTTAGTTTTTTGTTGATTTTTATTATTTTGAACAGCGACCAGCAACAGGTTTGCATATTGACGTACGGTGTTTCCATTAAGCAGTACTCGTTACGCTCGATCTTGTTGCAAGCGTTGTACGCTGTCTTCAACAGGCTAAGTGGGGCAGACATTTTTTTCGTTGTCCCACGACGTAGCTGTCCGCTGTTTAAACTTGCCGTATATCAGCTTACTACCCGTACGTAAAAGAAAACTCGAAAAGGTCACTCAAGATGTTTAATAATATAAAACGATGAGCGTTCCGAGTTGACTGTAACGATTAACAACTAACAAAAAGTAATGTTCAATGTTAAAAATATTATTGACAATCGACGTGAGAAAATACGATTTAGGCAAAAACGATAGAGAGCTAGTAACGAATAAGAAAGTTAAAAATTTAACCAAGATCATGTGCTTAGATTTGTACAAGTAGGTACAAACATAACCTATAAACTAATGGATTCCACTCTACGAACGGTTCTTGGCAGGAAAAATTTTTCGTCAGATCCATTTCCTTATCACACGTATACCATGGTACGGACCACGTTCGTGGTTATGATTTTAAACCACATCACTTATCACGATATTGTAGATTGTAGATTTTGATTGTAGATTTATTAATTGCCGCCAAATGGTATGATTTCGGCAGGGAAATATGATTTATATTTTATACCATAGACATATAATAGAATAGACCGCGAATAGAAAGAGAACTACAAAGCCATGATATGTGCGAGAGAAAGAACCATAAGAGGTTTTCTCATGGATGAGTTAATAAAACTGTTTTTTTTTTCCAGTTGAATTATATTATGAGGTGGAATCACGATGTAGATAATATATATCCCATGATAACGTGGGCCACAATTTGTTATTGTTTATTGTTATTTGTTACGGTAAAAAAATGATAATATCACTATCACCATTATTTTGTCATGGAGTAAACAGTTTTTTTTTTCCATGATAAAACCTCTTTAAAGTCTTTCTCACTAGCACATATGTTGGCTTCTATAATTTCTACATGGAATATGTGTTGTTCGCGGTCTATTCTATTATTATTATTACATGCTTTTTACATGCTTTTCTTTAACTCACAATGTTTCATTCCTGTTGTCATCAAATCTTGTGCGCTCGATTTGAGGCACTTATTTACGATGAAAAATTATGAAAATTTGTATAGACATAGGTCTTGGAAGGCAATACAATAATCCGTTGTCATTTTGGAACCCGGACCTCCAGGTCGGCAATGACGGGTGTGCAAAGTCATCTCCGAGGAAGAAGAATAAATAATATACAGGTACGAAATTTTGTTTATAAACGGTTTCCATGGGTTATAAAACTATTAAAATAATAATTACTTTTAACTTTTAACGCGTTTCATTGTTAAAACAGTAAGAAAATCTTACATAGAGATTGACAAAGCGTATAGATAATAAAATAGTAAACAAATAATAATGTATAAAGATCGAGTAGTAGTAGTAGTATTTTATATTTTATATTTTATATTTTTTAATAGAATTTCAAAACCGTGGTAGTCCGCACCTTCACTTGGTGGTATGGATCGAGAACTATCCATCGTTCGACACACCAGAAGGAATGATCAAACTTGATGAGGTTTGTACTTGCGAAATGCCACCTGAAAATGACAATATGCATGAAATTGTGAAACGATGCCAAACGCACCATCATACAGCAACATGTGAAAAAAACAAGACGAAGTGTCGGTTCAATTTTCCTAGACAAGTCTAAATTTCTTCGCCCTCGAAGAAATGGAAAGAATGCGGGAACTGAGATAATTAAAATATAATATTACATAGTTGCTTATAATATTCAAATGTACCGAAAATAATAAATATTATGCTTTCAAAAAATCGTTTGTTTCTAATTTATAGTTATCACTAAAAAGTAGAAAATAAAAAAAATAAAAAAATAATTTTTAAAAACATGCTTTTCTTAATAATACTTAATAAATGAACGAAAAAGTTGAAAATAAACTTACTTTTAAAACAATTTCTTAATGAAACTTCAAGCTTAACAAAATATTACTAAAAGTGTTTATAAAATGTATTTGTTGAACAATTTTTAAAACTTCTGAATTACAAAAAAAAGAAATGCATGGGGCTCTTATGAGTCAGGCATATCTCTTACAAAATTGTGAGTGTGATCAATAATCTTTAAAATATTTATCATAAAGTTTATATAAAAATTCAGTTGTAGAGTGACTTTACGTATGACTTATCATAAGTATATAAGTTATCTATTTTCATAAAATTGTCCAATAACAACAAAATTCAACAATTTCAGAATATTGCTCTTAGGAAAATTACTAATGCTACAACCTTTGTTTCGAATTACACTATACATAATGACCTGTCAATTAAAACCGTGGCTCTTATGAGTCAGGAATATCTCTTAAAAAATTGGAAGTGTGATCAATAATCTTTAAAATATTTATCATAAAGTTTATCTAAAGATTCAGTTGTAGAGTGCCCTTACGTAGGAGTTATCATAAGTGCCCCATGCATTTCTTTTTTTTGTAATTCAGAATTTTTAAAAATTGTTCAACAAATACATTTTATAAACACTTTTAGTAATATCTTGTTAACCTTGAAGTTTCATTAAGAAATTGTTTTAAAAGTAAGTTTATTTTCAACTTTTTCGTTCATTTATTAAGTAGTATTAAGAAAAGCATGTTTTTAAAAATTATTTTTTTATTTTTTTTTATTTTCTACTTTTTAGTGATAACTTGCGGTCTATTCTATTATATGTCTATGATTTATACGATTACCCGTCAGCAGTGGCGTATTTTCAATTTTTTTCTGGAGGTGGTCCAATAATTCCAACATAATATAGATAGGTACTGATATATAGAAATAGTTTTTAATAGATTATAAGAATAAAAAATAGTTGTTTTATTATATTTTATAATTTTCAAGTACAAAATCCAAGTGTCTTTTTTTTTACAAAGTTTTATTTTTTTATTTGAAGACATATTTATTCCAATTCCAATTTCCAAACAATGAATAGATACAAATAATTTATAAATTATACAACTATAAAAAAAATAAAAAAATAAATTTGATAGTATTTATTAAATAATTATGAAATGTTAGGTTTTGTCAAATCTGTATTTACACCTATCGCAAATGAGAGACCCTTGTATTTAAAAATAAATAGGTATTCCATGCAATACTTATGTATATCAGAGACATTTATGAACCGATACACATCACAGAGACACAAGGTACGGATATAGCTACAGATAGAGTTTTAAAGAATAAATAATATGATTTTGAATATAAAAGTTCAGTATAAAATATAGGTTAAACGTTAAACGAATATTGAAATATGCCTCGTAGCTCGGATAGTCGTATATCAATAATTATTCTCAGTACACGTTGACAATTAATATTATTTCGATAGCAGTTTAATAATATTATGTTGTCAACTTCGTGTTAACACGTAAAAATAATGAAAGGTTTAAATTGTAGAAATATAACTTTATGACGACAGTCGTCCATATCACTCTGCTAATCTCTGAACAGAAAATAAATACTAAGTAGGTAAACATGGTTCTAAATGAATACTAATTGTCGGCCAGTTGACTCCAAAAATTACATTTAATGTTTTATGTTATTATAAAAAATAATAAATTCTTTACTGCTCACATCAGATCAATAATGAGCTATTATTATTATTTAATAGTTTACTTTATATTTAATTTGTACTTACATAAGTAATAGATCTAATATATTTTATTGAAGGAATAATATTCACCCACATAACATGCCAACTTTTAATTAACTTTAAATTAATGTCGTTATTGAAATGTTTATAGTTAAATGAATGTTTAGTTTTGATTGAGTAGTGATCGTTTTAAGATGAAATAAAGCTTGCATAAATCTTATTTGGACCAAAAAAAATAGATCGAATGAACACTTAATCTACAATGTTAGTTGAGTGTCATAAAATAAGTATCTATTTAACCTGTTAAAACCATTTCTTCAAGATTTATTTGACCTCGATATGATCATTTCTTAATTGGTATTGGATATTCATTGAACTTTGTATAATTGAATAAATATTATGTTAATTGAACCTTAATATATATTATATTCTAGCTGAACTCAACCATTAAATATATATTAAATGACATACATTTAATGTTTGTTTACCTTTAATTGAATGGTATATATAGTTCAATCAGAATTATTATTACAAGTTTTTTTATATAATGAGGTTAGGTAGGTCGTGGGTATAGAGAAAACTTAACTAGAGGTAAATAATGACAATTGCAAAATTAATTAAAATACTATATTTATCATATAACAAATGGAAAAGTGAATAACATCAACAATTGATTAAAACAAGCAAAGTAAATAATAAAATAATTTGCAAGAATTACAAATCTTGTAATTATACAATATTAAAAAAAATGCAAAATATTAAAATATAAAATGAACAAAATAAATCTGTATCATAACCATAAAAAAATATATGAAACCACATTATATTTAAACAAATATTATAAGTATAAAAATTAAATAGAATGTAAATCACTGGTTATGTAAAAGATTAATACTATTAAATTATCATAATGTAACAAATGGAAAAGTGAATAACATCTACAATTGATTAAAACAATAGCAAAGTAAATAATAAAAAAATTGCAAGAAATACAAATCTTGTGATTATACAATATTAAAAAAAATTGCAAAATATTAAAATATAAAATTAACAAAATAAATGTGTATCATATAAATTCATAACCATAAAAAAAATATATGAAACCACATTATATTTAAACAAATTATTAGTGTAAAAATTAAATAGAATGTAAATAACTGGTTATGTAAATGATTTTTTTACTTAGCGTGGTTATTAATATAAAAAAGAATTTAACGTTTATGTTATACATTTGTTAAGTAATTAATCATTCAAATAGGTGTAGTGTATATTATGATTGTTATTTATAACTAGGGCTGGGATTTCGATGCACTTTGCATTGTTTTCCTAAGCTTACTGTGCAATGCTCGTCTTGTCACAAATTTGTTTTATGTACATTTGAATGAGAATAAGATAGTTTATTTTGCATTTTTTTGCATTTTTTGGAATTTTTTAGATTTTAGGTCATTTTCTTAATTTTTTAGGGCATTTTAGAGTTTTTGGAGCATTTTTTGAGTTTTTGGAAACCAAGTATGAATTTGATATTTTATTTTAAGATTTTTACACCAACATGGTTTTTAAATAAATATAACAAATTATAAGTAGTAATCGTAATTTGTATTATATTATCGGACAAGGTTTGAGTAACCTCTAGCCGCATTTCCTGTTAAATAATCTTAAATCGGTCCGGTGATATCGTTCGACGTTCAGTACGAGTTTTGTCATCGTTAACACCGTTTCTAGTCAATTTTTTTACTAAAACTATGCATTGACAGCTTACACTTGTAATAGATTTTTGTAATGCATTTTTTTAAACTTTTTATTGTAATTTATTATGAAATTATTAAAAAAAAAAAATGTTTAGATCATAAAAGCATTTTTTTTAGGGTATTTTTCGGGGGTTTTTAGGGCATTATTTAGAGTTTTTAGGTCATAAAAGCATTTTTTTTTTAGGACATTTTTCGGGATTTTTTAGGGCATTATAGTCCCAGCCCTATTTATAACGTTAACATAATACCTATTGTTTTTAAAATTTCATTTAAAATTATAATATTAGTATTAATAAGTATACAGAATTTATTATATTAAGAAATTCTGTACACTATAAAAATACATTTAGGATTATTATAAAAATTATTTTCCTGCCCTATCTTTAATTTTAAATGGAGTTTGAATAAGAAAGTACTTAATAACCTGTTCAATTTCATTAGCTGCGTTATCAGCATTGGCAAATTTTTTGATTGTAAGGACAGAATCTAAAAAATTAAAATTTTAAAAATTAATTAATTAATACAAAATCAAAATTACTATATTGTTATTTAAGTTTAACTTACCAAAAATAATTTTATTTACAAGCAATTTCTCAAATGGTCGTTTTTTGTTACTACGACCACTATATGAAAATTCACATAATATTTCTGGTATAAATAATATAGCCATTATTCTTTTTGCCATAATTTTTATTGACTTTCCTCCCACAGATGATAAACGTTTAATCTATGACAATAAAAATATGTAACTTATTTAATAACAGTTCATACACGTATGAAATTCTTAAAAATCTTTACCATTTGACACCGATAATGTTTATTGTTAGACAAATCATTTTCTAATTCTTCCAACTGTTCCTGAGTGTTGATTGGTAATTTATTATCTATATCACCAGTGTCATACATACTCAAATCCTTAGTTTTTGTTAAGATGTTTTCCTCATCTCGCTGAATCATGATGTCCAATTTTTCCTGCATTGATCTGAATTCGTACTTTATTGTTACCATATAATTTAACAATTTTGCATACTGATCATTTATTTATAAAAAAAAAATTATTTAAGATAATAATATATATTGGTTTGCGCCTAATTAGTAACTTTGCTAAAGTGGTATCCCTAGTATTTAATTTTTATGGTGGGTGGGTGAATTGAGAATGCTTAATAATATATATTGTAGGGTATTTTGATGATTTGAAGGACCAGCTCGATAGAATAAATTTGTAGCGATTGTATCTACCGAACAGATTGACGGCGTCAAGGATAGGCAACCAAAGTTGCATGTACGATTTACGTTGTTAGAGGTGACAAGACGACGACACCTACTCCAAGATATACGTAATCCAACACACAGCTAAACGGATTGATGGTGGCTGGCAATGACGCGACGATGGACAACAAGGAACCAGAACGCACCGAAACGCGAAGGTGTGAAGGATACAGGTTATACAATGGGAAATAGGATTATGCAATTTACGTATAAGCGGGGGTCTCTCTGTGCTCGGATCGGTCTGGTGCAATGACCACAGAGCTCACAATAGGTGGAGATAATCTTACAACTAACTTATGCTACGGAAGTATATGCAGTTGTCACGATATCCACTGATGCCCCAGAATGTCCACGCATCAATGACTGAGGTGGAGGTATAAGATTGGTCGATCCACAGCGTATTGCATCTGGACGACCTGGGCGGCCACTCACACAACACACAATGATTGCTGGCGGGCTTACGCAAGTGACGAGTGATGCCAAGAATAACGCGGATGATAGTGTAATGATCACCGTACGTTCGATTCTTATTGGCGATAGTCAGTTCGGATTCTCTAACAAAGAGGTAGATATTACAAAAGGAACCAAATGAATGTGTACTCACCGATTTTGAACGAAATATTATGATTTATTGATATCCGTTATGTAAATGATCTGCAGACTCAGTCTCCGCAAAATCAGATAAGGTTACAAAGATTATTGTGTCATTTGACTGATGACAACAATGAGAAAAGATAGAACGTGTATGTACACAATTAATAATAAAACAGATCGGGAGCTGCTGTAATAGCGAGCGTCGCCAGTACACACCACACAGTACTACGTATTATAATATTACGATTTCTGTTGGTTATGTTGACACAACGTAAAAAAACTAGAGAATAAAAAATATAAAACAATATGGCGGTGTTTACATTGATTGAGCAAAGACATTATAAATACGTTTTTGTATGGAGTGGATCGAGTATGTAATGAGTAGGAAGAGACGGGAAGAGCGGGGATAAAAGAGTTGCCCATTGTGCGTGCTGTACGCTGTCGCTGTTGTAGATATAATGACAGAAATGCTGACGCCAGCAGCATGAACATATATTATAATTAAATTAATCATGATATATAATAATATGTAATATACAATACTAGTATGATTGGAATAATATAATTGAAGGACCTATACATTATAGTTTGAAATGTGAAGTGTCTATATTTATTATTATTACTAATAATTACCTTTATGGAGACTTTTTTGTTGTTTTGAGTTTGATGATTTACTTTCAGTAGTTTTGATGATAACACAATTGTCAACTAAAAGTATATTCAAAATTACAAATTAATTTTAACAATTAGTAATAAAGATAGTATACATTTGAATGTATAAAACTTAATTTATTGAAGGCATTATAATTTTAAGTAAGTAGGTATCGTTAAACTACCCTTAAGTTATAACGTATTTTCTAATGATATGCATTCAGTTGTATTACCTTTTTGAACAGTTTGTTCATTAGATGTAGATGGGCTATTCATGAGATTGTATACCATTGAACAATTGTTATCTAAAAACTAAAATTAAAATTAAAAATAATTTATTGAATACAAAATGTAGTAATAATATGATATAAATGTATTAATTAATAATTTAAACTATTTATACTTTTTAGATAGGTATTAAAAAGTTCTTTACTAGAACTCAGAAAATAGTATATTTTAAACATGCGGATAGGGGTAACGAGGGTATTATAAAATACAATTTTTTTTTTCATGATGATCTTAAGTTTAAGTCGTTTAAGATTACTTGTATTAAAACAGTTTACAGTATGTCAGTATGCACATTTCTCTATGAGTATAATATATGTGTTAATATTGTTAAGTAACTATACCCACCACACGTTAAGTTCATGAACGGGCAGCGGACCGTTTTGTGTCTCTTACGCACAGCCGGTTTATGATTGGTTCCCCATCAAATAATTCTACAACTAACCAGCGTGGTGAAGGAGTTCTATTGTTTTATAAACATGTACACGACTCTGTTATCACGCGAGTGTTCCGTATATTATAAAAGTGTGAGTGGTTGCAACAACGAGCGGTACGGTGGACGAAGTTATTTTGAATGTGCGACTGGTCATGATCTTAACGTGCGGAGGGTTATAAAGTTAAAATATTGAACAAAATAAATATAACTACCAAATTATGTAATTAATCAAAACGCACCTGATAATTTTTTTGTAGAAATCTTTATTGGACTGTCAATTATACCAAGGTTTTGAGATTTATCCAAGTCGGAAAATAAATTTATTTTAGCTTCAAAAAAAAAAAAATATATTTATATATTATATATATAAATAATAACACCTTAAGAAAATACTTGGAAAACAAAAAAGGTAAAGATATAGGTTTTAAAATTTTAAATAAAAAAAAATGTATAAGTAGTTAAATGTATATAGATTACCAAATGATAAATGTGGGCTGTCTCCTTTAGCAATGATATTACTGTTTAAACAACTATTATAATTATCCACAGTATTTTGAGGAGATACAGTTGTTTTAGTAGTGAAAGGAGTATTGACTATTTAAAATAATTAATTAATGTTAATAATGTATGCAATGGAAATATATTGTATAGATATATATATATAATTACTAGAATGATTAGTCTGGGCAATAACACCATCTTTCAAACGAATACTATTACCATTATCATTATGGTAGTATTTGGATTTTGAATTCAAACTTTTAATATCTGAGATCAATTGGTCGGTTGTTTGAATAACTGGAGTTGATGTAATATGTGCTAAAAACATATAAATAAATAATAATGGATAGGTATAAAAGGTTTTCTTACATTATTTTTAACAATGATGAAATATTTACCATCATATGAAGATTGAACAACAGAGCGTTTTAATGGAGACCATCCAGGATCTTTAGAAATTGTGAGTTTTTTCTCATTTGACTTTTTAACTTCATCATCTGAAATAAGTAATATTGAATTATGTAATTTGCATTAACCATATTATGAAAAATAAATTAGTTTTCACTTTTCTGCAGTACCTCCTAAGTATGTTATAATTAACAGAATTATATTACAAAACTTGACTTAATAATAAATTATATAACTAATTTTCTCTAATTTGAAAAATAAAGTAGGTATACCTAAATATACATATTTCTATACATCAGTTAATATAGTCAATATTATTTATAAATTGAAACTATAGTATTTATAACTGTCTACTTATGTTTTACTAATTTTATTTATTTATTATTAATATGAACACCTAATTTAACATATTACAACTAATGAACAGTTAACTTTTAATCGGATTACCTGTTGATGATAATGATGGCATACTATCAGACTCATCGTTAGAAAACTCTCCATCTGAAATCAAAAGATAACAATTAAGATTTATTAATTATTTAATTTATCAATTAGGTACTTATTAAAAACACTCATAAGTTGGTAGGAAATAGTATGTTATGGATAATAATAATTCAAACAAAATATTTTAAATAAATTGGATACATCATTGGATTACATGAAATAAAGAATTGGTCAAGAACAAGTAGGCTTATTTCTACAAGACTATTTCTCAAATTTTTACAACTAAAACATTAATATTAAAACAGATATTACCAATTTAACAATAAATGACAATATATTGAAATTATAACGTGTGTGAAGTTGGGTGACCAAAGCTAGGTGACAAATTTTTACTGATAAGAAAACTTGTATGCTCGGTTGCATTACGGTATTTTCTAGGCGCACAACGTTTATATTGCCGTTTTTATGTCTACTTCTATTTCTAACCACAAGATAGCAGTAAAGAAATTGTCACGAAATATTATAGGGTCACCTACCCATCATAGTATTGTAAAATGACGCCGCGAAGCCAGGACATAGCACTATACATGACAGCCATACGACGCGTAACGTATAGAAGGGCGTGGTTTTTGATTTTTCCGGCAGTGTTCCGGAAGGAGTCGAAGGACTTAACATAGATATTCGGAAAGCCAGGAAAATTTACTACCCGACGAGATAAATTCCAAGAACCACCGGGTTTTCTAAGTAACCGTACTTGGTAAACGAAAGCGCCAGGTGACTAATGCCGGTATGACGCGAAACGTATACGCGCGCGCGGTTTTTGATTTTTCCGGCAGTGTTCCGGAAGGAGTCGAAGGACTTAACATAGATTTTGGGAAAGTCAGGAAAATTTACTACCCGACGAGATTAATTCCAAGAACCACCGGGCTTTCTAAGTAACCGTACTTACTACTTAGTAAACGAAAGCGCCAGGTGACTAATGCCGGTATGACGCGTAACGTATACGCGAGCGTGGTTTTTGATTTTTCCGGCAGTGTTCCGGAAAGAGTCGAAGGACTTAACATAGATATGTTTTTGAATTTTTAAGAAATTTAATTAGGTATTATGGAAATATTAAGGTAGTAGTACTATAAGTTATAATCACGGGATTTGGGATGCTAGTATTAAAATTCAGCGTATCTAGTGTATCAGGATTAGTTTTAAATTTTAATATATTATATTGTCTACCGCCACCGCGTACTTAGGTACTAAACAATTTATTATATCATTCAAACATTTTGATGATTTTATTTATTTTTTATTGATGTTTTTATAAGTTGGAATTATTAAAATAAATATAAATTAATAAAATAATAAGTCCCCCACGAATTTATTAACTTATAATTTTTAACACATTATTTTATTATTTATAAATAATTTTTTGTTAAAACATTATAATACAAAAAAAGGAAAAGAATAATCTGATATTATTATTTTTAATGTTTAAAATTCAAATAAGAACAGCATTAATTTTAAAAAATCCTGATTTAAAAAAGCTAAAATTTTGCCCTCCTCTACCCAGAGGAGGTAATAGGTACCCACCTATTACTTATGTCCAGGGCCCCACAATACCAAGCGCCGGCACTGTGCAAATAGTTACTATATTATTTTCATAATATTCTGAATATCTGAAAAGGTGTTTGTTAAAATCTCGTTTCATTTGAATTTTCATTTTGGTCATCGGCTTGATATAGGTACAAAACACAAAAGTTTGAATCTTTATTTGCGCCTATATGATGACGATTATATTCAAATATTCAATGACGTATATTTTGACAAATATGATTTCAAACTTTGTCGATTCAACACCATGTAAACTAAAACGTGTGTCGTGTATTACCAATGGGCAATGTTATTTTTTACAATGCATCTCGTTTAAAAAATATGTGGTTAAAAAAATTATGAATCAATGCAGTATTTCTCAAACTTTTGCAACGCTACCCGATTACCGGGCACAATGCCCGTTTTTCGAGGCCAAAGTTGGAATAAAAAAGTTTACTTGAATAATATTATGCTTATAGCTTATGGATTAATTGTCTTCAAAGTTAAAATTATATAGGTAATATAAACATAATTTTGTTTTTCGTAATTTCATTCCTGTGTAATGAATAATAATTATTGATTATTTCGTAGTTTCAAATATTTAAAAAATATATTATTCATATATATATTAAATTATAATTAATTAATATATGTAATATATTAAATTTATTATTCAGCAGATATATTTTTTTTGAGAACTTTGATGAATCTAAATCAAAATTCGAACTAGTAGTTTCGAGTTATAGGTTTAACTTTGTGTACTAACAACTAAGGATAATACGTATAATATGGAAATTAGCTAAGTAGATTTGGGGGCTTAGATGATTTGAAAATGTTAGTACTTAGTAGTTAGTTGTTAGTAGTTTAGTACTAATTACCATTGATCTATCAAGATAAATAATTTGTAAAAATTATTAAGTAGGTATACTGATAATAGTGAATAGGTCGTAAATTGTAGATTTATCAGTGTTATGTTTTAACTATGAGCTGTACAATTGTCTTGTCATATATTGTAATTTATGAGCTATCGTAGTTTTATATTAGTATTAATATCCATATGAATTCTTATTTCTTATCTTAAAATCTTTTAAAACTTAGTGCTTACGGGAATTTAATTATGGATATTCTAAAAAAAAGGGGGTCGGGGGTGGATATATCCCCATATCCCCCCATAATTACGCCACTGAGTTTCACTAATTTTTAAGTCTAATTGTAAACTATTAATGTTAACAATAATATATAATTACTAATAAGTATACAATAAATAACTATACAATTATTTATTACAATATTCATTATATTATATATATACCAACCTCCATTATTTTTATATTCTAAGCCAACAGCTTCATCATCATGTTCTTCAAAGTCTAATTGATTAAATACAAACTGATCTTGATTTTTAAGTTCTTTAAGCTCTTCTCGAATCCGTCTTTTTACTGGTTTGACTTAAACAACTCATGTTTTTAATGTTAAGGCAAAATAATATAATATATACCTATATACTTCACTTCTCGTCACTTTATTCCATTGTGTTGATGACTATTTTTACTATTTATATAGCTCTATTGGACGTTCTACTGCGACTATTATAATATAATATTATTATTTATAAATTAAACTATTAAAATATTACTCAAAATTCAAATTGCCTAACGAATAACAATGTGATTACTTCACGGTCTAGTTCGTGGATATTCGACTCACCACGGCTAGCTATGTAATATATTATGTCATATATGATGACCTATTGTTTTGACGGGGTACGACACGTTTTGATTTGTGCGCATTAACAAAGAGATAGCTCTTCTCTCTGGCGCTTCGGGCTCTCGGCAAACATATTTTATAACAATATATATATATTATATATATATATTACTTAAAATCAAATATAGCTGAACCTAATTTAATGTATTTTACTTTTAAAAACAAACAAACAACAGTCAACAGCAGTAGTGTAGTAGCTGCAGAGCTCAATCAAGGTGGGGATAGTGAAGGGTTATTTAAAAGTTGTAGGTAATACACCACAATTTTATTCAGGATATAATCGTGAACATCACCAATAAAAAATTCCAAGAACGGGCCATACACCCATGCACCGCCTGAGGTACGCCAGTGGTCAACAGGGCAATAAATAATTACTTCCTGAATTGATAACTTTGATTACTTTAATTTTTGATATAAAACCCTAATTTTTAAAAACACGAAATTAGAACCTATCGTGAATCTGACCATTTATTATTTACAAATGAAGACAGTAATATAATTAAGGTTGTATTTATAACTACAAACTAAAACACTTCACCGACCGCCAAATTCTGTATAATAAAAACTCATGTCAAATTACATGTCAAAACTCAAAACCACCACTAGTCTGTGAACAACGTGAACAACTCTTCATCCTAGCTGTTAATATATACGTTAGTGACTAGTGACTACTCGCATTTTTTTACTTGATAATAATCATGATAAATTATTATTCGAATTCGTAGTGATTATCACAGCAAAGTTTATAGTCTGTTTACATGTTGTCCATACGACATATATTCATAAATATCAGAGCCGATCTACGGTCAGGGGGGGCATATTATATATTCTTGATGAGGCCATTTTATGATAAACAATTTTTTTTAGTGAGAAGCTAATATAATAATCGTTGTACTGCGAAAGTGATTAATTATTAAACCCGGTGCGTTTTTCATAAAACGGTTATTTTTAGGCATCGCGTCGTGGGCTGTATCTCATATTATATTATATCAAATTATATGTAGGTACCTATACACGCACTGACTTAAATCTTTTTTTTTTTTAAAGAAACAAAAAAATATTGACGATATGAAAAAAATACTTAAAGACTTGAGAAACGTTACAAAAAGTATTGACAATTATGACCGAAATCTAAATAATTACAACGTCACCACGCATGACGTTAGTGCGATGGCTGCTATAAAAATCGGCTATGATTTTATATATAGCACTTTAGAAAAAATATTTGATAAAGGGGCTGCACCGTCTAAATTAATACACCAAAATGGATCTCAAAATCACCAAACATTTTACGACCAATCAATTAATGGATCTCAAATACATCAAACTTACAACATAACAATCGTCAATGGTAATAATGCCATTCAGACGAAAAGCAAGCTTCGGTGTTCAATTGAAAACAGCACTCACGTCACGTGGCAACGGTTTGTTGACGATTCGTCGCCACTACCTGCCAGCGAGCCAAGCAATACTACGGTTTCGCAGGAAGAACCCTAAAGGTCGGCTATTTACTATTTTATATACATGTATTAATTTTATTCCATTCTTGTACCTATATATAATTGCTATCATAAAGCTGGATATCACCTGTATATTATTTAATAACTTGTATGTAATATTTATAAATGTTACCCTGACTTGTGTATTGTAAACCTTTAAAGATATGTTATCAGCTATTTACTATTTTATATGCATGTATTAATTTTGTTCCATTCTTGTACCTATATATAAATGCTATCATAAAGGTGGATATCACCTGTATATTATATAATAACTATTACCTATATAATATTTATAAATATTACCCTGACTTGTATTTTGAACCGTTAAAGATGTTACCAGATATTTACCATTTTATATATATGTATTAATTTTGTTCCATTCTTGTACCTATACAGGGTGTCCCGTGAGGATTTACTCATTGCGATATCTCCTGAAATAATGGAGATATCGTAATTATGTTTTTTATTAAGACTCGCAGAGGTAAGCACTACAAATATTTTATTTTTTAATTAAATTAAATTTTTTAGTAAAAAAGTTAAAAAATTATTTTTTTATTTTTTTATTTTTGAAAAAATTGAAGATAGCCATTCTATAGAGTATATTTTTGTGAACATTTTGAGCTTTTAACATTTTATTTTCATTAATCTCATGATTTTTAATAATTTTTTTAGTTATTAGTAAAACATCAATAAACTGGTTTTGTCCGGGCGGCGAGTCCCCCTCTACGGCTAATGAGTAAATCCTCACGGGACACCCTGTATATAAATTATTGCTATCATAAAGCTGGATATCACCTGTATATTATATAATAACTATTACCTATATAATATTTATAAATATTACCCTGACTTGTATTTTGAACCGTTAAAGATGTTACCAGATATTTACCATTTTATATACATGTATTAATTTGGTTCCATTCTTGTACCTATATATAATTTATTGCTATCATAAAGCTGGATATCACCTGTATAAAATGTTTATAAATATTACCCTAACTTGTATTGTAAACCTTTAAAGATAAAATAAAAATTATTTATTTACAAATCATATTTTGTTAATACGATTGACTGATAGCTGGTATATAAAATAAAACAATTCAAACTGGAAAATTCTATAACAATGTAGATCCAGAGTATTCAAAATGTGGTCGTAGTATTAAATCAAATTTTGAAAAAAGAGACAAGTAGACGTGAATTAAGTGGACGCCAAGACAGCTGGGATCTGAACAGCTAATTATACTGTGATTCTAAATGATTACTATTATTATTATATGTTTGAATAAACACGACCCAATTTTTAATGTCCCATCCATAAAAAAATCATCGCAGTGTAATGCAAATTCTAGATTTCGTTGACGTCCATTAAATAGGATTCTTTCTGCATCTGTTCCACTATTAGCTAGTAAAAAATTGTCAATGTTTCCCGGTTCTGACTCATACATTTTATAATATTCAGGAATTTTGAGGGAGGCTAGAGTTGTAGGATTCGACGGAACTTGATTTACTTCATTGCGTTCCCCCCTGATTTTCTTCTTTGGGTGATAGAGGTATATTTAGTATATTATTTGATTAAAAGTATACCTCATATTAACGTATTATTTATTTATAATTGATTAATAGTATATGATTTAATATGGGGAAACTAATTATATAGCTATCAGTGTATGTATGTTTTAAGGTATGACATACTTGTGTAGTAATTTGAAGTATAATTTTCAAGGTGTGGGTAATGGAGGTATATTAGCATATTACTTATTACGTAGGTACACTCTTTATATGGTTATCAATATGTATATATATATATATATATATATATATGTTTGAAGGTATGATATCCTAGTATAGTAGTTTGAAGTATAATTTTCAAGGTGTGGGTAATGGAGGTATATTGACATACTATTTATTGTATAGGAATACTATTTATATAACTATCAATGTATGTATGCTTGAGAGAATGATATACTAGGATAGAAGTTTGAAGTATAATTTTCAAGGTGTGGGTAATGGAGGTATATTGACATATTATTTGTTGTATAGGAATACTATTTATATAACTATCAATGTATGTATGCTTGAGAGAATGATATACTAGGATAGAATTTTGAAGTATAATTTGCAACGTGTGGGTAATAGAGGTATATTATCATATTATTTATTTATTTAAAATTGAATAATATTATATTGTTTATTATGTAGGAATACTGTTGTTTCACATAATATTTTCAATTATTTCGGGGTACATTTAAATCATTCAAATAATAGCTACTGATGAGGTCTTACACATACCACTTTCTATACATTATAGCTATAGGTCTGAGTATATCTAAAGTATTTTCATACTGTAGTATTAAGTTTTGAGAGTTTTATATACATGCTTAATGTATAGGCAGATGTTTGATATCAATAAAATAATAAACAATTTGAAAATAAATTTCACTATAAATATTAAATGATAGAATGATATTTATTTGTGTGCTGTGTAGTATACGATTGGAGACGTACTGTATGATTATTGATAATTGCAGTATTAGGCGGTTATCGATTTCTAATATATTTAGGTAATGGTAGCATTTTAGGCCATGGATTGGTAAAATATTACTTAATAATTTACCATGGTAAAAGATTGATTTAGATAATATTTTCAATTATTTTTGGATACGTTTAAAGCATTAAAATAATAGCTACTGATGAGGTTCTACACATACCGACTTTCTATACATTATAGCTATAGGTCTGAATAAATCTAATGTATTTTCATAATTATTTAAACATTAGCGATAAGTTTGGTTAATTAAGAGTAGAACACTGGCTTTTAATAATAATGAAGTTATATCTACTGGTACCTAACCGTAAACAATATATCGATATGTTATTTAAATATATTTTATTTTATTTTATTTACAAATATTTATAACAGTATAGACGTTGGGGGGGTATGTATGTGATAGGTATATATGGGACGGGGAATGGCCGGGCATGGTCGGGCATGGATGAGAGGGGAGGGGCACGGCCGAGCACGGTCGCGATAGCATATAACTATAGGCTGGGCGGGGTAGCCGGATTCACTGGATTTGTGGGGGATAGAGATGATGGGATGGGGAGGGGTAAGGATAATAGGGGGAGGTTAGGTTAGATTAGGCATGTTTGCATGATATGCATGGTCGCGTACGTACGCGATAGCAGCGCGCGGGGGTAGGTGTAATATATACATAGATATTAGGGGGGCAGTGGCGTGGCGAGCATCTTTCAAACCCTAAGCAAATTAATTTTGTAATGACCCCCCACTTCCACCCCCCCCACAAACTAAGTATAATTGTCTACATGCTAATTTTGAATTTTTGCTATAGGAAGTCATCAAACATTTATTATAAATAATAATAATTAATTATACATAAAATAGTAATAGTATAATTAAAATATAAATTAACTCTGATGACTTTTGAAGCAGTCTTTTATGCAGTAAACATAAGCCTTGCTTATGTGTAAGGGTATTATCAGGGCTAAGCAATTGCATTAGGTAAACGTCGTCCACCACGCCACTGTAGGGGGGGTTATATTCACGGTATAGGATTGTAGGGGTATGTATGTACGGTGATGGATAGGACGTTGACTTCGACGGTGATGGGTAGGACGGTGACTTCGACGGTGATGGGTAGGACGGTGACGTCGACGGTGATGGGTAGGACGGTGACGGGTTTTACGAGACACAACACACAATAAAAAACATGGGATAAAAAGCAACAAAACAAACGACAATATTCACGTCGAGTGACACTGGCAACGGCTAGGTGCGGGCACAAACTTACCGAGAGTAGCGGGAAGGCGGAAATTGCTTATCGCAGTGTTGGTGTTGCTTACGTAACTACCAAACAGATGCTTTTGATCAACAATATCTTAAACAATGAAATGGTAATTTATTATTAAAATTATTAATTATTAATATTAATATTAATTATTATTATTCACTGTTTATTTAAATTAAGTTGTTTTATTATAAATAAATAAATTATTAATATATTAAATTATTATTTATCATTTAGAAATTACATATTTATTTAAAAACAAAAATATTATTAGATGTTATGGAAATGGAATTCAATGAAATAATGGCTACTCCGCTTAATGCAGGACACCCCATAACTGATGCACATACATGGGGATTTGAAAGTAGAAGACAAGGGACTCTCCCGAAAAGGCTAGTAAAAAATTCAAAACCGAAACCACATCCATTTACTGGCAATCAGCACTTTACAAACGAAGTAATCGAAAACTTCACTGAGCTAGAGTGTTTTCAATTATATTTTACGCAATTTATTGTAAAACTAATTAAAAATGAAACAAATAGATATGCATTTTCGGTAATTCGTTCAATAAAAAAACGTAATATTTTTAAAAAAAATTCAGTTTGGCATAAGTAAAAGCCCTTAAATATTTCCGAAGTGTGTAAATTTTTTTCCTAACTTAATAGTAGACATTTTATAAAAAAAAATTCCACCTACACCAAAGAAAGCTAACCCTCGTAGAACGTGCAAAGTGTGCTAAAAAAAAATTAAAACAATGGATAATTAGGTCGTTGTAAAAAAGAAACTTCATACTATTGTTCAATTTGTGATTTGCCGCTTTGCGTTGACAATTGTTTTGAAAT
Organism: Macrosiphum euphorbiae; assembly: GCA_949089665.1. NCBI lineage: Eukaryota > Metazoa > Arthropoda > Insecta > Hemiptera > Aphididae > Macrosiphum > Macrosiphum euphorbiae. Next base: position 205,635 of record CARXXK010001284.1, on the reverse strand, counting down.
TTACCACAAAAAAACAATATTAGTAAAAAGATATAAATTATTACTAAATTGTATCATTTAAAAAGTCAATACATATTATGTTATGTTTATTGTTATTTTTTAAATATTTTATTAGTTTTTACGTAATTTTTTCGTAGGTATTTATGTAGATACCTACTGTTAAACCTATTTATTAAAAATGTGTTCATTTATTATTTGTCAATGTATAATTAATATGAAGGAAAAAATGTTAATTTTAAAAAAGGTGATCATTTATGTTTATTCATATTTTAATTCTTCAAATTTTTTTATAAGAAGAATGAAATGTGTATTTGTTAATTTTTATGATTACAAAGTTATAAACATTACATACATCGCGTGTTTACAGAAAAATAATATTATCAAAACGAAACAATAATACCATTATATTTTTAGTTCTTTTCTCCTACTATAAAAAAAAAAGTATGTAGCTAGTCTTATAGCTTAATACTCGTATATTTTATAAAAATACTACAATATAAAATAAAATAATTATCTCAGTCAACTTTTTGTTTTGACTGTTTGGAACTGTCGTAATAACCGTCTACATCGTGTTAAAAAAAAAAAAAAAAAGGAGTTAATAGGATTATTCAATAGCGAGTAAAAAAATATGGAAAACATGATACATTTTTTATCGATTTTAATATAATATTACCATTAAAATTTAAATAACCCAATATAAACTAATATTATAAAATCAACAAGTAGGTATTATACAATGGTTGTATTTTTAAAATACTTTAATAATTATAATAATAATAAAATAATAACAATAATAGTTTATTGTAAATATAATATTTGCCCAAAAGATAACAAGGACTAAATAAATACTTCATGACGCCGCCCCCAAAAGCTTAGCTTGTGGTGGGTGTACCAAGTTTCAATACAACCAAAATATTACATAAATGATTTAAATATTTAATTATTTAAATATACATATAATATTCTATAATTATTTACGTATTACATATAGACACTATGATATAGATTATAATAAACATTTCATATTATAGAGTAATATAATGAATAATGATAAGAATAACAACTAAAAGTATTATTTTTTTATCATACTAACCACATGAATTATAATATGTGCAGTCCACCTCAAGTTTCTATCAAAAATCACCCCAAGGTATTTAATTGAGTCAACATTTCCCACATCACCCATTACATAATATCCTATACGTAATGTCCAGGATGCTTAAATACGAATGAAAACTTTGGCAATAACTTAAAGAGCGAGCACAAAACAGTTTTCAAACTCGTATTAAGTCGACTGGTGCGTGTGTCTTTATAATACTGCTGCGGCGATGCACCTCGAGAGCGGGAATAGAGTGCTGTGTAATCGAATGGAGAGATTAAAGTTCGTTATACCGGTAAAAGACATCATGTGTCGTCTCTCGTGTAGTCTGCTGTCCGCTAAACACTCGGTGTATATATATATATATATAATGATATACAACTGCATTATATACAAGACACTAATCCGGTGGTTGCATTCCATTTTTCCCAGAGTAAGCGCGGTGTTTCGGGAAAGCGAGAAGGAACCGTATAATAATTAAGGTATACATAATTTTATTATATTATCTGCGAAGTTCAGCATAAATAACGAAATTAAATTGTTTAACAACACACTCGTGCATGCAACAATGCTAAGACATGATACACACCCATATACATACAAAATATTATGTATACTGCGTAAATAGGTCGAAGCTCTGTTTATTTTTTTTTATAAATATGTATTTACATTTTTTTGATAAAAATATTACAAACACGAATTTTGAACCCCTTCCCCGTCTGAAATTAAAAATGAAATCCTAGATCCACCGGTGTTTTGTTTCCTGTTTGAAAAAAATACTGAAGGCTAATCTGCAGCATTTTTAAAAATAGTTTTTCATTAGTTCTACCTATTGAAGAGACATTAAAGTTTACAAACCTAAATATCTCACTATTTTTTGACAATACTGTATATGTATAGGGCACTAGTATTTATCAAAATAACATTTCATGATACTGTTAATTTTTCAAAATGTATATTAATTTTAACTATGTTCTCAATTAAACTATAAAATTATACAAATTGCAATAGTTCGTGACTTTATGCGCAGGAAGAGTGCAAAACCATAACTTTTAAATTAACTTATAAGTAAAGAGTGATTATACCAATGCATAACTGCAATACTTAACTATAATAATATTTAACTCGCAATTAACTAAGTTTTAATTATATTATTCAACTTGAAATACATTTTACTTAAAATATTACCTAACCTACAGTTGAGTATATTAATTGTTATTATTATTTTATTTTTTTAGACGATTACAGAATTGTAATTGTTTTAACCGTTTAGAGACCTATTAATATTTTAATGAAGAGGTGTTATTCCTATTGTGTGATTTCCTTATTATTTATTATGTATTTGATATTTTTTAGTTTTTTTTGTTGGTATTTGATATTTGATAAAATGTATATATTGTCATATTATTGTAAAAATTATGGATTGTAAATTGTCTGAGTTAAAAAAAAATAATAAATTGTTTTAGAAACATACATATCGCTATATTAAAATTAATTTCTCAATATTATCTACCTACTTTAGATTTTCGAATAAAATTGATTTGCGCCAAAAGAAAGCAAACACATGTTAAGTTGAGTTGAGTTCACATTGCTATTATTATAGACAATTTTATATTCTGAGATAAAACTCAGACCATGATAATATATTATTTTAATACTGTTTACGTTACCTAGTGTTTTTTTAAGCACGCACATTATTGGTCTTATAATGTAAAATAATATATTAAAGATTTTTGAACCTGCAACTATCGCGCTCTCCATAGCAGATATGATGGTGTTGCCCGGACGCCAATATTATTATTATTACATTAAATACGCTTGTATATTATAATCCTCAAAAAAACTACTTCGGAGAAGTAAAAAAGGCTTTCTGTGCGTAAGTTGAAGAGATTGGGAGAAAAGATAGAACTTTGGTGTTTATTAAGATGTGAAATCAATCTCAAAGTTCTGTGCCAAAAAGGGCCACGGTTGAAAAAATAGAATTTGGGGCTTAATAAAGAAGTGAAATCAATACCCAAATTATGTGCCTCAACTTCAAAAAATATCTTATTCAAAAAATTTCAATATGTTCAACTGTACAAACATTAAAAAAAAATATTATCACAGAACGGCGTGAATTACAGTTTGTCAACAAAAATTCGAATCAGACAGATTAACTCGCAAACAAGTCGACAATTTATGGCTAATTTTATTAATTCACCATTATTGTACGTCGTTCTGTGCTAATATTTTTTTTTTAATGTTTGTACAGTTGAACATATTGAAATTTTTTGAATAAGATATTTTTATACGTCGTGTACTATCATATAATTTCGTACAATACACACGAAAATGGAGAGGATACCATTATTACTTCGGCTGTGTTCAATAATAATAATATAATGTGTATCGATTCGGTCTCGCCGAAGACAAAAAACGTCGCCGCCGATCCCGAAAACCTCTTAACGAGCGTATATACCACCTACCTACATACCTATATAATCTTATATCGTCGTATACATTATATTTTAGAGACAGCGTATGACGACATGCCACATTATACAGGTATACGTGTAAAAAAGATATAACAACAATGTATATTATTTAGTCGTCTTCGCAGAGACCGTCGCTCGTCGGCCGAAACCTTGTCGGCGATTTTATCACACACACAATATTTTTCTACAGTCTCTCTGAATCTCTGTCTCTCTCCGCGTATATAATATCTCATTCTTGCCGCCGATGGAATGGTGCGTGGGTGCAGTGTACTCGTATTATATACCATATCGTAACGATAACTGTTACGATATAATCACGACCGTTTTGACGTCAACCAATAATATGTCGCATATAGTTCCTCGTCCTCGTTGCCAGTCATCCTCACTAATATATATTATTATTATATTATGTGTATACTATCCAGCGCGTGTGTGGTGCACACGACGACACAGTCGAACGTTATGATTATTTTTTGTTCCACTTCTACTTCCTCGTTAAATCGCAGACGTATATACTGTTTGACCTTGTGGGGGTACAGTCGTTATTTTTAACGACGACCATCAAAAACTGACGAATCGCGCACAACTGCGTGCTGCAGCCACAAACGAAATATATTTCTTTTTCTTTTCTTTTTTTATCTCCCGAAAAGGGAAACAATATTTTATTATTTACGAGAGACTTCGACGACGTATATGGATAAGGACGTATATTTGCAGTGTGTGTGTGCACAGACATAAGCTACTGCTCTATACGCACCATATATAGGTTTACAGTATAAGCATGACAGTAATGTTTTTGGGAATCGAATGTATATATTATATATATTTATAAGTATAAAGTAGGTACCTGATATAATGACTGAAATAAACATCTGTCTGCAGACTGTAATAATTATTTTCTTCGTAAATCAACTCCGAAAAGCTGTAAAAACCGTGTCTTGTGTCTGCAATAATATAATAATATTAATAATACCATTGATTTTATAATATTATAAAATATTACAATATGTATTATAATATAATATGTATATTATAAAATCAATGATAATACCAACTTCTCGTCTCAACTTCGTGGTGCACCTAGGAGTTTCGAGTCTATATATAAACGATACAAGCACATTATTATGATAATATTTTACTTATTATCAATACGGCGTTGTCGTTTTTAAGTGAAATTACATTGTTAGTATTGATGCTTTGGTACTTTGGTAGTATTCATATTTACATATTCAAGGTTAGGGATGTTTTGCCCTAAAAGATAAAAATAATCCAACTAAAAATGCACTCAATTATTTTATTTTAAACAAATTTTGAAAATGGGTACTAAATAATATATTTATTAAATAAAAAAAAAAAATGTTTGCAGGACTACACAACTTTAAGTTTCCTACGTGGGCTATGAATCTGAAAAAAATAATATTATTCTCATCCAATATTACTCCTACGCACTACAGTCTACTACTGCAGGGGTGGAAATCCATGAAGCGTAAAAAATTGTCGTGGCAAAGCAAAACATTTGGTGAAAATTAACTTCATATAATAATAATTGTATTGTGTACTGTTACTCGTGACAATAAAAACCACAAAGATACAGAATAGGGTTGAGCTGGTAAAAAGCTGTCGAGCGCCAAACGCACTCGCACTTGGGGCACAGGACACAATGTCCGGCCGAAGGGTGCGGAACTATATAAAGTACACACACCCACACCCACCCGCATGACCACAAACGTCTACACACAAACAACCTGACGCACACACGCGTGGGCTGTTGCTGTCCGATACAGAGTTTCTCTATTTCTAATTACACTTACACTCGCAGACTGCACAAATGCACGCGGACAATCGTTTTGTGTCTCTGCGTACTGCCGGCGCCGTCTCGACGGACAATGAACCGATGACCGGAAGCGGTGGTCATCGGCAATAAACCATTTAAACATCCATAATAATAATAATAATAATAATGCAGTGTACTGCACCGCACCGGAGGCGCATCGCGGGGCGCAGTAAATACATTGTATATAATATGTAATAATAATTTCGACGATTCCCGGACGTGCATTATTCGGCTGTTCGAGTCGTGTGCTCTATATTATTGTAATTATGAGTACCTAAGTCTTACATATAGACGGTCGATTCGCAATTCATAGAGAATATTTCATGAAATTGGACGACGCCTGTTGGAGCTGCTCGTACACACTCTCGTCGGTGGCACATTTCGGTCCTGTTCGGCACGCTCATGATATATGACATAGATTGTTAAGTCGTTAAACGAACCGTCTCGTTCGAATAATATAATATTATTTATAATTTGATTTAGCGGCTGTATACAGTAGTTATGTTATGGGACTGCTAACGCAGACGCGAAGGGGGGGGAAACCGCAAAATTCGGTTGACCCTACACCAACGCGGGGCTGGCATTATTATAGATAAACGAGGAAATACTTGGTGACAATTGTACTTTAAAGTTTAAATATACCTATTCGAATACGGCGTCTTTCGAACGGAATTGAATATAAATACGAATACATATTTTTAAAAGTTTTTTTTAGTCTATTTAAATAATTTCCGTAGATCACAAATTATTATATACTTACAATTATAATTGAATTAAATACCTAGTTAGTAAAATAATACATTTTTTAATTGGTTCAATAAGTTCTGCAGTTATCAAACACTCACGTAGGAGCCTATATTGACTATTATAATAGTTATAATTATTATCAATTTAGATATTTTGTCATCTGAGTATTTAATGAAATCTTAAAATGTCTTGAAAGGATTGTAAAAATTATATTTGTACTACCGCTTTTCTTAAAAATTGTGATAATCTAAGAAAAAAAACTATTGTTTAATGAAATACGACAGTAAAAAAAAAAGAAAAGTGTTCAGTATACTGGAATAAAACCAAAGAAAAATTATTTAAAACAGATTCACTTGTCAAAAAGTATTTGATATATAGGTACCAAAAATAGTAGTCATAGTATAGGTACATAACAGTATTGTCTAATATCAGTACAGGTCTATCAAAGATGATATTAATTAATAATTGTTATGATAACGAAATGGACTATCACGAACAGTTAACACATTAATATATATATATGTAAGTAGCCAGTAGGTACTCAGGTGATCTGTGGAATTCGGCTTGTTAGTACCTACGTAATACTATGAAAGAGATGCAAGTTTTGATACCAGTTGTTGGTTGAATGGGAGTTGCAAATCTGGTTGGCTATCCTGAAATCTTCGTTGTACCTATATAATATTATAATCGTCATTCGGTGGATAATGACATCGACTGGTTGCTGGCAATAAATTAACATAAGTTGTTAACAACAATCCGGGATGCAGAAGTTGGACCATCTCTATTTCTGGGGTTTTCAATAAGCTTATGGGTTTGCAAACGGTCAATTGTTTCAATCAAAATGTAACGATCATTTGCCAATCATACTAACAGCCTTTTTGTGGGCGGTGAACTTTTGGACACATTTACCTAAAATAAAACACATTTGCGTACAAATATAAACACTACGTTTGGTTTTACAGTGATGTGTGTGTAAAAAAATATTGATATGGAATTTAAAGTGTGTTGTTAATTATGGTGAACTTAACAGCACTTGTTATAAATAAATTAAAAAGTTTGAAAAAATTTTAATATTGTGTTTTTATAGGTTATTTTGCGGGATTTTTTTTAAAAATTGTGTTTAAAAATGTAGTTGGATTAACTATTTGTTTTTAAACCAAACATAAAAAACGAAGTATGATAACATATTACTTGTATAACTATTAATAATAATATTGTATAACTATTATATTATTATAATACCTATATATTAAATGCATAATAATTAATAATAATGCTTATCGACAGTGATGTAGTGAAATTGCATATCTAAGACGCCGTATCAGAGGCTATTGGAGTTGAAATAAATTTATGACTAAATGTTTGGAATAGGTACATATTATTTTGATGATAATATTGCGTGATACTTTTAATTCCCCAAATTCCACAGATTTCAGTAATAATAACGACGATAAGAATTTTTTTGTCAAACACGGCGATTGTAAACTGCTCCCAAGGTACAGGTAAACACAAAATCACACATGTAAACTGTGCCTGAGTTTTTATCAAGTGTAATAAGGTGAAATTTAAACTGCTCAAGGGTAAAATTTTAAAATTGAAGAGCTATATTTTTGCAAAAGTAAACAAAATTACAAATTCTTATTTATACTTGGTTCATTACAGCTGTGCAAGTTTTGACTGTACATCGCCACTTAAACTGACCTGAACTTAGAGGCCGATTTATTTTACAAAATTTAAATTTTGACATTATTTTCAAGCTCTTTTCGCGCTGTGATACAAATTGTTCGGCCATCGTGACTTTACTGATTAAAGTGAATACGATAGGTACTATCAGACCTATGCTGGATGTAGTGATAATCATCAGTTATCATATACCGTAATAGTTATTCGATAACGTATTAGTATTTTTATACATTTTGATAGAAAAAGTGCACAATCATGGATTTACTTTAACTAACTTTAATAAGTTAAAAGTTTTGTATAATTTACAAACGGGGGACGATTAACTATACGTGACATATTATTGGGGGACATCTAAACGGTCGTGATTAGACATCGTAAACACGGTCGTCGGGTCTGGTGTCGGAGAAAATTTCCGAATACAGCTATCGTTACGATAGGTTTCGAGTGTTCGGTGGTTGATGTACGGCACACTCGAAGAGTCGAGTCCGGAGGCAATAAAATGTAAAGGGATATTATTGCGCACAAGTAGTTTTTGTGCAGCCCTCCTCGACGGGAGTTCGGATCCTTGTAATCGGCCCGTGGGATGTACACACGTACGATGGCGTATCTGACCTATCGCATAGGTTATACTCAGTACGAGAGACTTCGACGACGTATATACAAGGCTGGGCATTAACGAGTTAATAAGTTAAAGTTAAGTTAAAAAGTTAAGTTACTTTTAACTAAGTTAATTAACGAGTTACTTTTTTTTTTAGAAGTAACTTCTAACTTAACGATTTACATTTTTCCCCGTGTTATTCAGTAACTTAACGAGTTAATTAATTTTATTGGCACGTTAAGTTAATTTTTTCCCAAACCACATATTATTTAAAATTAATTCAATTTTGTAAAATTAATTACATTAAAAAAAAACCCGAAATATTAAATATATTTTATTAAATAATAATTTATAATCATAGTAAGTTTTTATATTGCATATTCACAGAAAATATTTTATAACTATATTATAGAGGGAAATATCATAGGGGTAACCGCGTCAAAGAAAAATATAACAATTTACTCAGTACCTATCCCATACACGACATATCACCTAACCTATACCTAATCATTATTAATATCATTACTTATTATTATATTTTTATTTATTCATAGAACTACGGTGATAACTTGGCCCGTCGATGTAAATAATACCCGTAGTAGGGTGGTATTTACTATTTACCTAATTAAAGTATAATACACAAAATTAATATAAGTACCTACGTCCTACAGTAACTAATTTTATTACAAACATTTATTCAAAATATTGTAAGACATTTTTTGATTTATTGAATTATTATGTTATTTGTTAGCTTTAAAAAAGGTAGGTAGGTATAATTGTTAATTTTATTTAAAAAAAAAAAAGTAACTTATTTTTAACTAAGTTAAGTTACTTTTATTTTCTAATTAACTTGTAACTTTTACAAGTTAAAAAAAAAATGAAGTTAACTTTTAACTTTAAACTTAACTTACATTTTTCTATATTAACTTAACTTAACGAGTTAAAAAAAATAGTTAACTTGCCCAGCCTTGCGTATATATATATATGGATGTGCATATGTTTGCAGTGTGTATGTACAGACATGCCGCTACTGCTCTATTCGTCTATACGCACCATAATATATTAGTTTACAGTATAAGCACGATAGTTATGATGTTTTTGGGAATCGAATGTATATATATCTAATATATAAAATTCTCGTGTCACAGTTTTCGTTGCCATACTCCTCCGAAATGGCTTGACAGATTTTGATGAAATTTTTTGTGCATATTCAGTAGGTATGAAAATCGGCTAACATCTATTTTTCATACCCCTATGTGATAAGGGTTGTCCAGGAAAAAATAAAAGAAGTGCTCAAACAGGGATTTTGATAATTTACGGTAGAAATAATTGTTTATAAATGGTTGCTAAGGTATTGGTTATATATATATAAAAAAAAAATAATAGATACAACATACAAAAATACATACACCCTTCTACGATCAACCCTTATTTTTTAATAGCTTATCTTATCTTATGTTATCTTATTTCCATGCTTATTTCACGCATATACCACATTCTTACATACATACAATATACACATTCTAACATACATACATACTTCCAATAAGTAAGCTATTTTTTGTCTACACTAGAAATTACTAGGAAATTATTTATATGGCAAAACAACGTTTGCCGGGTCAGCTAGTATATTATATACATATACAGGGTGATTTTTTTATCGAAGAACACTCATTATTTCAAAAAGTATTGACTTTTTCAAATTTTTTTTTTTTTTTAATTTTTAGATTCATGCTTTTCTATAATTGTATTACATTTTAATTTTTTTCACCCTTATATTTATTAGGTAAACCACTATCAACTTTTGATTTTCAAATGGTGACCCGTACAAAAATTGTTATAAACTAACAAGGCTATTTTTTTTATGAATTATCACGTTCAAATTTTCATTTTTCGTTAATCCGTTGACGAGATATAGCTCCTCAAAGTTGGGTGGTTTTGTGAGGTTTGTGTGTAAATGTGTAATACCTAGTCAGTACCTAGGTACCGCAGCAATTGTGATTTTTATGCCCCAGGGTAAAAAATGTTACACTTTTTAAATCATTTCAATTACAGTAAGCTTAAGTTGTGCCCCTAAATGTATTGTAAAACGCCCATTTGGCGGGGTATCGCGCAGTTCACCCCACTGATTGCACTGGTCATAATAAAGTTTATCAATTTTAAAGACCAGAAGTTAAAAGAAATAAACTTGATATCGTTTGACCCAAGGTATAATAGCGATAATCATTGTACCTACTCGCTACAATAAATTATTGTCATAATCTCATATTATTATAAGTAATTGGACCATTACTGATTACTGTCAAATGTTGCATACTCGCGTGTGTAATCCCCACTACACACCTAGCACGATGTAGATAATATTACTATAGATATAATATTATTATCTACATCATGAGACGTCCTATAACCTAACGTCCTAACCTATAGTAATACGAACACAAAACAAAACAGTAATGTAACAGTGATGTCTGATTAACTGATTTGAGATTACTATCGTACCTACTTTGTGCTGATATCATAGTTTCATGATCAGGTACATGATATTATGGAAGTACACCAAATACCAGGTTGTTGTGGATCGAGTAGATAATTATAGATATTATTATCCGTGATAACTGATAAATATTAAACGGTTAGATTATAAGATAATACGAATAAAATGCTGCATCGTGACTCGTGACTCGTGAGTCGTTGACACGATTAAAGATATACGTATATCTTTATTCTTTAATCGTGGTCGACGGTCGTTAATTAAGTATTTATTTTTTAATAAGTTACAATCAGTTTACAATCAGTTTACAATTTTAACTTTTAAGTATTTAAATTATTATGATACATTTAGTGTTCTTGAATATATTATTGTCATATTTACCACATATTGTATTTTATGTATTTTATTTAATAATTTAATCAAACATAAAAGTACCTACGTAAATTGGTTAATCACACGTGAATTGAATACTAATTGGCGAGTAAATTTGTAGCTACAATTATTTATTGGTAAGTTCTACTATAGTTGGTAGTTGAAAAAACTAAAATAATACAATGTGTCATTAACTCAAAAAATTTTGATTTCAGTTTAATCATTAAGGTATAACTTACTCATGCGATTTTTGTTCAAATGTATACCTAAGTATGGATAACTGGTACCTTCTGGATAATATATGGCTTATTATACAATCAAGTGGCATATGACAACACAGTAATATTACAAACAACTAAGAATTTCTGTGAGTTAGAGTAGTTTGTTTTGCTTTGGCATTTAAATTAGGAAAACTAACCTATGAAAAAAAAAAACAATTCAAAATATCATAATATGTATATTCTAGAAAAGGTAGATTTAATTGGTAACTTTTAGATTTCAAATGAGAATCTACATTTTTGAAATATAATTCATGTATGGTTTAATTTTCAATGAATTTTGATTGGGCATTTACATTTATGTGTCAAACTTAATAATTATTAAAGGATCAATCGACATTGGTCAACACTTAATGATTATAATTATAATTAATAGCCATGTGCCTAGTTAACTATTTTCAATAAAACATGTTTAATTACCCTAAAATTAACTTTACCTAAGGGCTAAGACTGCAAATATAACATCACTTGTTAGTTTTTTCATTAAATTTATATTTTCCTTATTGATATTGTTATGTTTGATAAAACATTTGTATTTTTATGAATTTAACCAAGTTTACACAAATGTGGTTCATTTGTGCCACTAAGGATCTAAATTTGCTACTGATTAGTGATTACATAATTTAATTTAACTCCTGACTTGTAAATACAATTTTTATAAAATGTTGACTGAATATTACCTTGCTCATACTTAATAGATACTAATGTACATCCATAGTTTTTTGGATGAAATGTTTCATATTATAACATTTATAACCTTATAAAGTCTTGAAGTTATATTACAAGGTTATAAAATATTTTTAAGTGTAATATTATTTAATTATGCATTGTATTGACAAACTATATTTTAGATAGGTAATCAAGAAAATTGAAAAAAAAAGAACTAACTGCATATTAGGACCAATGATATGTATTGAAAACTAAAAATGTTGCTAATGTTCATAAGTTGATACATTATACATTAGCTAATATTGGATTTTAATATTTCAACAGGCAACAAAATTAAAAATATGGTTAGTATACTTTGTACTTACTTATTTTAAGTGAAATATTATTCAATTTGGTATTCAAACGAATAGTTTTTATTGTACTTTTTTCAGATACCTATCAAGTAATTTTGAAAGAAGTGTAAAAAAAAATATTTGGACCAACAATCAAGAGGAAAACTATTACCAATCATGAACTCTACTATAACATACCATTTGGATGATCCTGTATGTATATTAAAATTATATTCATATTGCTATCTTCAATTACATTTGCAAATGATAACAGTAATAAATAACAATATTGCGTCACATATTGGATTTTAATATTTCAACAAACTACAAAATAAATTAAGTATGTTGGTATAAATCTTTAACTATAATGTTATTTAATAGTATTGAAAAACTGTTTTTTTAGATGATCAAGTTAATTTGAAAGAAGTGGACAACAATTTAGATGGCCTAACTGCATATAACCAATAATATGTATTGAATACTAATAATTGTATAATGTTTGTTTTATAATTTCATAATATTTTTTAATAATGTATTTAAACGAGGTGACAACATCAATCATTAAGACTCAAAAGATATGTATGTACATAATAATATACTGTATATTTGTATGCTGTGTACTTACGTTTGATACATCATACATAATATACATAATATGTAGATTGTGTAATTCAAATAAAGTATATTTAAATTAATACAAATTACTAATAAATAATATGCTTTTCAATATTAAATAATAAAAGAAATATATTTTTACTTTAAATTATATTTTATTGCTTAATAAAATGTAAATAACTTATATTATTTCTGTAGATGATTGGTGTTGTTGCCTATTTATAGCTATTACTACTGAAGTAATAAATTCACGTTTGAATAATATTATAAGGGCCACTTTTAAATTTTACTATTGTTTTAAGTCTGGGGGTTGTGGAGATTTTTTTCTCATTTTTTGAATACATGTTAATCTTTACTCATATTTTGCATAATTGCACTACGAATATTTAGATTTAACTGTATCATCAAATTTGAAATAGATTTTTCATGGTCCTGGTCTTTAAAATGATGGTTAAAATTATATAGTGGTTAATTATAATAATAATTTAAAGGTACATTCATGACTATAGTACAGCTAGCGAAAAATGAGCCACGACGGCAACATTACTAGTAGTGTATTTTAGCGTAATCAGGGGTTCTCCGTTTGAAACTATTGGTGTCCCTACATTTTATTTTACGATTTTTCAAACCCCTTTAGGCCTTGAATAAAATTTACTACAACATGTTTTTTTAAATATTTTCATAGTAGCACTGACTATATGATAAGGATCCATGACCAAATCAGTATGACTTCTATTTGAAATTAATTTACGTGGCAAATAGTTGTAGAAGCCCTGACGAAATTGGGCACCAGGAGCATTGGTATCGCTGCTGATTTTTCGCTGGCCGTACTATAGTGCCTGATTTTGTCCAAAAATTATTCTAGAATATGAACATATTTATGTATCAAAAATGTATTGAATGCGAATATTTTCATGCATAAAAATACTTTGAAAATTGTATAAAGTATTTATTATGTACAAATGGAAATGTCATTAATGTAGAGAATTATAAATTTATGATTGTGTTAATTGTACTGAGCAAAATTTAAATTATTTTATTTGATGTTTATAAAATATGCTACTTGTAAATTGTAATCAATATTGTAACTATCTGCAAAATGTGGAACTTAAATTGAATTTTACTCAAATATGCAAAAAAAAAAAATATATTAGCTACAGAAATAGATTTATGCATTAAGAAACATTGATTTTAACCAGAATTATTTTAAGTGTAGAAAATTATACATGTATCAATTATGTAAAAACTGGGCCACTATGACAGTAAATTGTTTGAAATAAATTATGGCCACGGATTATTTCCATAAATAATAATACCTACTCATTAGTTAGTACTTATTCCTTATTTTCCAATAGTACAATAATGATTGGAATAGTAATAATATACCTATGACTATTAATTACAATTTTATTCAAGTGACTAACACTTATCACTATTAACTCAATTTTTAATTTAATTGAAAAAAAATAATTAAGTAACTTAGTTAACTTCAGTTAATAACTGAATAACCATTGACAATGACAATTATAGTCAATAACCAATATCATACCTACCACGAAGACACGTAAATGATAATAAGTAATAACTTAATAACGTAAATATTTTAATTTCAAATTTGTAATAATCATAGACCATCTTATCGCGTATCCAGGGGGCGTGGCATACGTTATCAATTAAATATATCATATCATATTAAAGTATTAAACAATGGAAATAACCCGACCCCGCGCCGAATACCCTGCCAATTAGGCGGAAACAGTTTTTAAATACGGGTATAACATCAAGTTGGTGTACGGAAACAGTTTCAATGTTCGGACTTCAGATCATAGGTAAACACTCATTGATATATTTAACTAAAATAATGTTTAATATCTATGTAAACACTTCACCCATCAGCTAATCGAGTTTCGCATCAATACATATAATTATTGTTCTATGATCTTATCCAACTCATATTACCACTCTTATACCATCTTATACCACTGACGAATTAAGATAAAGGACAGGTATATGGGATAACTAGATAACGCTGTAATCGTATGGATACCCCCACCATAATATGTACATGACATTTTTGGTCACCATTTCCAGTCCATAATTTTGTATTAGATAATAGCAGGTATAAAAACCCTGGGTTGAACTTTGAACGATATCGTATTTATTAGTTATAACTTCTGGTCTTTACGAACGAAAAATACTATGTACTTATAAACAGTAGCACAGTTACTTATGAGAAACCACCAAACTTTGAGGCACTGTATCTCGCTAATGGATTAACATAAAATAAAAATTTTAACGTTATAATTCATAAAAAAAATTGTTTTATTGTTTTATAAGATTTTTATTATGGGTTGCCATTTGAAAATCAAAAGTTGATAATAGTTTCACCAATAAATATAAGGGTGAAAAAAATTAAAGTGTTATACAAATGTAGAAAAGTATGCAACTAACATTTTTAGAAAAAAAATTTTGGTAAAATGTCTATACTTTCAGAAATAATGAGTGTTCTTCGATAAAAAAATCACCCTGTATATATATCTTAATATAACGAATATATTATATTTCGTAATTCACAATTTTTTTCAGATTTAAATACAAACTTATTTAATATTCATATTATTCTAGTAATTTATTGAATATGCACTTGATAGTTGATATACAAGAATAATATGTAAAAGAGTTGAAAAATTACTAATTATTATTTATGATTTTCAAATTAAATCTAAAACTATAATATTTAGTAAACTAAAAAATCATGAAAAAAAATGTAGGTAGGTACTTTAGTATGTAATAATTTACTGTGAAGGTTCATCAGAAATACCTGACAAATGTAAAAACTTTTTTTCTAATCAATATTTAAAACAGTTTTCTCTACGAGTATATGGTATAACAATTTTTATTTTTATTTTTAAGACTAAAAATAAAATAGATTTCATAAAATATTTTTGGAAAAATACAAAATACCCAATTTGTAGGTAAATCTAATTTAAAAATAAATGTAATGCTTATTAGTTAAGTAGTTTATATTTTAAATTTTTTTAAAATATCGTTATTTTTTTTGGTAAATTCATTTAAATCTTAATTAATGTGTCCAAGATATTATTTTTTGTTGTTTTCTGGCATAAGTAAACTTAAATCATGTATTATTCATATAACTTTCATAATTGTTTTCATAGCTTGTATTAACTTTTTATTTATTAATTTTCAGGTCTTTCTGTTACACACTGCTTACCTAATGTAGGTACATTTTAAGTACAAATAATACATTTTTTCATGATTTTTTAATTTTGAGGAAAATATAAAATTGATTATTATACATATAAAGTTAATTAAAATTGAATTCGTTTCTTGCATTCCTGATGTGGGAAATTTCGATTATTCATGGCAGTTGAAAAGAGTTTTTTTTTATTAATTTTAATTTTTAAATTAAATTTTTTTTTTTTGTGAAAAAATAAAATACTTAAGAGCATAATATTCTAACACTTTTGCATTTATTTTGAGCATATATGGTACATTTTTAGGACTTAAATACGTGCATTTTTAACTTAAACGGCATTTAACACTGGTCTTGTATAATTAATTATGTACATTTATAATTATCAAACTATATACATACGTACAACAAAATGTACTCTAAGATCTTAATTACCTTATATTATTCTTAATTAACAAAAAAAATAAAAAAAATATTGTAATTATAAATGCAGGACACAAATATTAATGAACATTTAAACATTATTTTGTTTAAACTTTAAAGTATTAAATGTAACAGATTACACCATAGTATACCTATTTAAACACATTTAAATATTATACCATGAGGTAAGAAGGATTTCAATATAGATGGAATTGTAGTGTAATTGCAATACATTTTAATGTAATATAATTTGAGTTGAAATCAAGAACTGGTATTATAAAAATAGACATGCATCATACATTGTATAATACCGATGTATTACTATCCCTTCTACAAATTATTGGTTTATTTTAATATAAAATAAATTATAATTAAAAGTCTATAGAAGTATAGACAGATATAAGAAGGGTATATCGTCGAATAAAACTATTAGTTATTTTCGTTGAAATCAGTTGATGTGTACAATGTCGTACCTGGATGTAACAATGAAATTAACAGTAGAGAAAAACTAGTGAATACAAGTATTTATTTATATTATAAAGCCTTTGCCCCAAAATTATACCGAGCCTATATGACGTATATTATTAATTAATTAGTAAAATATCATTAAAATGTTATTTAGGTATAGTGGTCGTTAGCAAAAAGTTATCCTAATATTGATGATTGAAAACATGAACCTATAACAAGTGTCAATAGTTTTATGGTCCTGCAGGCACAAACTAAATTATAATAGTAACGATTATAATATTGACAATATTAAAACAACACAATTACCGCATGTTATAATAGATATTTTAAAAACCTTAGAATTAACAATATCACTAAAAATACTCATTTACTGATAGCCACTAGTTCGCAATATGTAATATTTGTATGTTACAGATGGAATTCAACAAAATAAAATTACCTTGATATACTAATAATTCAATAACAAATAACAAAAATAATGATTAATCTTATTATTATACTAGGTAACTGATCCCGTACACTTTGTTTCCCGTGAAAAATGGCAACTCTTACAAAAATTATATTATTATTGTTTAACTCATTTTGAGTGTAGATAACTATTAACTTGCTGCAACAAGTTCTACTCAGCCACCCAAGTAGAAAATCCGAAAATACGTCTAATCTCGGAAAAAGTGCACAATTTTCGAAAACTCTAATTGATGTAGGCTTGTACCTGATCTGCCCAAATAACCAATGGCAACCAAGTAAATACTAATTTCTTCAAATTATTTCTCCTACAACTTGGAATAGCTACCGCCAACCATTACGTAATAGATTTACAATTTCACGTACAATTTTGATTTTTTCCGATTTCTACCCCTTAAAATCAAAATGTTTCAACATATTTTCTTAATGCACTGTGCAATTTTAAGATTAATCTATCCTCAGAATTCCATATATTATACACTAGTTGTATGCCCGGGAAAAAAATGTACACATTTAAAATGCTGAGTAAAATATCAGAGTGTCTTTATATCAGATAATGTCATGAAGGAAATACATTTTAACGAATCGTTATAGTAATGTAAAAAAAGTTGAAGCTAAATTTGTTTGATAACTTAATTTATATAATTCAGCTAGTCGTGACTCGTGGACCGTGGTATAGAAATAAAATGATCGGTGTTTTCCATACAGCTCTCATGTATTTATAATGTTTAAACTATAATAAATGTAACAAGATTTATATTAGTCTATAGTTGGGTAGTTTATAATTTCTGTCAGTCTTTATTTACGACAGAGTGCATACACGATTATATAATCGGTGCGTGTACATTTCTAGCAAACAACATACATTAAAGTTATATTTCGATTATAATTTAGTTACTGAAATTACGAATGAAATCACTGCTTTTTAAACAAAGGATTTGCATTTTTTTAAGTAACAATATAGTTGGAAATAATAGATCACTCGGAAGAGTATTTGGAACAACTCTCTGAAAAAAAAATTGGAAAAAATTTCAATAGCATCATCAGAAAGTTGTTACATAAAACAGACCTGTTCTTTTATATAATATAAGGATTATAATATTATGATTTCAGTTTATATTTATTATATATTAATATTATTATGTACCTACCTCAGGGTTGAAGAAGTTCTGAGTTCACCAGACTTCTCTGTACAAAATTCAATCAAGTTTGTTACTCCAGACGAAATTAAGACAATATTCAAAAGACTACCTAATAAAAAATCTCCTGGTCACTACAACATCACTAATCTTATGTACAAAAAACTACCTATTAAAACAACTAGGTATGTTCTTGACTTCCCTATTTAACTCGCTTCTTCGTCTTGGTCACTTCCCGGATAACTGGAAAAAAGCAATCATAAACCTCATAAAAAAAAATGGGAAAGACAAAAGAGACCCTGACAGCTACGGACCAATTAGTCTACTAACATCGTTATCTAAGATTTTTGAAAAAGTCATTCTTTCTAGACTTCAAAATTACCTAAACTGCACAGATACAATTCCAAAATTTCAATTTGGATTCAAAACACATCACTCCACTATACAACAACTCATACGTTCAGAAAACAGATTTTAGTGTAAAAATTCCCGTTAAAAAAAATTAAAAAAAAATTAAAAATTAAAAAAAAAACTCACGT
Organism: Macrosiphum euphorbiae; assembly: GCA_949089665.1. NCBI lineage: Eukaryota > Metazoa > Arthropoda > Insecta > Hemiptera > Aphididae > Macrosiphum > Macrosiphum euphorbiae. The sequence goes on along the minus strand of CARXXK010001284.1, from coordinate 186,192 downwards.
AATTGTAAAATCAATACATTCATCTTTCCACTCAGAATCTAAAATAAAACTTTGTAAAAAAAAAACACTTGGATTTTGTACTTGAAAATTATAAAATATAATAAAACAACTATTTTTTATTCTTATAATCTATTAAAAACTATTTCTATATATCAGTACCTATCTATATTATGTTGGAATTATTGGACCACCCCCAGAAAAATAATTGAAAATACGCCACTGGCCTTTAGAACGAATTACTGGTAGTAAGTTTCCTTCAAATGGAGAAATTATGCGTAGACTCTTGTTTTTAATACGGAATGAAAAAAAAACAGTTAAAGAGTCTTCATCCGTTATAACTCAAGAATTATTATATTTTTGGAAATGTGCGAGGATACCAACCATGAATGACTATAATATTACTCCTAAAATAGAAAAAGAATATATGAATTGGCGTGCTTTACAAAAAGGTAAGTCACGTAGATCCCAACTACAAATAAAAGAAGAAGTATTTAAAGATCAACTAACAGATTTATTTGATATTGCTCATTTAAATGGTCTCTCAATTATTAAAATTGACGAAGACAAAAAATTCTTATTAGCACAACTCGAGAAAGGTAGAAAAGGGTATAATATGATTGAAATAGATAGAAAATTGGAAAAACAAGAAATGCGGAAATTGTCAAGCCTTGGAAGAAAGAATAAGTAATAGAGACGAATTCATAATATTTTGCAAAAGAACAATAAATTTCATTTCATTCGTGTGACGATTACAGGGAGCTGTTAGAACTCATAATTATTTATCTCGGCGGTATTCCTACAAGAGGTATAATATTTATTCAACCTGGAGCAGTTCATTGGGTGCGATGGATGGCACGTGATATTTATGCCATCAAAATTTGTATATTTAAAAATCAATTCAAAACATCTAAAAATATAATAAATTATATGAAAAGATTTTAGTTATTTATTGTTCAAATTTACTTATTTTATTGGTTTAAAGCTCCCTGTGCTGTATCTGCTCCTGTAAACGATTTAAATTTACTTAAAGAACTGTCATTGTACACAGATAAAGCTGTATCGAGTGCAGGAATTACAGCCTTTTTACGTCATCCGTGGTATTTATCAGACTTGCTTGTATCTTTTTCATTTTTTGATCAAAATGTTTCATATCCAATTAAAAAAAAATGGTCACTGCATTAAGTAACAAAAGCTCAGAAGATTATAAAAATCAAATTAAAATTGATATTTTAGATGTAAATTTTACCCAGAAAACTGTTGCTGATTTTGTTAATCATAAATTAATTAATTTTTTTAATATATTGATGATACCAACTGAGTTTCTTAAGTCTGATCCTGAAGAATGGGAAAATATGCCAGATTATCAATTAGGACCAAGTGTGGTTAAAAGTATGAAAGTTGTCAATGACTTTGCTGAAAGGGGACTGGCTCTAATTCAAAATTATAATTCGATTCTTACAAAAAATGAAAATGAAAAACAATTCCTCTTATAAGTCGTCGAATGTCATAGAAAGAGATTCCCTGATGCTTGAAAATTAACCATCATATCAGACGAAATTTATTTAAAATAATAAATTTTAATACGCAAATTATTCAATATTTGAGCGTATTAATAGATTCATAAGAAATTGTATAAATGTATTTTTTATTGACAATATAAATAATAAATATCTATAATTTACCTATAATACATTCATAAGTATAATATTTTTTAAATTAAACTTAAAAATTGACATATAATCAACCCTATTTTTCAACCCCTTTGTGGCACGTGAAGGGGTTGAGTAATTATGACCAGATTAAACAGCAATTACTTTCTTATAGTAATGAACAAAATGGAAAGGTAAGAAATAAAAAATTTTGAATTTCAAAAAATATTGGAGTTTGTGGATTTCGTCCCAGGCGCAGGTAAACGATTTTTGCCAACCTTTTCCGTGTTCTGATTGAGTCCTATTGTATAGTAGGTAAACAGGTATAGTAGGTATAGTAGGTATGTGACACATAAATTGACATATTAAATCTTATATTTAAACATGAATTGGTTTTTACTTAAGGATTTTACGAACATTTTATCTTAAGGCTGGTATACTCTTATCGATTTACGATCACGTAGCGATTTAGTACGACAAGTGCCTTAGAGTCGAGAGATACCTACTTTTAAGTTTATTGTTTATATTGAAAATTCAAAATGAAGACTCAAAGTTATTGATAAGTTTAAGTATCGTTTCACAAAATGTTGGCCAATGATGTCGAGCGTTGGAGTTGCACAAATAAAAAAATTAGTGTGTGTATTACCAGTACGCGCGTGGGAAGTGAAACTTCTTTTGAACTTTACACGTGAGTTAATATTAATTAATTTAAAAAATGAAAGGAAGTTATCCGAAATTATTTATTATTGATACTTTTATTATTTTTTATTTTTATTCGACAGATCGATGGATAATTGCTTGTAGCATTGTTTTTATCCAGGTAAAAGGTTTGTGAGTGAATTAATCAATTAATAACAATTAATTAAATTTACTAGATGCTAACTGATATTGGTCTCTGACTATAGATGCTATAATAATCGATCATTAATTATTCATATTAATTAGTATGGGCCAAGATAGATGAATCTGTTTTTTATTTTGCAACGTTTATATAATATTTATTCCGCAGCAAAAAAAAGTCACTTAACTAACGCGGCTCACGACCATCACTTACCTCGCAACGCTAGTACCTCTTAATTTTTTTTTTTTATTTGATATTATTAATAAATTCACTTACAAATCTTTTTTTTGGATAAAAACAATACTACAAACGGTTATCTATCGATCTGGCTAACTTACTTTCATTTTTTGGATTAATTAATAATAACGAACTGCGAACTAACAAACATTTTGAACGTCAGTACAATATTCTACAAATGTATTACAAACTATTCATTACACCCAATATTATTATTTAAATCGTTTCCGGCTAATCACATGGTAATGAATCAAACAACTCGACCAAATGTCAACAAACGCCAGCATGTGTATTTATTTGTATAGGTCACGATAACATATGTGTATGGTATATATATATATGTATATAAGTTTAAAGTAGGTACCTGATATAATGACTGAAATAAACATCTCTAAACTGTAAAAACCGTGTCTTGTGTCTGCAATCATATAATAATATTAATAATACCAACTTCTCGTCTCAAATTCGTTGTGCACCTAGGAGTTTCGAGTCTATATATACACGATACAAGCACATTATTATGATAATATTTTACTTACAATAGTATTATCAATTTGTCGTTTTTAAGTGAAATTACATTGTTAGTATTGATGCTTTGGTACTTTGGTAGTATCCATATTTTCATATTCAAGGTTGGGAATGGTTTGCCCTAAAAGGTAAAAATAATCCAACTAAAAATGCACTCAATTATTTTATTTTAAACAAATTTTGAAAATGGGTACTAAATAATATATTTATTGAATAAAAAAAAAATGTTTGCAGGACTACACAACTTTAAGTCTTCTACGTGGGCTATGAATCTGAAAAAATTAATATTATTCTCATCCAATATTACTCCTACGCACAGTCTACTACTGCAGGGGTGGAAAATCCATGAAGCGTAAATAATTGTCGTGGAAAAGCAAAAAATTTAAGCATTTATTATATGTAAAATATTATATTTTTCATTATTAAGATTTAAGAAGAACTAAAAGTGTTGTCTCCATCTTACAAATAAACAACATAGCAAAAACTGTTTTTTCTCGGGAATGGAGCAAGAAGATTACAGTCATAACTAAGAAACTATATTTTCAAGATACAAAAATGAAAACTAAAGCTGTGCAATATTGTTATTATTTTTTTGATATCATCTATACGAAAAACGATTATTCTTTCAAAATCCATTATTGTTTGTGTTTCCAATATCGGAAAAATATTGCACAGCTAAAGTTTTCCCTTTTATGTGATGAAAATTTCGTTTTTCGGTAGCGTTTGGAGCGATCTCAGTTTTTTGACCTTTTTTGTAATGTTTTACATTTGCAGTAAGGCAGAGACAACATATGTAACATACATAATAAGTAATGAGAGTACAATTTTTTTCTCTTTCTTATGCTTATGTATTTCATAATTTTATTATTCACAATAGCACACAGGAAAAGAAAAGCCAGTTAATTTTTTGACTTTTATTTCGTTAGAACCATCTATTGACAATAACATCGCGATTGCGTACACTCGAGAGATTATAATATAAATCCTGCGTTTTATATTTATATAGGTACGTAATAATTTACCCGACCGACGGAGCGGCGGGCAATCGCACATTTATCATCGAAGGCGCGTTATATTGCACTTAAAAACAGGGAGCGGTGTTACGAACCTAACCGTGGTATACTGCAGGGTACACGGGATGTCATGATGCCATAAATTAATTTTGACGACCTGTTACAGCCCGACGAGGGGAAGCTGCATCGGTGCGTAGTCGTAGTCGCCTGTTCGGTGTGTGTGTGTGTGTGTGTATGTGCGTGCATTTATCGCGTAAAGTCGTATAAATTTATTCATCGTTTTAGCCTCTCACGACGCGTCCTATGCAACTGTTGCGCCTTGTCGAGTGTTATTATTTACGAAGGCCCGATTTGTCACGTGCGTTTTATTTCTTCCGAAAGCTTTGACGGATTGCCCGGATCGGCGGGGATCCAGTCGAAGTCAATTACTCGGCTCGGAGAACGCGAGTCTCGAGTGATATTATGTAAACTCGTATATACGGTGTAATATTTATATAATATTGTGCGAAGCGTGTGCGAGAGTCGTAGGGGTGTGCATAATTATATATAATATATATACATTATAAACTGCGACGAGCTACACCGACGCCACCAACGCTTTCGTAGTAGTTTTACAAGAACACGCGTACACGACGTTATGTATATACACATATTATATTATTTATGCATAAATTGGTCGTAAATAACAAAAGACGGCGTATGTATTAAAACTTAAGGCCGCCGCCGACGTATGTACGACACGATACGCAAGCGAAGTGTACAATATAATATATTATTATATTACCTATGTGAGCTTAGAGAGTATTTTATATAATTTTTTTATGCTATTATTGTGTTTTGTAAACTTTTATTCTTAAATTATTTTTTTTTTTGCTTTTCGGTCGGCCGTAAAAAATATCATTGTAATTATTAGTGAATATATATATATACAAATACAATAAACATACGTATACATACCCACACACGTATACTGGGTGATTCTTTTATCAAACAACACTCATTATTTCAAAAAGTGTAAATATTTTTGAAAATATTTTTTTACATAGTTTCAAGTTGCTTATAAAACAACGTTTTTATTAAAAAATTATATTTTTATCCTTATAATTTTTTAAGTTTTTTACTTTTTTGAATAACAACATAGGGTTTTAATTTTATATTCCAAAGCAGAATATTTTTCTTAGTATTTTGATACATGAAAATCGAATTTGGGTTGAGTAGTTTATGAGTTATAAGTATTTAAAGTTTTTACGAGCGGAGTGGAGTGGTTCGGGGTTACCCCGCGAAATGTTTGTCCACTTCACCGCTCGTCTAAACTTTAAATACTTATAACTCATAAACTACTCGCCCCAAATTCAATTTTCATGTATCAAAATACTAAGAAAAATATTCTGCTTTGGAATATAAAATTAAAACCCTATGTTGTTATTCAAAAAAGTAAAAAACTTAAAAAATTATAAGGATAAAAAATAATTAAAAAAATAATTTTTTAATAAAAACGTTGTTTTATAAGCGACTTGAAACCAGGGTTGGGCACTTTTCAATTACAGTAATTCAATTACTTCAGTAATTTGTAATTGGTAATTGATTATAAAATGTTGATGTAATTTGTAATTGATAATTAATTACATAATATTTGTGTAATTAGTAATTTATAATTACCAACAATTACTTTCTAGTATAAATTTAAAATTGAACTGTACAATTCAAAGTTTATGTTTCTCTCAATTCTATCTACTGATAAATGTAATGGTTAGTAATTTGTAGCGATACTGAAAGATTATTTTATTTTGAATTTTGTACTACGTATATTATACGTCGTATAATATAGAAGATGTGACATGTAGTATTGTACTATCTTAACTGTCCATAGTCCATGTTCTATGTATAAATCGACAAAAATTGTGAACTACGTCTACGTGTCTGTAACTGTAGTAAAACCAGTACCTATCTCATCGCCGTCCGTCAGTCGTCACTGATCTCGCATAGACGCATAGTGGTAAATAATATTTTTTTGCGACTGTAATTATTTTACTTACTATTTTTTCTTTATTTATTAATAAGTAAGTAATTACTGTAAATTTTTCCTTATTTATTAATAAGTAAAAAATTACTAAAATGAATGCTGATGAATTTTCTCAAAAAAATATCAACCATCCAATTTTTGATGGAACATTTTTTACTATTAAGAAAATCGATAATGATAATGTTCGAGCTCTTTGTATTTTGTGCAATAATGAAAAGGCTGTGATTTCTGGTTCCATTCAAGCCAACTCAAATTTTCGGACTCATATTAAGGTATCTATTATCAAATAATAATATTTAAAACAATTACTAAATGTATGTTTTATACTTTATACAAAAGTTTGTGGTAAATTAAAATAACGGAAGATAATACATTTTTTTTATTTAGAGAATACATAAAGATAAATTCGAAGATTTCCAAACTCATTTAAAGTCACAACCACGATCATCTAAACGAAAAATATGTAGTGACGATACCATTTCGTCTCCAGTATTAAAACAAACAAAATTAATAAATGGATTAAAATTATCCACTTCTAAACAAAATACACTCGATTCAAATATAATAAATTATGTTGTGAATAGTATGAAACCACTATCAACGGTGTCCGATGAATATTTCATTAAAATTATTCATGGTATGTATGATGTATGAAATAGTCTATTTGAAATATATAATTTACCTTGAGTAAATTTAATAAGTATTATTTAATTTTTCACTTAGATATTGATCCTGAACTTAGTGTTATATCGAGAAGAACTTTAGGAAGACGGTTAGATGATAAAAAAATAATAATATGTGAAAAATTAAACAAAATATTTCAAAAATCACCTAAAATCAAAGTGTGTACAACTGCTGATATCTGGAGTACGAAACATCGCAGTTTTATTGGTGTGACCGCACATTGGGTAAAATAATATACATTTTTGTTATTAACATAAAATACATTTTTACACAAAACCATACCACATATAGATTGATTCTGAGACGTTTGAACGCCATGGATGTGTGTTAGCTTGTAGGAGATTTAAAGGGTCACATACATATGATAAAATAGCAGAAATTTTAGAGTGCATATTTTCTGAATTTTCCTTACACATTGAACAAATAACATCGACAGTGACGGACAATGGAGCTAATTTCGTAAAAGCGTTTAAAGAATTTAATTGCAACATCAATTTTGGTAAGAAATACTAAGCATATTTATCCCGGTATACTGGTTTGTAACAAACCGTTTGTTATATATTTTGTTATAGAAGAAAACACTAACAGTGAAAATGAAGAAATAGTTTTTTTGGATATACCTCTTGAAGATAATCTTATTAATAATTTTGTTTTGCCTCATCATGTTCGTTGTGCTAGTCACACATTAAGCCTCTTAGCAACCACAGATTTCAATAACATTTTAGGTAATATTAATTCAAAAACACACTATTCCGTGATAGGCAAATGTACTGCATTGTGGAATGCATCAAGGCGTCCAAAATCGTCTGAAATCATCCTTGATGAACTAGGTTGTAGTCTTATTTATCCAACGCCGACACGTTGGAATTCTATGTTTGACTCTCTTAATCATTTAATAACGTTGAGATGTAAATTAAATAATGTCGTTAAATGCCTCAATTTAAAATTTGTGTTTAAGGAATCTGATTACGAATACTTAGAGGAATTAGTTAAAGTTTTAAAGCCAATAGCACAGGCATTAGACTATTTACAAGCGGAAAAAAACTGTTATTACGGTCAACTAATACCAACTTTGATTTCTTTAAAACTTCGTCTTGAAGAATTAAAAAATCAAAAGTTACGCTATTTATTTTAATTGATTTCTACTTATGCTAATTAAACTGCATGATAGATTTAAAAATTATTTAAATTTATCACATGAAGCTGATGATGCTATTTTGGCTACGTGTTTTAATCCATTCTTTAAAATGCGATGGATTCCAAAAGGTCTAACTGAAGCTGATAAAGAAAGAATACAATTGCTATGTATAAATGCTGCTAAACAAATAAATATACCTAATAATGAAATTTCTACTTCCGATATATCCGACAACGAGGAAAGTTTTTTAATATTCATGTCACCAAACCGTAGTAACGCTGTAACAGATTCCTCAACAAGTGTTGAATTACAGATATTGCAATTTTTTAATGACAAAAATAAAAGTTTTACATGTTTAAACAATTATCCTGTTGTGAAACAATTATTTATTAATTATAATACTAATATTTGTTCGTCAGCACCGGTAGAGAGATTGTTTTCATTTGCTGACTTCATAATGGCACCTTCTCGTTCCCGGTTGTCTGACGAACAATTCGAAAAACTAGTATTTTAAAAGGGCAATCAAAATTACGGGATTATCTAATTTTTCTATGTACCTATATTTTTCTAATGTTTTTTAGTTTTTTTGATTTAATTTATAAACTTTTTATATGAATAATTTTTAAATGTAATTGCTAATTTTAAGTAATTCAATTATGTAATTTGTAATTTGTAATTAAATATTCTACAATCATGTAATTAGTAATTTGTAATTAAATACTTGTATTTTGAGTAATTTGTAATTTGTAATTAATTACTTTTTTTTGATAATTTGCCCAACCCTGATTAAACATATACTTACACTTTCTATCTTATGATTTTGTTATTTTTACCGTCAAGAACCATATCATCGTCGGTTGTATCGTATTCATAAAACTGGGTGGCAGCATCACTTTAAAAATGTCAAAATTACATTTTTTTTTTTTTTTTTTTGTCTGTCGTAGAAAAAAAAACAAATATCAAAATTATAATTTTTTTACTGACTTTCGATACTAGTTCGCATTCCCTGTAATTTTATTCCAAGGTAATGATGACAGAAATAAATAAACACAAAATATTCAGTTATTTTTTTAAATTTTTTTCTCTTTTATTATTATTAAAAACGAACAACTTAGCTTAGGTATACTTTATGAATAATGAGTCACGACACATTGCTTCATTAATAAATTGATCGCACAGCAAACCAGATTTAGTTTAATTTAGATTAACTTATTTGATATATTTTACTATTTTGATTGACATGATTGAGAATTAATAAATATTATCTATCAGTAGATAAGTATATTATTGTGAATAATATATATATATTATTATTTATTATGTTTGCGAATTTATTCAACAGCCATAACACTGGATTCAAATACCACTTATATTTTTTATTTATTACTAGCTGATCCGTGCACTTCGTCGCCCGTTAAATGTATCAACTCAATATGACTCAAACTTTGTTCAATTCAATATTCAATATTCGGTGTATGGTGTTCAAAATGTATCTTATCTTTTCCGTTGCCCGGAATAAAAATTCTGAATCGCAGCAGTACATTATCAGGTAGGCAATCTACCTGCGGTAGATCGCGGACCCCGTGCTGTTTGTACGGAAGTGTATGATTTAACTCTAAAGTATCAAAGTTATACCAAGGTTATTTTGATATAATACTGTGGATTAATATAACAAATTTGGTTGCTCGTAAAAAATCGCAACTCTTAAAAAAATGATGATTGTTGAACTCCTTGTGGGTGTAACTTGCTGCGGTAAGTGCTACTCAGCCACCCTGGTAGGCAATGTTCAATAATTCGATTTGATGCAAGCTTGTACGCCTGATCTGCCCGAATAACCAATTTCAACCAATAAATAAATGCTAATTTCTAATGTAGACTGTAACCAATGGCAACTATAAATAAATAAAAATAAAATTTTCAATTTCTATCGTGAATCTCAATGTCCCTGTTTCAGCACCTATTTAAAATGCGAATTTTGGCAAATCCTTTCTTAACGCACGTCTACATTATAATAGCTATCTGTATGCCAAATTTCAGCCAGATCCGTCCAATGGTTTGAGCTGTGCGTTGATAGCAGTCTATCAGCTTACTGTTTAAAATATACAGATATGGTTGCCATGGTAATATGGACACACACACTGACATACATTCATTTTTATATATATAGATTTTTATTATTATTAATTTTCTCTGTCGGAGGAGGAGATTAAAAATTTGTTATTTTGAACAAAGTTTATACCTTATTATTGTATTACATGTTTGGGAGCCGTTCTAATAGTTAAGGTGGATAAAGGAAAACACAAATGCCGATATAATTTTGTTGGCACATGTTTTAAGACCATAGTGGTGGTCCGGAAATGTTTATTTTGTATTCAACACGTGATGACCCACATAATTCAGTGGACATAATAATAGCAGAGTCAAGGGGGTCCAATTTATTCGTATTTCTCGTGACCATAATCTACGCTGCAGGTTTTAAATAGATAGTTAAATATTTGTAAATAATTATTTTAAATTTTAATAACAAATTTTAAAGAAAAATAAATTTCAATTTCAATACACAGATTGCATGGCATTATTCTATAACCGTATTTCCAGCTTTTATCTGTACCTAAATTTTAAAGTTTTATAAATTTCACTGCTGAAAGAATAGTGACATAACTCAAATCTGAATATTAAATAAAATTATAATTATTATACCTAGATCAATTAAAATATTAATTGTATTAAAACCATTATTTATAATAAACCCATCGTAACTTGCATATTTTATAGTTTATACCACAGTTCTTAATGGTTAGAACTTAATGGAATTAAAACTTTAAACACTTTATTATGGTGGAATTAGGGATACCTAATGAAGACGACCTTATAAGTGCATACCTTACAAATAGGCTACAGGTAGTACCGAATTTTTGGAAAATTAAAAATTGTATTTACGCTTAAAAATTAAAATATCTATGTAAAAAAAGAAATTTTAAAAAATTGATAGTTAAATCTGTCATTGTCATTAAACATTTGCCAATACGGTTATCAATAATTATTGTATTAAAATTTAAAATTAAACTATTAAAATATTAATATGGGTATTTCAATATTTGTTCTAAAAACAACGTAGTTACATTTCAAATTGGTATTTATGTGGGAGAGTGTATTTCCCTGAAAATAAATCACCTGTGTTTTTAAACTTAGTAAGTTGGTAAAAATTAAATAATATTAATAACTAATAAGAAATAATTACATAGTAAATACTTTATAGTTAGTATACTCTAGAAGTTAATATTACAAATTATAATTATTTATAAGTCAAGTATAGAATCATCTAGATTTGTCCACTACAGACTCTAAGTTAGGTATGGTATATATAATATGTATTTAATATAATTATCAACTATCATTATTCATTAGATTGTTTCCACTATACCTACCTTACTTTTTCACTTCTTTAGAAAAAAAACCAGTTTTTTATGAAATTTTTCAATTTTTTAGGAAAAAAACCAGTTTTAACCAATTTTAAATAAAACCAAATTTTCCCAATTTTTTCGGTAAATCTTTTTTTCGTAAATTTTGATCCCTTATTATATATATATAAATTAGTTGCTTTACAAAAAAATAATATTGAGAAGTTATATTGTGAGTAGGTACCAAAGCTAATATAGCCTTAAGTTTACACTTTTGTGATTTAATAACAATGTCCTTGAATTCAATTTAACTAAACATATTATTTTTCAATCAAAATTCTATTATAAATTTTGAGCAAAAATTATACATGCATAATACCATAAAACTATACTTACATGCTTAAATATTGTAAGAGTAAATTCTATTGAATGTCTAGGAATATTTATTGATTTCCAGTACAAGTGTATTATTCGTAATTTACGACCAATATTTAATAAACAATAGTTAAGGGTTATTTATAATAATATTTCGTTGTACAATAATTTATTTCATATTATGAAATCGATATATTGGAGAAGGGCTGTTTAAAGTCAATTCAAGCAAAGTGAGAATAATCATGAATAATATTATTAGATTTATTTGTAATTTACCTACTTTTACTCTACACCTTCAATGTAATAAGCAGTTGCTTATAAAATGTGTGCTGTTGCTAAAATTGTGTATAATATATATTTATTATTATTTGTAGTTGTTATATGTTATTTCTCAAATTCAATCCAATACGTTATTTAATCTCTTTATAATTGTATGCATTGCAGGCGGACTAAACTTGGAACGATTAAACATCACATACACAGGATAACAATAAACAATTGTACATATTTTAATTGTATTGTACTATTGTCTATACAAATTTTCAAATAAGTACTGGGCACACACATCTGGTCTCTGATATAAAAAACCTACCTACACAGATTTAACATAACAATTATATAGGTACCACGCTGAACAAATAAGAGACACGAAAATACGAAATCGACAAAAATATGTAATGGGTGTAATGGGAATAGGTAAAAATTAAATCAAGCGAGTAACCTGAACAAACCGAATAAATTGAACACAAACAAACGTGCCCTGCCATAATGGCCCACCAAATAAATTACGGCTTCAGACCATAGGAGATGGATCAGTTGTATGAAAGACATCAGCCCATGATAATCGTTGGAATATATCAGAAGTGATCCCCCTTTGAAGACCGGCTCTGAAAATTGTCCACGACAGGCTTTTTAAAGACGACTTATATGGGTTTTGCCGAATTCAATAATTATAAATTAAAAACATAAGATGTACTTTTACGTGTAATATGTCCATATTTTCTATTGTTATTATATCCTTTCTATAGAGGTGGGCGGTTTTGTACATTTTACTGGTAAAGACAATTTACGTAAATTTTAACAATGTTTATTACTCAGTATATATTTATTCCCATCATAAAATCGAGAGACCTCTTATTTTAATTGTAAAATTCGTTTCTTTTAGTTTTTACACTAGACACAAACGAGTTCAGTAATAGCTGTATCTCTTGCAAACTAGGAAACTCACAATTTGCAGATGGGATCATATGTAGTAAATATTAATTTAGTATTATAACATTACGTCACAACAAATTAAGATTAGCTTGATATAATTTACAACAAAATTAATGTCTATAATATCATATTCTGTTAATTAGTGTTATCACTTATCACTATATAATCATTGCGTGTTATCAATGTACCCAAATTTATTTCCACCTATCTTAAATATTCCCACCGACTACTTATGCATATAAAAGACACTTAGAAGTATTGCAAATTACTGAATTTTACGAAAAAAAAATTAGCTTGAGTTTTGACAGAAGTTATATTATAAAAACAAAACGTCATCCCCAGTCCCCGGTCAACCTAATCTGACCTTTTCAATAATACAAATTTATCATAAACTACTAATTATCATATCAAGCATAATGAAGGATACTAAACCTTCAAAACCCTTAGGTACCTACCTACCTGTACATAAATATAAACAGTATTTTTAATATTGTTCATATTATTATCCCGTCATTAAATTGCATTGTTTGAATAAACAATTTCTAATCATTAAACTAGTCTATTACTCCGGCACGAAAACTTAACTTTAAGTGAAAATAATAGAACGAATTTTATAATGTATTATCACCAAACAGTATGAGAAGAATCGACACAAAAAGTAATTGTCTTTCGTGCATAGTGTAATACTATATAAAACCTATATAAATAAATTGTGCCACAAACTTATCTATATATCATTAGAAATAAGTTCTTAATGAAATATGTAAATAATAATTATATACCAATGGCATATGTCACTGAGGGTAATTTTAGTAATACAAAAATATACATATATATAAGAATAATATGTCTGTATGAAAGATGAAAATAAGTAGGTACATAGGTGTAAAAGTCGAATATCGTTTAACATTAGCATTACGTGTGTAGCGTCGTCAGTTACATTGTTACAGAATTAGTAATAAATAGTAATCACCAAACAAACAGTTAATTAGATACTTGTTGAATATAAATGTTTATTAGTTTATGCAATTTTTGCAGTCGACTCTTGACGATTCGGACCTCGATAATGAATTGTAATTCTCAATATCACCATAAAAATATTTCCTTCAAACTATTTTAACACTTTTCTTGTATAATCGAAATTCAGGATAGCTCAAATTTTTCTCAAATACTTTGAACTTTAAGTTTCTATCGTTGCAGACCGTACATAAATAATTAAACTATATTGTCACCCTTAGTTCCATTTAACACGGCTGCTTAATACTTAATTTTCTAGTTCGTTATCATTTAAAATTTGTTAAATACATTTTTTATCTCACCCGTTGTTTAGGCATTATTATACTCATTTTAAAACGCATATATGGAATTCCAAATTATTTTTCAAAATATGCTTCTAAAAATGTTGATGTATAATATTAAACTATTATTATTTATGCTACCTATTTATGTTATAGTTATTTAAATGTTGAGTACCTAACACAATTTGGTCATCAGGACAGGATGATATACATGTAGATGTATAAATTAGTTTCATACATCTTTAATCTTTATATATATAATTCTACTGTACGTGTGTTTGTAAGAGAACTCCTCCTAAACGGCTGGACCGATTTTGTTGAAATTTTTCGTGTGTGCTTTAGTGGGCCTTAAAATGTTTTAGATTCACAATCGGACCCGGTAGGCCCATTCCGTGGAGGTGCTCAAACGGGAATGTTGAGATTTATGGTGGATATTTTTGTTTATAAATGGTTGCCATGGGTTTAAAGCTATTATAATACTAAATATTGGTTGCCGTATAAATCAATATAAATCATTATATATATATTGAATGTTTGTATGTAGATTAGACCTCTGGGAATAAGAAGACACGCTAATTTAAAATGGTTAAATTTGGTTTTTTTTTATTCATCTGATATTAGTATGGTTAAGTTAGGTTAGGATTTTGTATTAATTGATTATATTAATCCACCATACGTGGAATACGACAAACTTGGTATAACTTTGATACATTAGAGTTAAATCCTACACTTACGTACAAACAGCACGGGGTCCGCGATCTACCGCAGATAGTTTGCCTACCTGATACTATACTGCTGCGAATCAGAATTTTTATTCCGAGCCACGGAAAAGTTAAGATAAATTTTGAGCACCATAAACCGAATATTAACTAACGAATTGAACAAAGTTTGAGTCATATAGAGTTGGTATATTTAACGGGCAACAAAGTGCACGGGATCAGCTAGTCTCAATATATATATCTTAATATGATACCTAATATCATGTTTGCAGTTTGCAATTGTACATTTATAGTTAGTCGACAACAATTGTATCAATCCTAATATAATATTTATAAAAATATTCTTTATTGATACCTATAAAAATATGAATTATTATAAAATATAATATATTATACAGGCCTAAATATGAAAAAAAATATCTATTGTATAAATAAAAGTAACATCATAAGTAATAGTTTTATTTTATTTTAAAAATGTAATATAATTCTGATTATAAATCTATTATTATATTATGTTTGGTTTTTTATGTCAACTTTCAAGTACCTATCTACTAATAACTATAGTAAACAATTGTTTACTGAAAAATTAAGTCGTCACAGCACTAAATATACTAGTTACTAGTATACTATAGCTAAGCTTTTAATTTATTTATATGATGGCGGACACCTTATTGAAAATAAACAGAAATAATAGTTGTAACGTAACTTTAAAGAATCCAATCGTAATAATATATTCCTATATGAGTAATGAGTCACAATAATAAAAAAGTAAATATCGATAAGGTTTAAGGAAGAGGTAATGGGATGGGATAGGTATAGAAATGTAAAAATATTTTATTTTTTAAGTTAAAACAATAAGTTTTCGTGTATATTAATCAAATTCTAGTAATATTTGGAATATCACTAAAAAAATTATCAAATCATTAATATCGAAATTAATACATTCTATAAAGTAGAACGTTTGTTAACTTGTACTTAGTCGATTATTCTTATTATGAATTTGTATCTTGAAACTATAAATTTTAATAAAATGATTATTCTTCTGAGAAATGTAATACTGGTACCTACATTTTCATTATAATGACTTATTGATTCTATGGTAACAATATTATTTTTTTTTCCTCGGATGTGGAAAATGGAACTTTGGTCAATACAGCTAAAAATCCGAGACACCTAGACAACTTTTTATTCATATTCAATACTTCACTAAGAATATAATATGGCTGTTGTTAACATTTCTCCGAGTTTTCGAAAATTACATTTATTTAGGTATCATTTTAAAAGTGTATAACACATCAACGCAAATTGTGAAGATGTTTGAGGATCAAAGAATGTTTAAAGATGGCGTTTAAACACGGAAAATGCGTTTAGTAAAATCCTGCTAATGTGCTTTGTATTAAGTTTTTATGCGACTAAAAATTAGACTTTACCATGACCACTGTGTACGTAGTAAGAATAAAGTAATATAATATTATTCGTAAAAAAAATGATCATCCCGTTTATTCTGTTTGGCATGTTTTATATAAGTTCTACGAATTTCACACTAAAGTGATCATTTTTATATGGATGACTTATAACTTTCATAAGATCGTATTATTATACACGTTACAGACGTCACACGTGTATATATAATGTATTATATATGTATCATATACATATCTACCAACTGAAAGTTAAATATAATTAGACAACTTGTGTGTAGGTATTTATTCCACAGAGTAATAAATAATATAACCACTGTATGTACTCTACCTCTAACGAGTCGATAAATTTACCTAGGTACCAAAATGTATTCTACTTACATACCTACACACAAACATAATAAATATATGAAATTATTTCATTATTTGAATGGTTTTCTGGCTATGTATGTTTTGTTTTATTCTTGGTAATAATTTTAAAACAATTTATGAAATACTATTATGGATTTATAGGGATAAGGGAAAATTATATTTTATTAAAATTTACATATTCACCTTGTGATTTTTTGAGGTTTTAATTGCTTCATAATTTTCTCTAGTTTTGAATTAGAGTACTTTTGTATATTGTGATCTCTATCCTAAATGTCAAAACGATTCCGAGGTTCCTCATGGTTTAACAAAATGTCGAAAGTAATTTGTTCATTTATTGGCTAGATCGTCTTTATAGTTTATTCATTATTAAGGTTTCGTTTTCGTTTCTTGGACATTTTTTGTTTGACTTAAAATCCTAAATCAGGGTATTTACCTTGACATATATCTCTGGTCTTATCATTTTTTTAATTTTGTTTGGCACTCCTTACTGTGTCCTGCATTCTGGCTGTATATTTTGTTTTCTCGCAGAATTTCTCATGAGTTTACTTGTTCCTCTTTGTTTCACTTTGAATCGAGTATATTTTTCTTCGTTTTGAAACTCGTTCTTTAGTTAATTTTCTCTTACAAGTTTTCGGCGCTACAATGCATCCTCCCATAATATTTGGTGAGGCCAATATCATTTTATTCGCCAATTACTCACCTACTGTTTTCTTTACTGTATTTTATATCACTTCATAGTCTTGACCATAATCATTCCACATCATGATTGTTGGATGATAGGTGATGATATTCTTTGTCCTCTTTCATTAATTTTGTGTGAAAAGTTTAAAAGCTTCCGGTTGACATAGTAGCCATCTGGAGATCTCTTGCTGCCTTATTTATACACTCCTTAATGCGAAAACATCGTGATTTTATCATTAATCCTTTCAATATACTTAGGTAGCTAAAACTATTAGTCTATACCCATTATTTTTTGAAATCTCATGTAAGGTATGTTTACCTATTAAAGTTGTCCTGAAATACATTCTACTTTGCCAGTATTAGCGTAAAGATCCCCTAATAAAATGTACATATATACCTTAGGAATTTACAACTTTTCTCCAAGTTAGTTTATCTGACAGCTAAAAGAACTCTTCTCTTTCTTCATCATCTTTTACTTACACCGGAGCATATGCATTAAAAAATGAAATTTTGAACAATTGATTCTATTACTGCCATTCTAGAAATTGACTTTAAGTCCTTTATTGCAAGCACTCATTTTTTGCACAGATAAGCTGTCACTTCTTAATCTACAGTTATCACAATGCCCGGAAAAATTTGTTGTATTCCTTATTAAACCTTTCTGGCTCCTTATTTATTCCTTGAAGAGCTAATACTCAGAATTTACAATTCTCAACTTATTTAACTAAGTTTACAGCATCTTCTGATTGATCAAGTCAACTTATATTCCAAGTCCTATATCAAAATTCTGATTTCTATTTTCTAGTCAAAATCCATTACTTTAGGTCAGCCTGATGATTATTGCAATATTACTAACTTTTCTAACAAAATAGTACTCACGAATGCATGAAAATGTACAACAATAATTTATATAAAAGAAAAACTTAATTCATAGTTAAAAATTGTAACCATGAGCACTTGCGCCAAGAGTTACTTTAATTGGAGTCTAACGGAACACATAACTAAGTACCTATAGGTATTTAACAGTTATTTAAACATCAATGAGTGAACAATGATTGTTTCATAACATTTCATAAGAAGCTATTAAATTTATAAAATTTATTTTAAAGCGTAAACTAAGTGTGAAAATTAAAAACAATACAATTAAAACTATTATACAATTTTACTGACAAAAAAAAATTATTACTTACACAATTTAGGACAAACAATGTTCAAAATATGACTGTTTAGCCTATTAGATATTTGACGATTTGTATAATATTAATCATAACACATGTTTAGGTTAAAATCGTAAAAATTCTATTATTAAAAACTTTTACATACAACACGTTGACTATCGATACGACAAAACTTGGTACTACTTATCGATCTACGCTGACGTGCGAGAAGGCACTCTGAGAAGCCTGTTGTTGACTGCTAGTCTGTCATGATCTCGCAAACGTTGAAAAGAGATAATGACCACGACAACTTACAAGGTTCTAAAACTATTGTTTCACATCATATGATTTGATTGTTAGTGCTTAGACGCTTAGTATATTGTTTATCAATTCTAATTTTTTAAATATATTTTAATAAAAATCAATCAAATTTCGTCAAAGGCCAATCTTAATTGTATAAATATATATACATATATGTTTATTCTATTTCTCTCAGTTCTAAAACTTTACATAAATATCATGAAATTAATTCAACATAATTGTAAAAATATAAAATTATCATCTAAACCAAGATTTTATATTATAATATAGCGACCAAAACATTTTAAAGTCCAAATATACATTAGATACGTATTGTAAAACGTTAGATAGCCACTACGAAAATCTATTAACAACTGATAACTATTTATTCAAAAAAAATAAAACCATTGTTGGCAATAGTGCCAAAGCCAAAGGTCGATTAAAAAAAAGAAGAGACTCGTATAATATAAGGCATCTACTTATGTATATTAAACGTGACACCACAAAATAATATAATATATACAAAATAAAATCAAGTCAGAAATATATACAATATACATATATTAAGGCTACCACTTGATTTAGATCAGTATTCTATATAATCAGTGGCGTAACTAGGATTCAAATCTTGGGGCTGCTACTATAATGAATCGCTCACAAATCCGTGGGTGGCTCTGCCTCCACACCCCCTATAATTTCCATTATTAAAATTACACTACTATTCACAGTTATACCATTAATAGAAAATAAATTTATCACATTTTATTTTTTTTTATTAGATTATAATTCAAAGTGTCAAACATAGCTTTCTATCGATACTAGCAAATGAGTTTAATATTCTTCAGGTACAATTTCATTAGCTAGGTCTCTCTCGATATTTATAAAACCCAAATTAGTATAATAGTATTTAATAATAATCAGTTCTCGAATAGGAGGGTTGTGGGCAGGGGGACGGAGCTCCTCTACTATTTTTATTATTTGTCTGAGTACCCCAATTATTTTTTTTTACTTGGACGGTACAAACTATGCCCAAAATAATTTTTATTAAAATTTGGAGTGGATCTAAATTGTTGTCAAAGATATGCAAACCTAATGGATTTTACATTTTTTAATATAAAAATATTTTTCATCAAGACTCGTGTCAACTTTGTAGGCCATGAAAGAAAAAATACTTTAGCTGCTAGTTTTTCGTAATTTACCGTGCATAAGTGTGCCCAAAACATTTCCAAAAAAGTTTCAATAATCTTTTTTTTAAGTTTGGTATCTCAAGTAAGCTCAATTTATTGATTATCTATGTCTGTAGACATTTTAACTGTCATTATATCTACTGTAACAATTATTGTATAAATGTATTTATTTTTATAACAAAAAAGACCTGCCACGACCCAAGATTTGGTAGCGACCCACCGATTGAGTACCACTGGTTTGTCTGGTTTAGACTTCCTAACGCCTTGCCAATTTTTTTTATTATAGTTTGTATTATATCAAGCTTTTTTTTTTTGCCAGTTTAGTAGTTTGCAGATATCGTGTATACATACAGGCTACAATAAGCTATTGCATTATCAAATATCTGTGGACTAGTGTCCACAATTGACATTGGTATGCGTCTGGAGCACAAATTAATAATTATAGTTATTATTTATTAAGATATTATCACTGATAATTATATTTCTTTTATATCTTACCGTAATATGTAAGTATTTGTTATATCAATAAAAATTTCAAAATATAAGATGAATATTAAATATGAATCCATATTCACTTACATACATATAGTTAAATATATTATATTTGGAAATTTGGAATAGAATAAAGTTAAAATGTTGTAACCAAAGTGAAATGTAGGATTGAAAAATGAAGAATTGGTGAAAGGGGTTATGGGGTGCTTGCCCCCCCCCCCCCACGGGTCTGCATTGAGTAATTTTGCTCTTGGAACGCAGGTTATAAATTGCTGGATTGAGCTCCTCTACTTAATAATTCCCAATTCGAGCATTGGTAATAATATACTGTAAATTGTAATATAAATGATGATACGTATCATGTACGCAAGATAAATGTCAAGAACAAAAATAACTAATGTCTGATAGTAAAATCTTAAAAAATAAAATTATCTAAATTATTGTTAAAACTTTGGATATTTGAAATTACAAAGGCATGGAACTTGAGGGTGCTTAAATTAAAGTTGGGGGTGCTTAAATTAAAGTTGGGGGTGCTTAAGCACCCCCTAGCACCCCCGTAGTTGCGCCACTGGTGTAGCCACCACAAAGAAGGCGGTTGACATCGCAGAATTTTAACTAAAATGAACGTTTTACCTTCTCGGGTCATCGTGTGATGTGATTTTTTGGAAAGGTTCCAGTGTACACGTGTAGACGATCCTCCAGTGATGTGAATCCTTCCGGAGAGAATATTATTATTGTTATTATAATTAGCGTGGAACGTTTTCCGACCTTTTGGCATCCATATAAATGCCATAACGTCATAATAAGTCCCAGAACGTGTTTGAAAATTTGATTTCAACTACGTTAAACAACACCGACGAAGTAACGCGTGGAAAAAAGCAATGAATGAATTAAAAAAATGTGAAAAAATTGAATTTGTTCGTAATATTGATAAATTACACATTGGCTTGTTGGTTTGCCGGTGAAATTTATAGAAATATTAAAATTTTTCTTCAAAATTGTATAAATATAAATCGGTATTTAATGCATGTAGTAGGTATAGGTACTTTAAATATTTAATAAATATTATTTTAAGTTAGATGTATTTTTTTTTAAATTTTTAATTCAAAGATAACTGGTTTATAAAAATATGCTAATTATGGTCAAAGTCATTATGGATGGAAACTAAAAAACTGTACAATTGTACTCGTACATTTTTTACTTACCTTATCAGTGTTTTTTAATAAAATAAAAAAAGGAGAAAATATATGATTATTTAGAAAATGCAGGAAATGTTTAATTTTGCCTCTACCAACTAATTACTTATTTACTGACAGAAACCACACTCAACGTTAAAAATCAAAGCATTTTTTTCTATTACTATAGCCAATAACTATACAAGTTACCCTATACAAACATAAATAAAAAATAAAAAAACATAGGTACATTGTAAAATCAATTGGTATCTACATATTTATTGCTCCACTCAGAATCTAAAATTAATTAGGTAATACTAATTTTTCTACTCGGATCACATTGTTCGTTATGCAACCTACCAAAAAAATATTTCAAGTTCAAATTCGTAGATGGGTACATCGTATAATACCTCCCAATTAATTTGATCGAACTCTCGAAATCATCAAATTTATCAGCATAATATAAAAACAATAACTATTATATTTATTTATCATTTTGATATTGATTTTTCCTTTTACAGATCGCTTTACCTTTAAGTTATCCTCCCCATAATAACTAATGATTTACTTAAAAAGATTTCCATTTAATTTTTTTACCATTAAAAATATCGTTTAATGTTACGTGTTGCAGTATGTCAATCAACTTCATTTTCAACAAACATTGCAATATTATTAATATATTAATTTCCAAATATATCTATTTAGTCATTACACGCAGAAGCTCGATAAATCTGAGTGCATTACAAACGCTTTTAATGTCATTTGAATGACTGCGCTAATTTATATTTTATAACCGATTAATATAGTAAAATATTGTAGTTTAATAGTTTCTACTAATTCCGTATCGTCAGGAAATATATAATTTCCTCTTATAATTAAAAAATCGAATTTGGAAAACTCAAAAAACCGTTATCTGAACCATTATACCTACATTCAATGTACAATTTGTGTTTTTTTTAAACAAATAATGGTGTGGGCCGTTTACGAAATAAGTTTATTTTCTCCTTACAGTTTGGATTGAAGGATATTTAAACTTTGAGTTACATCCGCAAGGAATCGCATTTGTGCGCATCGGAGTTAAAATGTTTTTCATTATAGGTAAACAATTTAAATTTTTCAAGAAGAGAAAACAATCTTCATGAGATTTCGTATATCTGTTTGATTGGTACAATGGTATATAACATCCTATATATCCGGTATCGCACCTATTTTATCTGTCTGACGGGTTATTCATTAAAAATAAAAAACAATTTTTGTTATTTAATTATTGTGCAGTAAACATAAATCGTAGAACCTTAAAAGATTTCACTACTGCTTAAATTGTCATTTTACACAAAAAACTTAATTTTTAACGTACATTAAGACTAAATTTAAGCCATATTATGTATTATAGTAATTTCAATTAATGTACTCAAGTAATTTTTAAAAATTTTAATGAAAATGTTTATAGGTCAAAAATCTTGAAATTCTAATACAAGATCCCTCAAAAGTTTAAACTTCCTATAGCAATATATTGTGATTTGAAGTTTTAATGTCGACGAAACAGAATATATTTTATAATATGAAGATCAATAAAGATTGTTCCTCGTAATTTATTTATTATGTTGTAATTAAAAGAAAATTAATAATTTGACTTGAAATTTTTCTTATTATACGTATATTATTATTTTCTATTCACAATGAAATTTCTCAAATATTTAAACTAATTTTGAGCTATTTATGTGCCATGAAATTATTTAAAATATCCAACGCGGTACGTGGTATTGACTTAATGTATGTAATAATAATATCATAATTAATTGTAAAAAATGTGTGATATTTTTATCAAATTTCCATAAGTCAACATCCCATACTAGTCGTAAAAATAAGTCTGAAATAAATTACTTGGTACCTACCTAATATATAAATAAATGATAAATTAATATACTTAGAAATTACCGTCTCCAATCAGAATCGTTTTTCGTAAGCAATAGTATGATTTATCGTTTAATTCAAATTTAACACTTCCATTAGGCACAGTGAACTACTCAATAGCAAGGTATGGTAGGTATACCTACACTCGAAACCTACTATACAGCAGAGTGACTTACCCGCTTATTTATTTAATTTGGTTTTATGATCATGGATGCACAACGAGTAACTCCATATCCCTCCCCCCAACGATAATTCAATAACAAAATTACAAAATAAAAATATTGCTTTGAGACATGAACTTCTGATATATTTTATTCACCCATACCATTATTGTGCATGTCCATTCTTTATGACTTTCATCTATATATGGAATTGTATTCAATCGCATCGATGATTGTACACAATAATGATAATTATCATCATTATCTATTTTTATTTGTCGATCAAAATGTATAAAATAAGTTAAACATTATTTTACCTATACACTATACAGATATGAAATATAATATAAGTAGTAGCAGCTAGGGGTACCTATTCGATGTACGAATAATATTACGAAATCTAGAAGTCACTATATATTTTATCAAGACGTAGAATTGAAGTTGTACCTAGATACCTACCGTTTTAGTAATGTACAATTGAATAATATGCTGAATTATTTGATTGGCCTGGCTATATATCAATATTTATTGGCTATATTTCATCTTCGTCTCATCAATTACGAATGGAAACCGGAAACTTAGGTGTGCAGGTGTACAGCGTGCACTGTACCTTAAAAATCGTTCCATCGTTTGCAGAGTTATGAGCTTTTTAGGCAATAACAATGACTATTATGACTGACTGATTGATGAATTGTGTAAATTAATATATGGTATAGTAATTAACTGATATAAATTTAATATTATATAATATATTTTGTGCATAATGTTAAGTATGTAGTAAAGTTAAACGTATTACAATTTATTTGATAAATCTTAATTCTTAACGTAGGTAGTACATAAGAAAACATTCAAATAACAAAAAAATATAAATTTTTAATAAGCAATTCGTTAAATTGAGAAGTTATGTACAAAAAATATATTCTCGAAGTCTATATGTAGGTACCTACTATGCATTCGGTTACCTTCAGGCTGCGGTAAAATACATTTGTAGATGAATACAACATTACAACATAATACAATATTGTCATATTGAGTGTTAATAGTTGGAATATTAAATACATCTTTATTCGATTATCGTAGGGTCGCTCCATGATCGACGCTTTGGACCTGGCCGTGATTCCGCTGGATCGCTACAACTGTCGGGCTACTACAGTTACGGCCACTGCGAGAAAATGCAGTAATTTTCCGGTCTTCCGCAGAGCTGAGCTTTCACTCGCCCGTACACGGACCAGTGAAGTCTGTTCCACCGATTCAGCCAAATCCTGTACGGTGTGATCGTCGCAGATCATATTATGGAAGAGGTCGACAAGATTCATTTGGAAATCCATGGTCAACGCTTCACGCAGAATATGCTTCTGCCAGAGTTTTGTAGACCTGGAATGATATCCACAAAGTTCAACCTCATCCCCTGCCACCGTGACAGCACCTATGTTACCAGTTACCACAGTTCGCCGCCGCCGCCTCTTGAACCCACGACGCCCGTTGAAATTGCCGGACAATTCGTCAGTTTTTGTTCGAGTTCGTCAATGTACGAAAATGAAGTTTTTCGTAACCGTTTTTTTGCGTCAGTTAATGCACAGTTATTTTTCCGGGGTCGCACAGTTTTATGCCAATGTCCAAAACTCGCCTCAAGCCATCATACATTTTATATTATTATTGTTTTGTATGTGTTAAGTTTTTTATTTCATCAATACCATTCATTTGTTATTTACATTGTTGTATCATGCATAATATATAAAAAATATTGTTAACTAGGTTAAGTAAACATTCATATGTAACAGATAAAATACCAAAACAAATCAAATCATACAATACTCAACAAGCTAAGTAACAACATAGAAACAATTATGCATTCCACCAAATTAGGATAAGATATCAATTATTATATAATACAATAAGAATTAGTATAATTTTAAGCATAGTCAGTAAGTATAAGTAGTGCTTTGATTGTAATATTTATATATAAGTAATATGGGAAGACAGAGAGATGGTCAGTTGGCGGTGGTCGTGTGACTCGACTACCACTGACCACCAGTGTTAGAGCCAGGGGGTGATCGTGTGACTCGATCGCCAGTGGACGTAAAAGTTTTTAATAAAGTGCTTTTATTATTATTTGTTTGTCTATTTGTGTACGTCTGTCATCGGCGTATACGACAACATATTATTATATGCCATGTTTATACCTTATTAAATTGTTTTTTTCCAAAGTTTCTTACACTCGGAAGAACATTGTCAACAATATTATAATTTGTTAACATTGAATTTGTTAAAAAGTATTGATGTATAACGTATAGACGCTACTAACGTTAATGGAATGCTTGTTTTACAAAATTGGGAGCTATCTATCGTTTTACATTATTAAAAAATGATAACTTTGAAATGTTGTTAAAATTATTAATTTTTTAGATTCTGAGCTGAACGAGGATACTAGTGGTTTTACAATGGTGTTTATTATTATTATTTTTTTTTTATATCCTGTATACAAAATTTCTACCAGAAGGAATCCTTCGATTTACACATATAGTATCTTATCTTTTAACAAATTGGATCAAAATGGTTCTTTATAGAGGTAATTTTTCGATTTTATCAATAGTTATTTAATGCCGCGTAAAAAACCACCGAGAAACTAAGAAAAATTTTAATTTCTAACACTTTGCTTACTACCATATAAACGAATAAAAAATAATAATATTATAATATGAATTCCAACTTACATGATAATATAATAGTTAATGACAATATAAAATATCTAGACTGACAAGCCGTCGTCGTTCAAAATCGTTTTTCTTATACAATGATATTATATCATTGAATTCAAGTTTAATACAATCCATTAAACTCGGTAGCTAAAAAAAACATTCTTAGCTATGAGTCTTTTTCCCGTATAGGTAGGTAGGTGACAATGGTAAAAATTTTATAATGATGTAAAAAAAAATATGTCGCTTCACTCGAAATCGTTATTTTCTCCACAAAAGTTATCGTAACACAAATTGAAAGTAAATTACGTATAGTCTGCTCTTTAAGGAGGTCGTTTTCAGATATTTATCGTAGTACTTTTTAAAAACCAGTTTATATTGTCCTGATTATAAAACTTACTTGGACTTTATCGGGTATTTTTATTTGATTGGTTGATATAATAGACTGATATAGGAGTACCAACTGAGACTTGGAAATTGTGAATAATTATATAATATAATATTACCATAAACTCACGTATCGTAGTACATTTAGAGAGTATATTATAGTACAATCTATAGGTTATATTACTTAAAATGCCTAATAATACTTTTAAAAACAAACTGGGATATTTAACAATTATGCCGACTTTTACGATGATAAAATATACTTCATTTATTTGAAAATACCTCAAGCTAGTTATGATAAATGATAATAAGCATAATTAGGGGGGTTGTTGCTTTGGGTTCACTTTGTTTTAAATATATTTTATTTTATTTCTAGATTTTAAACATATTATATTTTTGACAGTATAGATAAAATAAATTAATAAAATAGAGGGAGGTGTAGCGCCATTTTTTTTGTCAATGTCTACTCGATTCAAAAGACTCAACCTTTACCGCTGTTGATACTATTAGGTATTTCAAAATATAACAAAATGGGTATATTATGTGATAAACTGAAAATTTAGAATTTATAGAGTTTAACGTATCTCATAATAACTGTTCAAATAAATTATCAATTTTACTAAAAAAATGATGGTCTGGTAGGAAGATAAAGATCTAAAGATGGTATAGAACTTTGATGAACACACACCTAAAAAGCATAACATTCAGTGGGTAACAAAAATAAACCGTATTATTGACTGAAATTCGTTAAATAGAATATTAAATAATGTGGTTCTAACTTGGTATGGTTCACAAAATTATTTTGTCAAACAGGAAATATTGATAGTTAAATGAAAGTTTTATTGTAGGTATAATGCAAATAAATAAAAATGCAATTGGGTAAATAAGTAAATTACAGATATTTGGGGGGGGGAGTTTAAATAATATAGCGATACTTATTTTAAACAATTAGATATCTGTGTAATAATAATAAAATAATAAAAAATACGATCAAAACTGTTTATATTTTTGAAGGCTGAAAATGAAAAAAAACACAAACGCGCAGCCAGGGTGATAGCCATGTTCATACTTTGTTTCTAAGTACAATATAATATATTTTAAATAGTTACCACTCAGTATAAAATCTGGAGCAACTGCAGTTTAGTGCAGTTTTTATGCAGTTATTTTTCGATTATTATTTTCCCAAAATGTGTGTTTTAAAGCACAATAGTCTAATTAAAAAATGCACGCTTTTTGACTTAATCATAGTCAAATTGAACACTGTACTAACTATTCTTATGTTATAGATTGAAGAAGATAGTATTCAATCTTGTATCATTACATAAGTTTCATAGAAGTTGTCGAGTGAAAATAATAATAATTAATAACTATTCTTATGTTATAGATTGAAGAAGATACCTTTGAACAAACAAAAATGTATCATAAAATAATGAATGTAGTATTAACCATAATATTGTTCGGCCTGTTGGTAATAATTATACTGTTGTTAAGCCCTGACGTGAACTCCAAACGGATTCTGGTAAGTCACAACTGAAAATATATTTTGTACGTCTGTAAGACAACCTTCTAGGTCCGTAGATTGCACAAACATTTAAGGGTGTTTTAATTATTGTCGTATATGTACTTTTCAATCCATATACATCTACCTTTGATTAAGTAACAAAAATACCTTGAATTAATAGGTTTTAGTTTTGTTATGTAGATAGATATTCTGCCGTCCTAAGGAAGAATGCCGTAAGTTCTTTCATGCATTTCGAGAAAAATGAATTTTTATATTTAGTAGTTTTTGGTAGTTATATTTTCATAAATACAATATTTTTCATAAAATACATATATTTTTAAGGAAATATACTCATGAATGCAACGGAACTATTCAATTTTATTTAAAATTTTTAATTCACCAAGATATGCTTGTTTTGATATTCATACTAAGTACGTACTTAATTATTTAGAATAGGTTACTTGTCAAAAATGCCGGTAATTCTGGTTACGGCTTTTTTCTGTAGAATGTACTAATCACTAACAATTGAAGAAAAAAACGCCGTATATTATCAATACTAATTTTTAGTTTTAATTTATAACACAACTTGAAAGTAATTACAAATATCTTTATCTTGAAATCAAAGTCATCTAGTTATTATTATCTATACTCTGTCCAGCGAAAGAACGCGCTGCGTGCCTACAAAATTGGTCCGTTTTCGCGCGTGCCACCACCAGCCAGGACGGCCCACCAAACTACGGCGCGCTCCGGCGACCGGCTGTACGTGTCCACGTGTTGGCCGTCTTCGGCAGGCCGAGAGAGAGGGAAATGGGGCCTCGGCGCTCGCTCGGTCCAGTCTACATGCGCGCAGAACTGGCGTGTTCTCTCGCTGGACAGAGTATAGTCATTATGAAAAATGAATAAAATGTACTGACCAAGTCTTGCTTTTTACGCCCACTTATACCTTAATAAGTGAAGTATTTCTTTTCCTAAGTTCCCCTGATTTCGTGAACGATATATCATAGATAACTGAACGAAATATAGAATGTGTATGGTGCAGTACAACAGCAAAACTCCAAACATTATCAGTAATTTAAAATTAAATATTATAAGATACGGCTAATTGACGACCAGTTTTCTAAACAACAATGCCGTAAATATACGGCAATCTTCCCTAGAAAACTGTGATTACATCGTTTTTGCTAAGCATCGATTATATTTAATTACAATTGCGGCAATATTTGTTTCTTATAAGCACACATTTCTCGATGAATACCTAACTATATTTACGGCATTTTTACTTAAAAACATCGTGTAAAACTGTAATGTTAAACGTAATACAGAATAATCTCATTTTATTTTTTTTCCTATTTACGGCATTCTTCCTAAGGATGGCAGTATAATATAGGCAAGGCTTACTATTATATTATAGTACCTAGTGATTTCCCCCCACTTAGGAGATTTCTGGCTATGCAGCTGCATAGTTTATGTCAAGTACTCAAGTTTAAAAAAATGTTGCTTATCTATTCTTTTTTATCTAGATAAATTAAATTTATCTGTTATCTTTATCTAGATAAATTCCCAACAATAATCTATTATCTTTATCTAGATAATAGTTTAGTTATCTATTCCCAACACTGTCAGTAAAATACGAGTAGATCTAATATTCAATGTTTTTTATTTTGAAGTTAAACTTCTTTACGCAGGGTAGTGAGGAAAAAAAAAGCAAACGGGCGGCGCGTACGAACGGGCGGCGCCAGTGTTGCCAGACTCTCAAACTAATATTATCGTTAAGTATTTAAATAATTATCGTTTTTCAAAAAAATTATCGTACACCAAAAATTTGTTTGCTTAGTGCCCAGATTATAATACCCTGTATAGTATATAATATTATATTGCATATACCAAGTGTGCATTCGACATTTTGGACTCGCATTACAACTCACCAATGTTTCGACCAGTACCTACGAATTCTATATAATATTATTACTATGATCGCATTTTTATATTATGCTATCTTGTGCCACTAATGGACTCCAAATACAAGCCACAAATATAATCGTATTATAATCGTTATCAGACGACGGTGGACTAGCTATCTAAACAGCGTCCCTCTGAACAGTGGATTCAATTATCATAAATTGGTATTGCTACTTCTTCGACTCCTATAACACGTTGGGTTAAGATACCACAACACGCGTATAAACCATGCTCCTCGTACTGCAGTGTATATATATCATACACATATGTTATCGTGACCTATGCAAATAAATACACATGCCGGCGTTTGTTGACATTTGGTCGAGTTGTTTGATTTATTACCATGCGATTAGCCGGAAACGATTTAAATAATAATAGTGTGTGTAATGAATAGTTTGTAATACATTTGTAGAATATTGTACTGACGTTCAAAATGTTTGTTAGTTCGCAGTTCGTTATTAATAATTAATCCAAAAAATGAAAGTAAGTTATCCTGCAGATCGATAGATAACCGTTTGTAGTATTGTTTTTATCCAGAAAAAAGATTTGTGAGTGAATTTATTAATAATATCAAATAAAAAAAAATTAAGAGGTACAAGCGTTGCAAGGTAAGTGGTGGTCGTGAGCCGCGTTAGTTAAGTGACTTTTTTTGCTGCAGAATAAATATTATATAAGCAATAAACGTTGCAAAATAAAAAACAGATTCATCTATCTTGGCCCATACTAATTAATATGAATAATTAATGATCGATTATTATAGCATCTATACTCTGAGACCAATATCAGTTAGCATCTAGTATATTTAATTAATTGTTATTAATTGATTAATTGACTCACAAACCTTTTACCTGAATAAAAACAATACTACAAACAATCATCCATCGATCTGTCGAATAAAAATAAAAAATAATAAAAGCATCAATAATAAATAATTCCGGATAACTTCCTCTCATTTTTTAAATTAATTAATATCAACTCACGTGTAAAGTTCAAAAGAAGTTTCACTTCCCACTGGTAACACACACACACTAATTTTTTTATAGGCATTTTCCAATGGAACAATGGACAATGGAACAAATATTGAGTCCACCAAAGGAGGACTCATGAAGACCATATGGAAGGCTATAAAACCTATTATTTCGGCGGACACTCCAGCCCCAGAAATCTCGGTAGCAAATGCTACTAAATTTAGGATTAACCATAACAATCATAATCATAACAACATAACAAATATAACTAATATAGTTAATAATTATTACAAGTACAACTGTAATCACAAACAATAAATCATATGCCGGTGGAGTCGCGTGTCATATCATTATGGATTAACATTATCACATTTCATTATTCTCTATGTACTATGTATAATGTATTAATTGTATAACTGTATAGCTTTTTTATGTCAATATAGAGTGTGTTTCCTTTTAAAGGTAACACTAAATAATTCTGTCCAATGACATTAATATGCGGTTTTCAGGAGGGGATAGGGAATACATAATTACACATTTTTAGATCTTTCCTTGTGCAATACAACTTGCATTTTTTTAAATTACAACATTTATTTTGAATACCAAATTCGGATAGACCGAATTTTTTTAAGTCGATTTGGTTCTTTTTACCATAGCTCTAAAATCAAAATTGACTAAATGGCAACTAGTCAAAGTTTCGATTAAAATATTTGAATTTTTCACCAATCATACTAGAATTTTATGAATTAATATGAAATTGTATTTATTAATTCACACAAAAAGGTGCTTTAACGGACACGGTGCTATGTATATTTCAAATTCTTTTTCGCGAGGATCCTAAAAGTACCCATGCGAATGATCTAGTTGGTGGATGGTTAAGACATGGTTCGCCATTAGTAAATATTTTGTACGATACAGAACACAAATGTGCAAATAAGAAAACCGAATTACGTCAAGAAGATTTCCATGCATATAACATCAAATACAGAGGCTGGAGGATAAGATCTACCGCCGAGGTGTTTAATCCGGGTGCGGACACAATAGATGCAATTTTAGCAGTGATGATCCAGTACAATCATCCAACATTTTCAGTGTCCAATGTTATTAACAAACAAAGGAACCCACCATTCACTTTACTAATGCTTTCACCTCTTAGACATCGTCATGGAGGCCCAAGAAATTTAGTCGTCCGCCGTCAGGATTATGACGACTGCATCAATGAATCGGTATATTTCAAAAAAGCTTGAATTTTTCCCTCCGCTGGATACCTATTATACCTAAGTCTATTATAATACAATTATAATACAATTATTTTACAGGACCAGATGCAATCCGCCAATGACAATCAATGTCAAACTGATATTTGTACATACACAAATCAATCTGACAACGAAAATGATTGCTATGTAGCCACATGCAATCCAGCGGTTTCCGACGAGGTTGTCGATCAATGTCATTCAAATAACAAAAAAAGAAGAGAACCAGATGATACCCATGATAGTAATTGTTTAACACACACTCGCAGGAAAGTAATGTGTAACACAGGAGCCACGGGTAAGGAGGATGTCATACGCGGCGTGGTAGAAGATAACCCAACAAAATGTACTAATGAGCCTGAAGTATTGGAATGCCAGCAACATGAATGGGTAATAAATTGTTTGGTACTTTGTAGTTAAAGTGACACCTGCTAAAAGTTTGCCTTACATTTAATTTATTTAATAATAGCATCCAGTTACTGGTGACGCTGTGCTCGCAACGGACAGAGGTCCTTATTATGCAGGTGTTGTGGAACGGATAGAGGGAGACAGCATATACGTATTTTTCCGTCACAATACGAACATTTTGCATTTAAATACGATCTTGACTTGCCCGAAGAAAATGCCGTCCGGGGCCGAGGTTCTGAACCGACCATCATAATTATTATTTCCCTAAATAACTACATTATTAATATAGTTTGTGTATTGACATCGCAAGGAGGGGTATTCTTCGAGATGACAAGTGCGTATATTCGGCTACGTGTTCCAGCTATAATATTATTATTATTATTAATCGTCGCAACGATGTCTAGATGTATTCATAAATTATCGTGATGACAAGTGAGTATTTTGGCTACATTAAGAGCTTGTGGGCATACATTTTGCAATATTTGCGCACTTCGGTTGATACAAGAAAATATGCATAATTGCCCATTGTGCAGGACATTTATACCATGGAATATGAAGGCATAGTAATATAGCATAAATATTAGACCATAGTAAAATATTTATTTTACATTTTTGTATTTTACTACCATGTTTAATAAATAAACTTTCTTAAAAGTTACGTTAGGTATTTTTTTCATATCCACCGTTATTTGTATTTATATTTTTTTCAATATTAGGTACGCATGCCAGTTGAAAAATAATTTATAACCTTTACATTTTGTATTGTAAATGTTTAAATGTTATTACTAATTATTAGGTACCTATATACGTTGTATATACATATTATTATTATTATTAAATCAGTTACTTATCCATCAGATTTATGGGCAGGATAATTACTTTATTTTTTTTTCTTTAAAAATTTTAAATTGTTTAACATTATTATCAGCTGACATAGTGGTTTTTTGTACTATTTTGTTCATTATATATATATTATAATTCACATCACAATGTTATGAAATAGACAATTTAATATTATAATTATATTATAAATATTAAACATTATATTGTTTGTTGTAAATATTTAAATACTATACACTATTATTATTATTATATCTATGCAGTTGATATTATAATGTACACCTATTGTTTTAAAACTATACTAATATATTAGTAATAACTAATATGAGTGTTATGATTAATCTGGAAATATCTTATTGAATAAATTATTTAAATGGTCAAATACCTAAAAAGAACTATTTATAACTTTTGTAATTACTTAAATTATCTTTAGGAATATCGTAGAACAGTAGCGTTGTGTCATAGTTTGATGCTTATTGTATCACAAAAACTGAATAGTAGAATAGTTGAAGATATTAAATGAATATTTAGATATCACTACATATACACCACGATGTATAGTACCACGTTAATAGTACCTATTATAATATTATTATAATATTATTATAATATTATAATATGATCAACATCGTGTTATATGATCGTATTTAATGGTATAGAACTTTTGAGTTATGATTTCCATTAAGATTTTTGAATTGGAGGGAAATCAAATAATTGATAAGTTATTGAAAATAGTACCGTAAAATTCCATATGATAATATTCCACTTTTTAAAATACACATTTTTTCTAAAAACCACTATCACCAATGTAAATTTTTTCCAATATTGGTAAAAACTGAAAAATCTAAAAAGTTGTTGTTGGAAAAATTAAAATGTGGTAAAAGTGGTTGATGACTTTTTAAATAGTGGTTTTTGGGAATTAGAAAACATAGAAAATATTGATTCATAGATAAATGTTCTTTTGGCAATTGAGTACAATAGTAAAACTGGTAATAACGCTACTGGATAAAATGGTTTTTGGTAATAAAGGTAATGTTTACTTTTTTGAAAAAGTGGTAATTGGTAAAACTGGTAGCAACCCCCTTTTGGTTGCTACCAGTTTTATGCCAATAACTGAACATTGGAAAATCTAGTTATTAGGAAAATTAGTGGTAAAAGTGGTTCAGCCCCTGCCAAACTGTTTAAGGTTTGAAGATCAAAATTACAGTTTAGGCTGAAGAATCCTGATGGTAAAACGACTTGTGGCCATAGTACTATTTTAACTGCAGATGAGAAGCTTGTGAGAGTAGCATTAATATTGACGAGTAACCTATAGGTTTGTTACAATTTAGTTATTTTATATTTTTAGCGTTTATTTTAAAAATAATTTTAAGTAATACGTATTGTTAGTTTTAAATATTTAAGAATACATCAATAAGTAATTGTTTTATTTGAAAAATTACATTTTTATATAAATATATATATATATTAATTTAATTTAGGTATTATGTAGAAGAAAAGTTTAAATACCTAATTGATTTAAGCTGTTAAAAGATATGTAATTATAATAGGTACATTTGGATATATACATTTATTGGTGCTAATAACTATAATTACAAGTGGAATCTTGTTTTAAATTTTCGATCTTTAGGTCTAAAAGTTGAACATTTTATAAATTTTTAACGATTTTTATAAATTATTATTAAATTTTAAATTTGATAAATTTTGTAAAAATATGAATTTAAAATACTCATCAAAATTTAATTTCACTTTCCGGTAGACATTTTTTTTTTTAATAAAGGTAGACAAACTTATGAACCGATTTCGCTAATTTTTTTTAGATTCTGAGTGAAACGATGAATGTATTGATTTTACAATGATGTGTGTTTTTTTATTTTTTTATTTTTTATTTTTTTTGTATCTGTGTACACGATAAGTAGTCGAAATAATGCTTCGATTTTCGACTTCAGTATCTTGTTCGATTGGAAAGTGAATATCGTTGGTGCATTGGGGAGGTCAAAATTTAAATGTCCCAGTAGTTTTCACAAGCGCCGGGAAAAACAACATAAAAATTAAGGAAAAACGGGAATTTTTACGCAAAATTGATTTTCCAAAAAATCGATTTTGGTTATTGGTGTAACTCTAAAACAAATGAACGTATATACATGAAATTTTCACTGGTTGTTTATATTTGCATTTTCTATACACGATAACATTTTCAAAATATTTTGATTTATTTTGAACTGTTTAGGGACATTTTCATTTTTTTTTAGTTTTTTTTCTAAAAATTTCAATAAAATTTTATTTGTTGGTTGCGAAAGCTTGAAAATTTAATAGAAGGCTCCTAATATGTTGTTTCAAAGGCAGATGAAAAATATTAAAAATCCTTAGTCACAATTTTTTTTTATAAGCATTGAAAGTTCAAAAATTGACAAAATATGGAAAAATCACGAAAATTAGCAAATTATTTTGAGTTAAGAATTCGTAAAAATTTTTCTTTTTAAATCTAAGATTTGAAAATCTAATACAAGATTACTCATAAGATTGTCTACCTTTATCAATAAAAAAATTTCTACCGGAAAGTCAAATTAAATTTTTATGAGCGTTTGAAATTCAAATTTTTACAACATTGGATATTCACTCGATTTCTCATGTGGCAATTTCCTTTTTTTGTTGTAATTAAAAAACGAATTACTGTAGATACATGAAAATTTCACTGAATGTTTATATTAGCATTTCCTATACACCCTACAATTTTGAAAATATTTTGACACTTTTTGAGCCGTTTACGGACATTTTCAGTTTTCAATTTTTTTAGTTTTTTTTTTCTATAAATATCAATTAAGTTTTATCTGTTGGGCCAAAAAGTGTAAAAATTTAATACAAGGCTCCTGATATATTGTTACAATATCAGTTGAAAAATATTAAAAATACATAGGCACAATTTTTTTTTATAAGCATTTTAACATCGAATTTTGATAGAATTTTTCAAAATCTCGAAAATTATTAATCATCGTAATTAATAAATTATAAAATGTTCAGTTTTTATAGCTAAGGATTGAAAATTTAAAACAAGATTCCACGTAAGTAGTTAATTCTCTTACCGAAAAATCTAAAAAATATACAATCACAGTTTACTTTTATAGTCATTTTATGTTCAAATTTGGACGAAATTACATATTAAAAAACCTAGTTATTTTGTTGTGATTATATAATATTATTCGTGGGTACCTACTTGAAACTTCTAAAGTGTACTATTATATATATATGATAGTATCAGGGTTTGTTGTTGATGTTGATGTATAACGTGTTATAAGTACCTAATGGATATTGTGATAATGTGATATGATTAATTTGGAATTTATTATAGGTCAATTTTTTTTTTAATACCATAGATATGTATATAATTTGTATTAAACCTAGACTGACATACCGTCTTCGCTCAGAATCGTTTTTCTTATACAATGATATTGTATCATTGAATTCAAATTTAATAGCATCCATTATACAGTGACCCACTTGTAACCTACTGTACAGCAGAGCGACATCCACTTACCCACCTTTTTTTTGTTGTATTCGTAATAAATTTTCAGGAGAAAGTTCTAAATCTGAAGTAAATTCATTTTGAAAAAATCCACCCGAAATTTAGGAAATCTGGATGTAGGTGCCATCTATCCAGTAAGAAAAGAAACTAAATAATAATTAATAATATATTTTTGTTTATTGTAAGGTTGCTATTGCCAATAATTGAGCATGATTAAATAATTAAAATGATTTTAGACCTGTAGTCTAAGCACCCCCCCCTCCCCAAAAAAAAAAAATACATATTACATACGATTTCAAAATGCTATATTGCAATGGTCTGCTTGCCTTCACTATATTCAGCCCGCCCAAGTCAAAAGTTGAAATTGCGCATATGACAGCTAGTTGTTTATATATCTCTCATTAAAATTAAATTTACTAACAAAAAACTTAAGATAAACCATAGATTATTTTTACTTTTTGTGTGTGAAAAATATATTATAAAATAGCTTATAGGTAGTTTAATCTAATATAAAAATACACCGTGACTGCCTGAAGATATTTGCCACCCGTGGCAAGGTTTTTAACCGGAGATTGTGCGCGTCTGCTCAGCCACTCCGTCCCTCAGTGACTATTATAAAGCTGTGTCACTAAACCGTAACACTCTGTACAATGATCACTGGTGGTGATAATAATAAATATAATAATGATAATAATAAATATAATATTAATAAATAATATCAGCATGACGCAACGAGACGTTTATATAAACTACATAAACGTTGATTATGACAATAGTAATACTATTATATAGCTGGAACAAGTAGCCAAAATACTCACTTGTCATCACGATAATTTATGAATACATCTCGACATTGTTGCGACGATTAATGATAATAATAATATTATAGCTGGAACACGTAGCCGAAAATACGCACTTGACATATCGAAGAATACGCCTCGTTGCGATGTCAATACACAAACTATATTAATAATGTAGTTATTTAGGGAAATAATAATTATGATGTCCGGTTCAGAACCTCGGCCACGGGTGGCATTTTCTTCGGGCAAGTCACGGTGTCCCGGAGAGAAGTGCCGCCATCCCCGGTCTACACTTGTATAGTTATATGTATTATGTGTATTTTTATATAATAACTAATGTTATTATTGAGAAAATTAGTGTTAATTAGTTATAATAAAAATTCTGTTGAAAAACTATGTAATAATTATTTTAATTTTAGCTAAATAATAGTTTGAATAATAAATAGTCTTCTTCTTATTGTGTTACTATATAATAGATATTATACTAATATCCAATTCTAACTTAGTTAATTTATTTTTACATTTAAATTAAATAGGGGACCATAAGATCATTATTTAAGTATATATTTTAGACTCTGAGTGAAACGATGAATGTATTGATTTTACAATGATGTGTGTTTTTATATTTTTTTTTTTTTATTTAGTTTTGGGTCTGTGTACAGTGTAAACGATAAGTAGTTGAAATAATGCATCGATTTTCGACTTCAGTATCTTGTTTGATTGGAAAGTGAATATCGTTAGTGCATTGAGAAGGTCAAAAATTAAAATTCCCAGTACTTTTCAAAAGCTCCAAGAAAAACAAAAGAAAAATTAAGGAAAAACGGGAATTTATAAGCAAAATCGATTTTTCAGAAAATATGGTTTTTGGTGTAACTTTAAAACGAATGACCGTAGATACATGAAATTTTCACTGGTTGTTTATATTTGCATTTTCTATACACGATAACATTTTCAAAATATTTTGATTTATTTTGAACTGTTTAGGGACATTTTCATTTTTCATTTTTTTTTAGTTTTTTTTCTAGAAATATCAATAAAATTTTATTTGTTGGTTGCGAAAACTTGAAAATTTAATAGAAGGCTCCTAATATGTTGTTTTAAAGGCAGATGAAAAATATTAAAAATCCTTAGTCACAATTTTTTTTTATAAGCATTAAAAGTTCAAAAATTTACAAAATATGGAAAAATCACGAAAATTAGCAAATTATTTTGAGTTAAGAATTCATAAAAATTTTTCTTTTTAAATCTAAGATTTGAAAATGAAACACAAGATTCCTTATAAGATTATCTACCTTTATCAATAAAAAATCTCTACTGGAAAGTCAAGTTAAATTTTTATGAGCGTTTGAAATTCAAATATTTACAACATTGGATATTCCCTCGATTTCTCATGTAGCGATTTCCTTATTTTGTTGTAATTCAAAAACGAATAACTGTAGAAACATGAAAATTTTATTGAATGTTTAAATTAGAATTTCTTATACACCATACAATTTTGAAAATATTTTGACTCTTTTTGAGCTGTTCACGGACATTTACAGCTTTCTATTTTTTTTAGTTTTTTTTTCTATAAATATAAATAAAGTTCTATCTGTTGGGTCTAAAAATTGTAAAAATTTAATACAAGGTTCCTGATATACTGTTACAATATCAGTTGAAAAATATTAAAAATACATTGGCACAGTTTTTTTTATAATCATTTAAAGATCGAATTTTGACAAAATTTATCAAAATCTCGAAAATTATCAATCATTGTAATTAATAAATTATAACATTTTCAGTTTGTATAGCTAGGGATTGCAAATTTAAAAAAAAGGTGCTCATAAATAGTTAATGAATGTAACCAAAAATTCCAAAAAATATATTAACACTGTTATTTTTTACAGACATTTTAAATTCAAATTTGGACGAAATTACATATTAAAAAACCTAGAATAACTATTTTAGTTTTTTTTTGTGATTGAATAATATATTATTCATGGGTACTTGATACTTCTAAAGTGTAGTATTATATATCTATGATAGTATCACGGTTTTGTTGATGTATAATGTGTTATAAGTACCTAATAGTTATTGTGATATGATTAATTTGGAATTTATTATAGGTCAATTATTTTTTTAATACCATAGATATGTATATAT
Organism: Macrosiphum euphorbiae; assembly: GCA_949089665.1. NCBI lineage: Eukaryota > Metazoa > Arthropoda > Insecta > Hemiptera > Aphididae > Macrosiphum > Macrosiphum euphorbiae. The sequence continues at coordinate 145,731 of CARXXK010001284.1, read as the reverse complement.
ATATGTCTTAAACCTAGACTGACATACCGTCTCCTCTTAGAATCGTTTTTCTTATAAAATTATATTGTATCATTGAATTCAAATTTAATAGCATCCATTATACATTGACTCACTTGTAACCTACTGTACAGCAGAGCGACATCCACTTACCCACCTTTTTTATATCTGTATTCATATTTTGTAGCAACTCATAAAAATGAATTTTCCTTTAAATACTCGTTATTAAAAAAACATCGGTGTATTGAAAGTATTTTGAGTAAGGTTTCATTTCCGTTGAGGTTATCAGTATATAGGTATACTATATTTTTAAGTATATTTGTGTCCTTCCCTCTTTTCACCTTTATAATATCACAAAATAATGCAAATGCAGACGATAACGACGTCTTAGGCAACGCAATTTTACTCTCTATAATATGATTATGTAATGTAGGTACGTTACGCGTTCGCAGTATTCAGAGCTTCACCGACTTCCGGACTCCACCATACAGAGACGCCGAAGTTGTCGGCATCCAGCCCGTTTTACGACTTTACTAGCCACTTGGATCCCGTCACTGACGAAAACTTACGCCACCGGGTTCGTCGATCTCCTGAGGACCATCGTCGCTTCGTCAAACCACCAATTTCAGAACTGTTCCAGCGCCCTGCATAAGTTACTACTAACCGTTCGACGTCCTCACTGCCAAACAAAATCGAAAACTATACACAATTACGACCACGTCATCGTCAATGACACCGTCCAGAGAGGGCTCAACGTCATATCGTCATTCACCTGTGTGCCGTCCGTCCAAGGATTTTCCAACAAAATCGCCACCGTCGACGGTCCCGTTGAGACGTCACCAAAACTGTTCCGGAATGTAGATTTGTAGTGAAAAATTGATCGATAAAATCAAAAAGATACATGAGCCGTATATCTACCGTGTAATAATAACTAATAAATAAACGCAATATTAATTATAATATTTCAAATGTTTTATTCATAAATACTATTAAAACACCAACTAATATCCATGGTTATGGCCGAATATTATGTTTTTCTTCGTTGGAAGTTTACCATTTATTAATTAAAATACTAGATTTATCACAGATATAGATAATATACTACATAACTAACGGAAGTGTAGTAGTTTTAAAGTCGAAATTTCATCATTTCGATATTTTATAAGCAGATTAATTTGAAAATTAATTGACAACTAATTGGAAAATGAAAACTAATGAACTAACTAAATGAAAACTAATTGACACTAATTTTCTCAATAATAACATTAGTTATTACTTATTATATAAAAATACACATATAAACTATACAAGTGTAGACTGGGGATGGCGGCACTTCTCTCCGGGACACCGTGACTTGCCCGAAGAAAATGCCACCCGCGGCCGAGGTTCTAAACCAGCCATCATAATTATTATTTCCCTAAATAACTACATTATTAATATAGTTTGTGTATTGACATCGCAAGGAGGGGTATTCTTCGAGATGACAAGTGCGTATATTCGGCTACGTGTTCCAGCTATAATATTATTATTATTATTAATTGTCGCAACGATGTCTAGATGTATTCATAAATTATAGTGATGACAAGTGAGTATTTTGGCTACGTGTTCCGGCTATAATATAATAATAGTATTACTATTGTTATAATGAACGTTTATGTAATTTATTATCATTATAGTTATAATTATTATTAAATTTATTATTATCACCATCATTATACAGAGTGTTACGGTTTAGTGACACAGCCATTATAATAGTCACTGAGGGTTGCTGAGCGGACCCGCACCGTCTCCGGTTCGAAACCTTGCCACGGGCGGCAATTCTCTTCAGGCAGTCATGGTGTATTTTTATATTAGATTAAATACCTATAAGCTATATTATAGTATATTTGTCACACACAAAAAATAAAAATAATCTATGGTTTATCTTAAGTTTTTTGTTCATTAATTTAATTTTATTGAGATATATATAAACAACTAGCTGTCATAGGCGCAATTTCAACTTTTGACTTGGGCGGGCTGAATATAGTAAATAGGCAAGGAGACCATTGCAATATAGCATTTTAAAATTGTATGTAATGGGTTGTTTTTTTTTTTTTGGAAGGGGGGGGGGGGTGCTTAGACTACAGGTCTAAAATTATTTTCATTTTTTAATCATGCTCAATTATTGGCATCCTGCAATAAACAAAATTATATTATTAATTATTATTTAGTTTCTTTTCTTACTGGATAGATGGCATCTACATCCACATTTCCTACTTTTCGGATGGATTTTCTTAAAATGATCTTACTTCAGAGTTAATAACCTTCTCTTGACAGTTAGGAATACAACAAAAAAATAATTAGGGAAATTGGTTCATAAGTTTGTCTACCTTTGTCAAAAAAAAAATCTCTACCTTAAAGTGAAATAAAATTTGATGATATTTGAAATTTGATTATGAATTTTAAATTCATATTTTTACAAAATTTGTTATTCACGCGATTTCTCATGTAACGGTTTTCTTTTTTTGGTAAAATTCAAAAATGAATGACTAGATACATGCAAATTTCACTGAATGTTTATTTTATCAATTCTTATACTTGATAAAATTTTCAAAATATTTTGAAGCTTTTTGTGCTGTTTACTGGTATTGCAACTTTTAAATTTTTTTATCTGTTTGCTAAAAGTGTAAAAATTTAATACAAGGCTCCTGATATATTGTTCCAATATCAGTTGAAAAATATTAAAAATACATTGGCACACAGTTATAAATCATATTTAAAATTTAAGAATAAATAGAGTATTCTCGACGATTTACACAGAATGGTGTAAATATAGTGTGTCTACATAGGTACTCTACACTGTAAAATATTAAATGCACGCAAATAATATTTCAATTATCTTACTATATATACTATACACGTCCTGCGGCATGTCGGCGGCGGCACAGCTGCAAACATCAGCGCCAACTGGTGGTAACAGACATGCGCGAACAAGACGAGTTTTCGTCAAGCGAGTGGGAATTCTCATTCTGAATAGAGTATAGTAAAATATTGAACAATAAAAAACAATGAATATAATTTGAATTGATTCAAAATTCACATCAAACACAATATTATATGGAAGATTATTCACTCTAAAGCCAGTGGGAGGGGAACCCCCCTTGTATACGACACTGTTGATGTCCTAATTTTAATAAATTTATTAATTTAAAGGCATAAAGCGCCCGCTGCGAATCACGTGGCTTCTGTGAAAAATATAATACGTGCAAATGTACATTTAGTATTTACTACACACAAATCAAATATTTGTATTCTATATTAGTTATATTTATATACTTGCGTAGTTACGTTATAGTTATAAAATAATAAATACAAACCTTCAATTTCATAAGCCTAATTGCATATTTGCATAATATAAATTATAAACAAGTTTATTTAAAGGCATCAAAACAAACCTTAGGGCTTAGGTGTGTATTCCATTTTTAACCAAGACACGCATTTTTAAATGACTGCAGGTATAGCACATTTCATATAGTTTAAAAAAACTCGATGTAATAAGTCATAAGAAAACGTAAATAATAATATATTCAATATTGTAGGTAGGTAGGTATTATAATTTATAATATAGGTAACAACAATCATCATAATAGATTCCGAACAAATAGTGGATAGAAGGTAGTTTACAAAACCCTAACTGACACCTGCTAAATATTTATTGACAGTTTGATAAGACAAACTACAACAGCATAAAATATTAAGTCAAAAACTATTATTAATCTGCGCTGGTTTGTTATATCCCCGCCAGCGTGTGAAACGGCGTTTTAAAGCGTTTTAAAGCCCCACCACTGTCGGACAAGTTTGTTTTATCATCGTCATTCATTATAAGTTATAACAAATAAATCGGAAAAAACGTACAATAAATAAATAATAATAATAATAACAAATAGTATGTACAAGTCATAATAATATTAATGTTGGTACTGGTTTAGTTGACTCCCCCCAAGACAGTATTCTCCCTCCATTCAAGTTTAGTTAAAGCCCTCAACTTATATCTCTCGTATTTTCGATGTTCTGACTTCTATTCATCATACCGTACATTTTATACTTTACAGTTAATACATTTAAAATTAAAATAATAATAATGATAATAAATGCATAAGTATTAAGTACCAACTGGCTACTTTAAAAATTTAATAGTTATACAATGATGAAATCCAATAAAATAATTAAATTAATTACCTATATATATATATATATATTTGTTTACTTAATGGTCCACAACTAGATTATAATAATCAAATTCATTAATATTTAATACAATAGAATAGGTACAATATCAATTAGGTAGGTACCTAATATAAAATACTATTCAATTCAGCGGTAATTCTATGAATGAATACAATTATAATAATAATTACCTAAAAACTGTTAATTAATTATGATTTATGACTTTATGAGTAATGAGTCGACTATCCAAACATGTGTGGGATACTGAGTAAGTAGGTAGTTTTATTTTTCTTTTCTTTTCAGTTATGACTTATGACTTGTAAGTAACCATTGATTATAAATACAGCTAGTATTTATAAACAATAGTATAACTGTTCTGCTTATAATACAGTGGCGTAGCGTACTATGCATATTATGCTGTGTATGCACAAGCATACACTTCACAAAATGAAAAATTTTTTTATATATTAATAATTCTATATTTTTATAAAAATGTTTTAAATTTCATTGTACTAATTTAGTGCTTCGCAATATAATATTTTGTGGATTTTTTTCCAAGTTCATTAATCATTATTCATTAGGACGAACTATAGTCCTAGTCGCTTATATGTAGTCGTTAGTACAGTAGTACCCCAGTACCTTATTTATTATGTAAGCAGTATGCAAGTAGGCGATTACACTTGGTTGGTACACTACACATAAATAAGTAATTGCCTAATATGATTAAAAATGCAATAAAATTGCTATAATAAACAAAATGTGAATATATTTTCAAAATTCGAAGGGTTGGTCTGAAATTTGGTCTGGCGGCGAAATGTCCGGGTCCAGGGTACAGACTTTCAGCGACTGCAGTAATTTATAGTTCTTTTCGATAATATTAATAACAAAACATAGAAAGCCTTTGGTCGTATATTCATCACTCGTGTATGCGGGATCAGTATTGCATACGCTATCGTTGACAGTCTATTATAAGTTATAACGTGCATTAATTTTTAAAAAGTGATTTACTTTTTGTTTATTAAGGGGTATCGGGTATGAATAGTATTGAAAAAATCTATAAAAATGTACTTTTGTATTTCCAATAATATGGTTTATTAAGTGGTTTGAGAGTAAAAACACATGTTATCAATATTGTAGAAGAGAAGTTAATCTGTGCCTGTATAGAAATTAGAAGTCAAATTTTAATATTTGTAATTACTAAACTCAATAATTCAAATTCAAAAAGTAAAATATCATACGTTTTAGAGTTAAATATTGGACATTGAAAATAAAATATCGAAAATCGACTCCTATACAAGCCTAGATAAACTCCTTCTCTTCAATTTGTATAATAGGTGTTCATACCCCTTTTTTTTTTTTTCCGTTTGAACCGACAGCAAAGGAGGATCTGTGTGAACACTACTACTCCTAGGTGTTCATTTCCCTTTAAATATAGTATTTTGTCATGTACCAGGTAATGTAATATATATTAATGAATAAGTAAAACTTTGTATGTTTAAAGTAAAATTTTAAGAACAGTATAGGTGGTGTGTGGGGCATAGCCCCCAAGTCCCAACGATTCCATTAACTTACTATTTCAACGCATACGCTAAGCTGAAACCCACGTTACGCCACTGTTATAATATATATAATAATAATAATAATATACGTATACCTATTCTATGAATATTATTTAATATTTTAATTTATAACCATTATTACTTATTAATTATTATAGGTATTTATAAACGAAATTTGATACTTCTGATTATTATTACTTTTGTTTGATAAAGTACCTTAATTTGTTTGATAATTGATAACCTACCTATGTAAACTAGTGATAAGAACACATTTTTTAATTTGTATAATGGTATATTTCAAAATAAAGTGTATTTTTTAATGATATAAATTAAAGTTAGCGACATTTACATCGGGCGCTTGTGTAGTTGTGTTGACAAATATTTTTAATTAATTTTAATAATATATGAAATAAGAATATAGGTAAATAATATAAATCGAATAACGACGAACAAAAACGTACCAAGGTCCAAGGTCCTTAGGTGGTTATTGTTATACGCCAGGATCTCCGCATCATATTATTTTTGGCGCTAAATAACAATACATTTTCCGACATGAGTATACCTTGAATATTAGTTTTATATATATATATTATAGGAGTAGGTGTATAATTAAAAAATAAGATACCAACATATTTATAGGTATCTCTTAAAAACTGAAAACATAATAATATGTAATATTATATACATAGTAGGTACAAACTAAAAATGTTTAAATGTAAAGTTAAAAACTTGAAAAAATAGTTATAAAACATTAAATTTGTTGGGTAAAAATAAAATATTGTGATTGTTATAACTTATACTGCATTAATATTTGAATGTATGTGTAGTTCTGGTACACTTATAAAGTTATAATTTATAAATTATAATACATAATACACGTAGTTATCATTTAAATTCAAATTTCTATATTAACTTAATTTTTCTTTTCTTGCTTCTGAGCAAAGTCGTGTATATTGTATAATGTCATCAATATTAAATATACTTGATGCCAACTATTTACGTTTTTACGACGTGCCTACAAGATACGCGATTGTAAACTGCAGGGGTGGACTGGGCCCAAGGGCAAGTGGGTGATCGCCCCCTGGGCCCACACAGGTTTATTGGGCCAGTGGACCGTGATTATTTTGTCAGGGGGTACCTACTTTATGCAATCTATAAAATTGTAGCTTGATACTTAATCCCTTCTGTCTAAGCTATTGCCATTAAAAAATGTATATTTGTGTAATTTTTGGGCCTTTACCCATGATCGCCAGGGCCGATTTTTTACCCCAGTCCGCCCCTGTTGCAAAGGCTGTAGTAAATCGAATAATCAGTTATTGATTATACATTTTGTTCGTATCACAGTTATTTATGTAAATTAATGACAATTTGTCAAAAGGGACCCAAGTTACGTTTTTGGCAAAAATAGTTTTGTCGTATATTATTCATCCTCTTATGATGTAAACACATCGTTTTGTGTTTAAAAAGGAAACATGTAGAGACCCAGAAAGTAATCGTAAGACCCTAGGGTTCTAGACTGCAGTAAATACTCAGACCGTACTTTCACAGAATGTAGAAACCCCGAATTTCACAAACCTTTTCAGACTGTATTTCACCTGAAAAATAATAACCGTTTAGTTCCCGACCGTAATATTACAGAATTTTTTTTTTTGTAAGCCGTATAATTCCAGACCGCATAATCCCCGAATTTGATACTTTTTTGATCATTTTCATACTTTTACCTACCGTAAAAATCCGAAAATTCACAAACCACATAATACCAGACCGTATTTCACTGGAAAAAAATAAACACGCAAAAAATATTACGGAATTACGGAAAAAATTATTAACGTTGTTGATTATTATTTATAATTGATACACAACGAACCATGGCAAAAACAGTGACGGCTATGGTTATTCTTAAAGTATAAGGGGAGGGGGACAACAATAATTAGATTATCAAAATACCTCCTCTTAAAATCGTGAATTTTGACCTTATACATAGTAAAATGACCTTAGCTGTAACACAGACATATTATAAATGGACTGTACTAACTGATTGGAGAACTAAAACTTGACTGATATCAGAAAGATATAATGCTGGTCAGTGGTGAATAGGCCCCCACCGGTATTTTCCTTTGTCGATGTATGGGGGGGCCCTAGGACCATTTATCAAGCACTAAACCTTGTGTGTTGAAGATTGAAAATAATTTTAATAAAGATGCAAATTGACTAATTAAATATTTTTAACCACTCTACAAGAAAAATACCATAATCATTTAGCTATAAACAATATTTATTTTTGTTCCCCGCATCGGCCGTATCATCGAGGATATTGAGATTTATTTTTAGATTAGGGTTATAGAAAACCTTATTTAATATCGGTAGATTATAGCTGTACCTACTATATAATGTACCAATGCGGTGGTCATACGCTTTTATAGTTTAAAACATTTTTTTTTTTTCAAAACGTGTGATATTAACGCTGATTTCGAAACTGTTTGAATTTTTACCTAACCTAGCTAACCATTATTTTGGAAGTTATAGTCATCCAAAGTTTGCGATTTTACGTTTGTATACGCATGTGCTCAACACTATTTTAATAATGAGCGGAGGAACTCGTGTTTGGTATTTTTTCGATTTTTTTGCCCGAGCGCACGCAGCGAGCGAGTGGCAACGCTAGCACATTTGCACATTATGTGCTTTTTAACAACTTTGTCTAACTTTGTCTGAGGCCTGCCCGAGGTGGTTTTACATACGATTAGAAAATCGGGGGATATTTTCGATTTTTTTGCCCGATCGATATTCAATTCTAAGTATTTTATTTTTTTTTTTTAAATGCGAGTTACGCAAAGAATTTAGTTTGTAAAGTTTTTCATCAATAACTTCAAAACGAAGTTTGTCCGGCATTTTTTTTTACAATCTTAAAAAGCGCCCTTAAATAGACATTTTGAAAAAAAAAATTTTAAAAATCGGAAAGTTGCTAAACCAGAATTTGCAGAATTGATCCCAAATGATCAAATCTGTACTAAGAGTAAAGACGTAAAGTAATATATTACTTATTATATAGTTTTCAAGTTTCGTATTGTATTGTTATATCAAAATTAAATTATCAGTGAATGAAACGTATTATTTTTTACAGTTTATTATTATTTAAAATTTAACATATTTTGAAATAAAAAACTAAATTATAGCTCTAACTATAATTTCTGATTTCTAACTTATAGGTAATAGTGTAATCACTAGTCAGATGCTAATTTAATATAAAAATTGGTGATATTGATACTTGATAAATTAATTTGTAAATTTGTATAAATATGTTTCACTTTTCACACTTTCATTTGTAACCAAACCTAAATCCTAGCTTACTAGTTACATTGAACATTAAACAATTATACCTGTAGGCAAGTAATAGGTACATCCCTAACTTTTGAAAAGAAGGTTGTTCATTAAAACCTAACCAATTGGCAGCAATAAGATTTTACTATATAACACCGCCGTACGCGCAGGCACCAGGAGTCCCGTTGTCACTGAGTGATTCGGCGAGGACGTAGGTACGACGGTTGTACGTGTGAAACGTCGATCGTAGTAAGGAGTAAGGACTAGGCAATCTGAATTTGCTAAGTGTTTATTTATGTTTGTTTTAATATAATAAAAGTGTTTCCGCCCTAAAAACCCGAGTTGAGTATTATTTCAAAGTCTTCTTCTTTCTTACCTCCTTTAATATTGAAACAGTGCTAAGACCCACACAAATATAGTCAATGAGGTTTATTACAAACTGAATAGTGCTCTGGTTGTGGCGTCCTAATAGTCATTCCAATTTAGGAAACGGATGAAGAACTGATAAAACGCATACCATCGTAATCCTCAAAGGTTAACAGTGCTAATCTGAATTTATTCTAGAGACAGTCATTATAGCCTATAGAGCGCACGAGGGTAAGGTATAAAGTTGGTTTACCGCGTATTATCCAATACGGGTGATACCACAGACTATACTTTAATTTTAGTTACTTAAATTTGTAGATATGTGATTTTTACTAGAAAGGCACTAGTCATTTTATAAACCAAAATTTGTTATAATTTAGATTTATAAATTTTAGATTCTGAGTGGAACAATGAATGTATTGATTTTACAATGATGTGTTTTTTTTTTTGTGTGTCTGTCATCAGTCATCACGTTTTAGGACAGTAAAAGTGCTTGGATTTTCTTCAACAGTATCTTTTCTGATAGGAAAGTGAATCTAGTTGGTCCTTTAAAGGGGTCAAAAGTAAAAATTTCCCAGTAGTTTTCAAAAGCGGCGTGAAAAACAAAATAAAAATTAAGGAAAAACGGGAATTTTTACGCTAAAATTTGTTTTCGAAAAAATCGATTTTGGTTTTTGGTGCAACTCTTAAACAAATGACTGTAGGTACATGAAATTTTGACTGAATGTTTATATTATCATTTTCTATACACGATACCATTTTCAAAATTTGATTTATTTTGAACTGTTTAGGCACATTTTTTAGTTTTTTTCTAAAAATATCAATGAAATATTATTTGTTGGTTAAAAAAGCTTGACAATTTAATACAAGGCTCTTACTATATTGTTACAATGGCGTTTGAAAAATATTAACCTTAGTCACAGTTTCTTTTTATAAGCATTTAAAGTTCAAAAATTGACAAAATCACGAAAAATTATTTTGAGTTAAGAATTCGTAAAATTTTTGTTTTTAAATCTAAGGTTTTAAAATGTAAAACAAGATTCCTTATAAGATTATTCTTACAACATTTATCAAATTTAAAATTTACTAATTATTTTGTAGTTAAAAATTTATAAAAATGTTCAACTTTTATATCTAAGGATTGAAAATTTAAAACGAGATTCCACATAAGTAGTTAATTCTGTTACCAAAAAATCTAAAAAATACATAAGCATAGTTTATTTTTATAGTCATTTCAAGTTCAACTTTGGACAAAATTACATAAAAAAAAACCTAGAATAACTATTTTAGTTATTTTGTTGTGATTGTGTAATATTCGTGTATAATTCGTGGGTACTTGAAACTTCTAAAAAGTACACTATTATATATCTATGGAGTATGGACTATGATATAATCAGGGTTTGCTGTTGAAGTATAACGCATTATAAATACCTAATGGATATTGTGATATGATTAATTTGGAATTTATTATAGGTACCTACCTATTTTAGGTAATTTTTTTTTAATACTATAGATAAGTATATAATATATCTTATACCTAGACTGACATACCGTCTCTGCTCAGAATCGTTTTTCCTATACAATGATAAACCTATCATTGAATTCAAATTTAATACCTTGCATCCATTATACAGTGACCCCCTTGCAAGGCTCCTGATATATAGTTACAATAACAGTTGAAAAATAATAAAAATACATAGGCACAGTTTTTTTTTATAAACATTTAAAGATCAAATTTTGACAAAATTTATCAAAATCTCGAAAATTATCAATCATTGTAATTAATAAATTATAAAATGTTCAGTTTTTATAGCTAAGGATTGCAAATTTAAAACAAAGGTTCTCATAAATAGGTCATACTGTAACCAAAAAATCTAAAAAATATATGAACACGGTTATTTTTTACAGACATTTTAAATTCAAATTTGGACGAAATTACATATTAAAAAACCTAGAATAACTATTTTAGTTATTTTGTTGTGATTGTGTAATATTCGTGTATAATTCGTGGGTACTTGAAACTTCTAAAGTACACTATTATATATCTATGATAGTATCACGGTTTGTTGTTGATGTACAACGCGTCATAAGTACCTAATTATTATTGTGATATGATTAATTTGGAATTTATTATAGGTACTTTTACCCAATTTTTTTTAATACCATAGATAAGCATATAATAGTCCTATACCTAGACTGACATACCGTCTCCGCTTAGAATTGTTTTTTTTATACAATGTTATTATATCATTAAATTCAAATTGAATACTATCCATTATACAGTGACCCACTTGTAACCTACTGTACAGCAGAGCACCTTTTTTTATTTGATAATTTTTTTTTTTTTATTTTTAATTTGCATTAATTTGTAAATATTTAACTATTTGTAACTCAAAACTAGAAACAGTAATGAAACTCCATTGGTTCACGAGTCTCAGTTATGTTTAAATTATAGATATAATATTATACTTAAAATAATTGTTTTTAAACAAAATTATTGAGTTTTGAGAACTAGGGGATTCGAGCTAAAATGTCTAGAAGGGTAAAATATGTTAGCCACCTCAAAAATGTAATGCCAGAACCGCCACTATGTCATATGACAGAAATATGGGGACAGACTACATGTTAGGTACCTACAAGTTTATTTTATGAACACTATTTTAGGTATACTTGACAATGTACCTATGTCATATACATTAGTTATGAACTGTAATTGATGTATAAAATAATAATATATAGAATTGTACCTTGTACGTATATCTAAGATACGTTAAAACTATAATATTATTATGATTAAGGCAAACGAAAGTAATCGAACGCTAGACTAGGTACGGTGCTACCTACTAGTTGCCTCCCAACTATAAGTCAAAAAGTTCAATAATTTTTATTAAACTGCCTCCCGATTGTATACAAGTTGGCTCATCCCGTCGTATCCTACATTTTGATGTAAACGAAAAGGGTCCAGTATCAACAGGCAAGTAGTAAATGTATAAGTGATTCCTAATCGATTCAAACATACAATAAATAGGTATTATTGATTTGTATTAATAATTTTAATTAATTTTTTACACCTTAATCGTATCATTATTTAAAATAATTGTATTCATATTAGTAGCCAAAATAAGCAGACTTGGTAATTATTGGTAAAAAAAAAATTGGGAAAATCTTTTTATTCAAGGATGGTTGAGGCTGACGAAACGTTTCAACAGCCCCCCCCCCCTCCAAAGCTTATTGATTATTTCTCATTAAATAGTGCCATACAAATTATGATAATAGTCTTGCAAAAAAGGATTTTGCAATTCTCAGCTACAAAAACTGAACATTTTATAATTTATTAATCACAATGATTGATAATTTTCAAGATTTTGATAAATTTTGTCAAAATTCGATCTTTAAATGACTATAAAAAAAACTGTGCCTATGTATTTTTAATATTTTTCAACTGATATTGTAACAATATATCAGGAGCCTTGTATTAATTTTTTACAATTTTTAGCCCAACAGATAGAACTTTATTGATAGTTATAGAAAAAAAAACTAAAAAAAATAGAAAGCTGTTAATGTATAGGAAATGCTAATTTAAACATTCAATAAAATGTTCATGTTTCTACAGTTATTCGTTTTTGAATTACAACAAAATAAGGAAATCGCTACATGAAAAATCGAGTGAATATCCAATGTTGTAAAAATTTGAATTTCAAACGCTCATAAAAATTTAATTCGACTTTCTTATAGACATTTTTTATTGATAAAGGTATATAATCTTATAAGGAATGTTGTTGTACATTTTCAAACCTTAGATTTAAAAAGAAAAATTTTTACGAATTCTTACGCAAAATAATTTGCTTATTTTCGTGATTTTTCCATATTTTGTCAATTTTTGAACTTTAAATGCTTATAAAAAAAAATTGTGACGAAGGATTTTTAATATTTTTCATCTGCCTTTGAAACAATATACTAGGAGCCTTCTATTAAATTTTCAAGCTTTCGCAACCAACAAATTAATTTTATTGATATTTTCACGTCAAAAACCAAATTCAATTTTGTGAAAATTCCCGTTTTTCCTTAATTTTTCTTTTGTTTTTCTTGGCGCTTATAACTGGGAATTTTAAATTTTGACCTCCCCAATATACAACGATATTCACTTTCGAATCGAAGAAGATACTGTAGTTGATAATCGAAGCATTATTTTGACTACTTATCGTGTACAAAGACACAAAAAAAAAAAAAAAAAAAAAAAAAAAATAAATATAAAAACACACATCATTGTAAAATCAATACATTCATCGTTCCATTCAGAATCTAAAACCCTGAAAAATAATGTGACCCTTCTGGTCCAACTTTATCTATATACTCTCGACAAAAACCCTTCGTAAGCTACGTGTAAAAATGGCCAAGTAAAGATGTGGTATCATAAATAAATGCTAAGTATATTGAATTTAATTAAACCTATTGTGTTTCAATAATGTATTTACTTGGCGAGGAATTATTTTTTAAAAGAAACAAAGTGTGATGAACAAAATAATTAAATGGCAAAGGACTTAAAATATCACTTATTATTATTTTAAAAATATTATTATTAATATTTATATACTATTATAAATAATTCCTTGCCAAGTAAATACATTATAGTAACATAATAAGTTTACTTAAATTCAATATACTTAGCATTTATTCATTTTTTTTACTTCGCCATTTTTACACGTAGTTTACGAAGGGTTTTTGTTGAGATATCACTAATTTGCAAATAATGATAATGTAGATACGTCGGTGACGACGGCTACCGTGATTCTGAATTTAATATAAATTTCCATTAAAAAGTTCACAATTTTTCATTTATAACTTAATTTCTAAACGTACGATTTTTACAAAAGCACATTCTACACAATATTTTTGATGTTTTGGAGTTTACTAGGTAGGTAATTGATGCATTAGAAAATTAGTTATGTCGTATAACAAATTTGCCCGTATTTTACACAGTTTAAATATAGGCAACTCTTGCTTCGATATTATAATATACACTGTTACTGTACGGTCGTACAGTTATTTTTTTTTTTTTACTTAGCTCGCGTCACGACCGTGAGGCTGGATAATGAAGATAATAATAAAAAACGCTCGGCCCTTATAGCCAATCGAAATAAATTATTATTAAGCTATTTGAGCTGAACTCGTATAAATAATATGTGGCAATTCTGGCCCAACAAAATAATAATAATAAATTATAGGCCCAACACTCAACAATATATAATATAGTAAATAATAATGAAAAAACTCACAGTTTGTGGAGCAAAGACTAGCTAGCTGGTCATGTGCTAAAATTAAAATACAATATGCCGTACGCTTAGTGCACACAAAATATAATAATAGGTACCGATCCTATGGATGTATAATGCAAAACAGCGATGCGCCACAATTTGAGTTAGCAATTAATACAATATAAAAAACCCCTTCTGGTGGTCACAATAATAAAACTAAAAACACAATAATACATTTTACTATTTGAGTATAGTAATAATAAAACTCACAGATAGCGGAGAACAGACTGGTCTTGGGTTTATAAGAAAAATTACACACAACGATAAAAAACACAATAATTTAACGATTTGTGCTCATGTGTTCATATAACTAGCGATTGCGCATATTACATTAATAATAATAATAATGATATCTAACCCTGGCGAATTGAGACTATTGCTATAATAATATTCACGAATATATTTAAAAAGAGCGGCGGTTCGCGGCCTCGACAATAGGTAATAATTTTAGTGGCGGTTCGCGCCCATAATAATAATACTTTTAGTGGCGATTTGCGTGCGCCCACGAAATTATATTATTATTATTAAAGACAGATAATAAACTTTATTATATTTAATTTCTCGCCTATGGCGAATACACGCCTAGTGCGTTTCACAACTAATCAATAAAAGCTCGCGGCGCGGACCTCGGATTAATGATTTGGGCTGGCATTTGTCGTATATTGTAGACAGTCGTCAAGATATTATTATTTAATATAATATATATATGTAATAGAGGTGGGAAAATTTTAGATTGTAAACTATTGACATAGGTCAGTGAAGCAATATGTGCTGAGGCAGCAATAAGATATTAATATAATATAACACCGCCGTAAGCGCAGGCTCGGGTAGTCCCGTTGTCGTTGAGTGATTCGGCGAGGACGTAGGTACGACGGTTGTAAGTGTGAAACGTCGATCGTAGTAAGGAGTAAGGGCTAGGCAATCAGAATTTGCTAAGTGTTTTATTTATGTTTGTTTTAATTTAATAAAAGTGTTGGGCCCGGGACACCGTACACTTAGTGGGCCCCCTTTCAACTTAAACTACAAAATACCTAATTGTATTATTACAATATATTAACGACTTTATATTATTATTGTATAATTTTTTACTGTACAAAACATATACATGTATATGCAGGTGTATCTTATGTAATTTTGCGAGGGGTTTTTTTCAACAATTATGGATCGATGATATGGAATTTCGTTGAAACAAAAAAAGATACGTGTTTTTTTATTTTTAACAGGCAATTTTCCAGTCAAACATTTTAAAAATTTTAGATTCTGAGTGGAACGATGAATGTATCGATTTTACAATATTATGTGTATTTTTTTTTTAATTTTTTTTTTGTGTCTGTGTACGATTAGTAGTCGAAATAATGCTTCGGTTTTCAACTTCAGTATCTTGTTCGATGGGAAAGTGATTCTAGTTGGTACTTTTGGCCTTTGGGAGTGGAAAAGTTTTCAAAAGCGCACGAAAAAACAAAATAAAAATTAAGGAAAACCAGGAATTTTTTACGCAAAATCTTGGTTTTTAGTGTAACTCTAAGACAAATGAACATATATACATGAAATTTTCACTGGTGGTTTATGTTTGCATTTTCTATACACGATAACATTTTCAAAATATTTTAATTTATTTTGAACTGTTTAGGGACGTTTTCAGTTTCCAATTTTATTAGTTTTTTTTTCTATGAACGTCAATATAACTTTATTTGTCGAGTAAAAATACTTGAAAATTTAATACAAAGCTCCTACAATAAATTGTTACATTGAAATTTGAAAAATATTAAAACTCTTGGTCACAGTTTTTTTTTATGAGCATTTAAAGTTCAAATCTTGACAAAACATGGTGTCGTATATTGTTGACAGTCGTCAAGATATTATTATTTAATATATATGTAGTAATAGAGGTGGGAACATTTTAAATTGTAAACTATTGACATAGGTCAGTGGACCCAGGCGCGGATCTAGAACATATTTTCGAGGGGGGCCATCTTAATTTCTGCCTAAGTCTGATAAAAACATTGTACGTACTATGTAAGCTAATAGGCAAATATTATTATTTAAACCCAGTTTATCAGTACAATAAAATATATAAAATAATTTGATAAGTTAAATAAATGGTTTAATTAATAATGATACGTAATAATACATATTATATAATAAATAATAATTAATAATAAAATATAACAAATATTAAAAAATGATCAGAGAACAAAATCCTTTCGTCTTTTAAATAATTAGATGAGTAATATCGTTTAGATAAGATTAGCTTTTTGACGGCGACCGGTAAAAACGGACACGGCCGAAACGCTATCGGCAAAACAATACATTTTATCGGCTGCCGAAAATAGATATAATAGAAAATCCACCAGTCAACGGGGGGGGGGAATGTCCCCTTGCCCCCCCCCCCCTTGGATCGGCGCCTGAGTGAAGCAATATGTGCTGAGGCAGCAATAAGATATTAGTATATTATTATAATATAACACCGCCGTACGCGCAGGCGCGGGTAGTCCCGTTGTCGCTGAGTGATTCAGCGTGGATGTAGGTACGACGGTTGTACGTGTGAAACGTCGATCGTATAGTACCTACGGGCTAGGCAATCCGAATTCGCTAAGTGTTTTATTTATGTTTATTTTATAAAGTGTTTCCGACCTAAAAACCCGAGTTGAGTATTATTTCAAAGTCTTCTTCGTTCTTACCTTTAATATCGGAACAGCTAGTGCTCAGACCCACACACCTATATTATAGTCAATGCGAGGTTTATTACAAACTGAACAGTGCTCCGGTTGTGGCGTCGTATAATAGTCATTCCAATTTAGGAAACGGACGAAGAACTGACAAAACGCATACAATCGTACGCCTCAAAGGTTAACAGTGCTAATCTGAATTTATTCTAGAGACAGTCATTATAGCCTATAGAGCGCACGAGGGTAAGGTATAAAGTTGGTTTACCGCGTATTATCCGATACGGGTGATACAACTCGTTCAATTTTAAATTTCCCGCCGTAATTGGATGCTAGTTTCGGAAACCATAACGAAAAATCGCCACATGGCGCGTTAGTATCGAGGGACATTTGTTGTGGAACTGAGAATGCATCGACTGATATCAATATAGGCAAGGAAAATTCGACATTTTGGTTTTTGGTACATTTTCATAATTATTAATATTGTGATTATTATGATATTAATTATTGTTAGACGTAATTGGTAGGTTCGTGCGTAACACGCTCACACGACTCGTGACATAAAATATATTCTTATAGTATTTACTTGTTGTTACAGAATTCATATTATACTTAATATTATGGATTCTGATTTGAGAGATTTAGATCTTTGTGGGATGCTTGGAATCAAACAGTCGGCTACTGAAAAAGTGGTAAGTCAATTTCTAATCACTCGTGACGTATTACTATTCATATTTGCTATTTCAATCAGATGAAAACGGCATATCGGAAGAAAGCACTACGATGGCATCCAAATAAAAATCCCGATAATCCCAATGCAGCTCAACTGTTCTTGCGGTTATCCAAAATATTAACTATTCTTACAGACACAGCAGCTCGAGTAAGATTTTTTGATTTAGCATTGTAAATTGTATTTATTTGTAAATGTTTTTTTCTTGTTTTTAGTTGGATTATGACAAGTCGGTAAATCTGCTGCAAAATTGCTCAAAAAAGGACTCGATTCGGGTAAAGCGAAATTAATAAATGATATTTTAAAAAGAACTAAACATGAAAGATCAGTACAACGAGATACAAATAAAAGCGATTTCAAAGTAGGTAATTTTTTTTTTTTTTTTAATTTTTGTTTTTAAATTAATTGTTTTGTGTAGTAAGAAATGATGCTTTTAAGAAAAGAAAGTGACCTCAGGCACCGAGAAACTGAAAAAGAAAAAAACGGTTCATTAATATTAAAATTAAAGTGGAAGAAAAACGGTGTCTATAATAAAGCTAACTTAACATCATTGTTTTCTAAGGTAATTTATAAACATTATATTTTAAACATATGTCTAATACATTATACAATATTATAGTACGGTGAACTATCATTTGTTGTGGTTCTGAAAAATTCTGTGGCTTTTGTGATGTACAAATCTAAGACTACTGCCGTAAGTGATTTTAAATTAAATTAAGATAACCTGCTAAACCTTTACAAGAAAATAGTAATTCAAACAATATAAATACAGAAGAACACTAGAAGAATTTGATTTGCATAGTTTATTATTAATATTTGTGGTAATTATGTCCATAATATGTAAATATGTATAAATAATTTTTTACTCCGCCTTAATTGACATTACCAAGTTATGAATGTATACCTGAAAAAAAAACCCCAACATATTATAGAAATGATTTCTGAAAAAAATTTCGAACACAAGAGCAAATAAATGTGAAATTGTGAATGTACGACTATAGAAATGTAGGTAAATATGATTATTTATACATATTATTAGATTACTTATTATTTTATGATCCGTTCAATTATTTATATTATATTAAAATATAATTTTTAACTTAAAAACAGCACGAGAAGTAATTTATATAAGATGCAACTGTATTGTATGTTGATTGATATGTTACAATTTTTATAATTAATATTTTACTTAAATATTAAGCACTTATAATAGATTACTTATAGTTATGGTACCTATTGAATATTTGATGCTTTATAATCATTTAAAACCAAATTTATATCCAAAAACTGTAATGATTGATTATGAAAAACCTACTATTAATGCACTTAAACAGAATTTGATGAAATTTTTTTAGAGGTCGAATCGTCCCTAGCGTGTTATATTTTTTTTATATTTGATACTATAATTTCAAAATCATGATTATAATTATATGTATATTATTTTAATGTACAAAATTGTGTTATCATAGTACTTACTACTTTGTATATATGTTATTTACCTACTTTATGATGATATCTAATAATATAATTTAATATTTAATAAGAATGTTTGATTGACATTTAAAATACCTATAACAATGTAAATATGTTTATTATAATGTAAAGGTAGTTCGTATTATTATGTAAATAATACATATGTGTGAATTAGTACTTTGAACATAATGTTAGTGGGTGTTTTTAATAATATAACTTCCTAACCTACCAAATACATTGGTATCATGACAAATATTATTTGAAAATTTATTCTGAATTAAATATTGAAATATGTTAACATGTGTTTATCATTAAATTATCAGAAATACGTTGTAGTATTTGCTACAAACAGTAATTGTTGAAATTGTTGAAGTAGCTACCTATACGTATAAACGTGCGCACTGGGTTGTCTATAAAAATAGTTGGATTGGCTGTATTTTATAGTTGCTATACGGATAGCTATACGATTAGTCAGATTTGCTTGTAAATTGTTAAGTTTTATATTTAAATTTTTTATATTAGTAAATAGTAACTGTTTAAAAAAAATTAAATTTATTGTCAATACGGTATTGAGGTGGTGGTGGTGTTTTGGAGGGTATACGACGTATACCCTATCACCAGTTTACTGATTTAGCGTATACCCTGTAAAATTACTAGAGATACGCAAGTATACGCGCGTATACCCACGTATACCTTCAAAAAACTTAAGTAAAATAAATAGTAATTGCTTCCAAAAAAATAATTTTATCTTTATTTTCAACGATGGAAAATTATCAATTTTTTTTATAATAATCGACTAATAACCATCATATCAATATCAAATTCATTTATTTACAGTTATACTCACGGCTATGGATACAATTATTTAAAATTATCAACGTTATGGACACAGTCCACAGATATTTTTATAATATTATCTGTAGTTATGGTTGACTTGAGGGACTGCCGATTGTTATATTCTGTGGTTTAACTATCGGAGGTGCTCCCTTCTGGCATTAAACCTTACGGAAGTCCGAATCATCGGCAACTCCATAATCAGCTGTCTCCATAATCCCAACTTCTGTTTAAATTTAAAATTGTAATAATAAGATATAAATAACCTTTTTTTGTTTTGTTTATGTCGTCTGTGCCCTGTGGTGTGCCTACGCTTGTTAAAAACCCAACTGAATTAATTTTGTTTTATGATCAGCCGTCAATATTGTAAGTCAGTTTTAGTATGATAAATTAATGGACCAACTTTAGTTAGACGTTTTTCGTCGGTTTATGTGTAACAATGTGTGTCTTGATTTCTTTCAAAAGAATTGCACTAATCGGCTATAGCGAGTCATTTACCTTCGTGTTATACTTATGTTTTAATCGTTTCTCCGTGTGTTTTCAGTGCTTTGAAATATTGAATAAACATACATATCAATCATGTCAGAGAGCGTAGAATTTCAAATCGAAGATCAGGAATTCCAATTGAAACCTGACCATGAACTTAGGTTTGAAGTTGAAAACAAGAATGAAACAGTTGTGTTAGAAGTAAGTACCTCCAATAGTCCTGCATATAAAATATGTTACTCATTAAATTGGTAGGTACATCAAGTCAGTTACATCTGATACAACATTTGAATGTGAAGATAGGTAGTAGGTAATGTAAATACAATTTTACGACAACAAGTACACAGCTCTATATATTTTTAATTTACAATTATGATATCTTCCATATTATTATGTCAGTATAGTAGTATGGTATATTATTATAATAATAATAGAATTAAAGGATTAATAATACCTAGTTGAAATAGTTTTCAAATAATCTCGGTATTGTTAATTAAGAATAATAGGTAATTAATAAATACACTTATAAATTTTTTTAATAATTAGATAGGTACATTTGAAAAGAATAAATATGAACTTATGCAATTATAATTGTTTAAAATGTATTTACAGTTGTATTTATTTCACGAAAAAAAAAATAAAAAAATACTGTTTAGAATCAAGTGATTTCTATTTTTAAACGAAGAGTGAGGGTCCTGAATGACTTATGTAAACATAAACATACCTACTTAACGTGTAATAAAATATGTAAAGTCACATAGGTATATTCTGTTAAAGGCTATAGACTAATAACCTATAAACATAATAATATTATGTAATATATTAATGGTGATTTTTTTATTTTTTTTTAGTTGAAAACTGGGCTGGCAGAAATTTTTGGGACAGAATTAGTAAAAAGTAAACCATATAAGTTTTATTTGGAGCAAAAATTGTGGTGTTTACATGGCAAGGGTGTTCATTAAAATTACGAGGAAAAAAAGGAATTAGTTATATATCCAAAGAGACCCCAATGGTAAGAATAATGAAATTTTGAAATTAATTTACTTAATGGAGATTACTTATTTCTACTATTTATTACTAATTTTAACTATATTGTGATGTTTATGCATAGTCTATCAATTGTTTTTAAAATATTAAAATCACATTCATTAATGTATATTTTTCTTCAAATTTACTAAATAGTTTAATTGCAATTAATTTAATTTATCTATTGGTAAATCTTTTTATCAAAATGGATATATTTCTGTTTAATATTCAATTTTAAGGGAATGTTGCAGACTATTTGTTTTCCATCTGACTTATGTAAACATACCAAATTTGCATTTAGTAGAACCCATCTTGTAAAGTTAGCTTAAATATTAAAGTAAATTAACATTATTTCAAAACATAAAGTTTAGAACATTATCTGTGGTTGTTTGTTTGATTTTTTAAGGTATTTAAATTTTGATAAATTAGTATACTAAAGAAAAGTTAAAATATTTAAAAAGCCAATACCCAAAAGAAATAATTTTTTTAAACTTAAATTAACTCTAATATTAAAGCTAACAACACAAGATTTGTTGTACTGAACGTACATTTCTATATTGCATCTAGATCGGACAGAGTAAACAAACACAATGTATCTTTCAAATATGTATTTTTAATTTTTAATTCTTCGATATTAAAAAAACTCATTCAAGTTTTTTAGTGTTCACAGATTAGATAATATAAAAACATAATTGTAAAATAAAATAAAAAAACAATTTTTGAATTAATTCTTGTATTTTAAACGCTTAACTAAACATCTAAAATAATGCAAAATATTTATAAACTTAAATGTAATAACACCTGATAAATCAATTCATTTTAGCTTCAGTTATTGCTTAATATCTATTGAGAGTAAAAAATAGCTCATATATTTTAATACTAATCAGCTGAAGGAACACAAATCAACTGAAAAAATAAATAAATTTGGTAGAGTTCAATACAATTATTAATAACTAATTATTTTTATAGTTATGAATGTCTGAATTATTATCTATTGGTTATTGTGTACATATTTTAACCGTGTTTAATGTTTTAGATGTCTTATTTAAATTGCCATGCGTCATTAGAACAACTGCGAGCAAAATCAGAAGAAGAAAAGGTAAGAAGTCCAATTACAATGGTGGTCGGGCCGACTGATGTGGGTAAATCTACTCTTTGTAGAATACTACTAAACTATAGTACAAGAATGAATGCTCTTGGTCGTAGATTTATGTCGACCTTAGCCCGGGTCAGGGACAAATATCAGTTCCAGGAACAATTGGTTTGTATGGATTTTAAATTAATCATAAGACAATAGTCCTAACGAGAATAATAATTTGTAGGAGCAGTCATGGTAGAAAGGCCAGCTGAAGTAGATGCAAGTTTCTCTCAAGCAGCTCCACTAGTCTATCATTTTGGACATACAAAAATTGGTATTAATTCAACTTTATACAACACTTTAATATCTCGTATGGCAGAAGTTATTCATCAACAAATGGATGAAAATCCTAGAAGTAATTTTTATCTATTATATATTATTTGAACTTAATTTATATCATTACATCTATTATACAGATGGCTAGACAACAAAAGAGGCTAAGTGACATAGCATATATTACTGGGTAGTAGGAGATTATTTCTATCTATTGGTGAACATTTTACTATTTTCTGATAATAATTTTAAGTGATATTGAATTTCATAGTTTAGGATTTATGTGAGACTTTTTGTGTAAAAAGAAATGATTTGACTCTTCTTGAATACCTTTAAACACATTTAGCCCCATTTGTCGTGTAGCCATCGATATAATTGGATAAAATATTTAAAAAAACATTAGGTCAGTATGAAATTAATTGAGTTTTAGTTTAATTATAATAATTTGTTCAGTATTACTTCCAATATTTTGTAAATATTTAATGAGTAAAACTTACTGTTTTACTGTTTTAAAATTATAATAATAATAATTAATAAGTATTATGAAGAACACATAAAGTTTGACTTATTCACAATTGTTATGGTTTATAAATTTAAAAATCAATTACTCTGGTTTACTGTTTATTGATTTCCTGTAAAGTTTAATGTATATTCACTATTTCAATGATGTTGGATATTTTATTTAAATACAATTAACAACTCATTACTGTGACTATATAAACACAGACAACTAAAATTATAAAGCTGACTCATTCAGTATATTACATAACTAAATAATAATTGATTATTTGATTATATTGTTCCATGTTAGCAAAAATCAAATACTCTAGTATTTGTAATTATTATTGTTGTCTTACAGTTTAAAAATTAGTAATTATTTGTTTTTATTATAGATTAAAATATTAAATAGCAATGACTACCTAATTTTAGTCCAACAATTTTTTTTTAATTATAAATGATTTTTTCCTAAATTGTATACTTTTATGGTAATTAGTGTTAGAATATATATATGCTAATTTGTTATATTGTATTATGTTTTAATTGCTATGATTAATTTTGTATTAATTTTATTTTTACAGTTAACTATTCTGGATTAATAATTAACACGTTCGGTTGGATAAAAGGTAAAGGTTACCAGCATTTGACTCACATTGCACTCGCTTTTGAAGTTGATGTTATTCTTGTACTTGATGAAGAACGATTATATAATGAACTAGTGAGAGATATGCCAGGATTTGTCAAAGTTGTTCTTTTACCAAAACGTAGAGGAGTAAGTATCACCAATAAGATTATTCTTATTATTCTCTTTGGGAACTTATCGATTAATGTGGCTACTTTTATAATAGGCTTCAAAAAAAAAATAATATCAATAGCTCTGCCTGATAAAACTTAAAGTGTTAACCCTAGGTCAGCAAACCAATTCCCTACAACACATATAATATAAAGGGTTTTCTTTTTTTAAATATTTTACATTACATTTCTAAAATATCTGTTTACTATGAAAGATTTGAATTTGTGACCCACTTAGTCATTTCTTCCATAAAATACTATGGTCAATAGTCAATACTCATTGGAAAATTCAGTAAATTTAATTTTCATGGTAAGCCCCCCCAATATTTTTGAGATAAAAATGCACGTTTGTTGGCAGTTGTAGATCGTCTTTATATGCGTTAAGCTTTATTAGGCAGACCTTTATTTTCAACGATGGAAAATTATCAATTTTTTTTATAATAATCGACTAATAACCATCATATCAATATCAAATTCATTTATTTACAGTTATACTCACGGCTATGGATACAATTATTTAAAATTATCAACGTTATGGACACAGTCCACAGATATTTTTATAATATTATCTGTAGTTATGGTTGACTTGAGGGACTGCCGATTGTTATATTCTGTGGTTTAACTATCGGAGGTGCTCCCTTCTGGCATTAAACCTTACGGAAGTCCGAATCATCGGCAACTCCATAATCAGCTGTCTCCATAATCCCAACTTCTGTTTAAATTTAAAATTGTAATAATAAGATATAAATAACCTTTTTTTGTTTTGTTTATGTCGTCTGTGCCCTGTGGTGTGCCTACGCTTGTTAAAAACCCAACTGAATTAATTTTGTTTTATGATCAGCCGTCAATATTGTAAGTCAGTTTTAGTATGATAAATTAATGGACCAACTTTAGTTAGACGTTTTTCGTCGGTTTATGTGTAACAATGTGTGTCTTGATTTCTTTCAAAAGAATTGCACTAATCGGCTATAGCGAGTCATTTACCTTCGTGTTATACTTATGTTTTAATCGTTTCTCCGTGTGTTTTCAGTGCTTTGAAATATTGAATAAACATACATATCAATCATGTCAGAGAGCGTAGAATTTCAAATCGAAGATCAGGAATTCCAATTGAAACCTGACCATGAACTTAGGTTTGAAGTTGAAAACAAGAATGAAACAGTTGTGTTAGAAGTAAGTACCTCCAATAGTCCTGCATATAAAATATGTTACTCATTAAATTGGTAGGTACATCAAGTCAGTTACATCTGATACAACATTTGAATGTGAAGATAGGTAGTAGGTAATGTAAATACAATTTTACGACAACAAGTACACAGCTCTATATATTTTTAATTTACAATTATGATATCTTCCATATTATTATGTCAGTATAGTAGTATGGTATATTATTATAATAATAATAGAATTAAAGGATTAATAATACCTAGTTGAAATAGTTTTCAAATAATCTCGGTATTGTTAATTAAGAATAGGTAATTAATAAATACACTTATAAATTTTTTTAATAATTAGATAGGTACATTTGAAAAGAATAAATATGAACTTATGCAATTATAATTGTTTAAAATGTATTTACAGTTGTATTTATTACACGAAAAAAAAAATAAAAAAATACTGTTTAGAATCAAGTGATTTCTATGTTTAAACGAAGAGTGAGGGTCCTGAATGACTTATGTAAACATAAACATACCTACTTAACGTGTAATAAAATATGTAAAGTCACATAGGTATATTCTGTTAAAGGCTATAGACTAATAACCTATAAACATAATAATATTATGTAATATATTAATGGTGATTTTTTTTATTTTTTTTTAGTTGAAAACTGGGCTGGCAGAAATTTTTGGGACAGAATTAGTAAAAAGTAAACCATATAAGTTTTATTTGGAGCAAAAATTGTGGTGTTTACATGGCAAGGGTGTTCATTAAAATTACGAGGAAAAAAAGGAATTAGTTATATATCCAAAGAGACCCCAATGGTAAGAATAATGAAATTTTGAAATTAATTTACTTAATGGAGATTACTTATTTCTACTATTTATTACTAATTTTAACTATATTGTGATGTTTATGCATAGTCTATCAATTGTTTTTAAAATATTAAAATCACATTCATTAATGTATATTTTTCTTCAAATTTACTAAATAGTTTAATTGCAATTAATTTAATTTATCTATTGGTAAATCTTTTTATCAAAATGGATATATTTCTGTTTAATATTCAATTTTAAGGGAATGTTGCAGACTATTTGTTTTCCATCTGACTTATGTAAACATACCAAATTTGCATTTAGTAGAACCCATCTTGTAAAGTTAGCTTAAATATTAAAGTAAATTAACATTATTTCAAAACATAAAGTTTAGAACATTATCTGTGGTTGTTTGTTTGATTTTTTAAGGTATTTAAATTTTGATAAATTAGTATACTAAAGAAAAGTTAAAATATTTAAAAAGCCAATACCCAAAAGAAATAATTTTTTTGAACTTAAATTAACTCTAATATTAAAGCTAACAACACAAGATTTGTTGTCCTGAACGTACATTTCTATATTGCATCTAGATCGGACAGAGTAAACAAACACAATGTATCTTTCAAATATGTATTTTTAATTTTTAATTCTTCGATATTAAAAAAACTCATTCAAGTTTTTTAGTGTTCACAGATTAGATAATATAAAAACATAATTGTAAAATAAAATAAAAAAACAATTTTTGAATTAATTCTTGTATTTTAAACGCTTAACTAAACATCTAAAATAATGCAAAATATTTATAAACTTAAATGTAATAACACCTGATAAATCAATTCATTTTAGCTTCAGTTATTGCTTAATATCTATTGAGAGTAAAAAATAACTCATATATTTTAATACTAATCAGCTGAAGGAACACAAATCAACTGAAAAAATAAATAAATTTGGTAGAGTTCAATACAATTATTAATAACTAATTATTTTTATAGTTATGAATGTCTGAATTATTATCTATTGGTTATTGTGTACATATTTTAACCGTGTTTAATGTTTTAGATGTCTTATTTAAATTGCCATGCGTCATTAGAACAACTGCGAGCAAAATCAGAAGAAGAAAAGGTAAGAAGTCCAATTACAATGGTGGTCGGGCCGACTGATGTATTATATGTTAATACTACTAAACTATAGTACAAGAATTAATGCTCTTGGTCGTAGATTTATGTCGACCTTAGCCCGGGTCAGGGACAAATATCAGTTCCAGGAACAATTGGTTTGTATGGATTTTAAATTAATCATAAGACAATAGTCCTAACGAGAATAATAATTTGTAGGAGCAGTCATGGTAGAAAGGCCAGCTGAAGTAGATGCAAGTTTCTCTCAAGCAGCTCCACTAGTCTATCATTTTGGACATACAAAAATTGGTATTAATTCAACTTTATACAACACTTTAATATCTCGTATGGCAGAAGTTATTCATCAACAAATGGATGAAAATCCTAGAAGTAATTTTTATCTATTATATATTATTTGAACTTAATTTATATCATTACATATATTATACAGATGGCTAGACAACAAAAGAGGCTAAGTGACATAGCATATATTACTGGGTAGTAGGAGATTATTTCTATCTATTGGTGAACATTTTACTATTTTCTGATAATAATTTTAAGTGATATTGAATTTCATAGTTTAGGATTTATGTGAGACTTTTTGTGTAAAAAGAAATGATTTGACTCTTCTTGAATACCTTTAAACACATTTAGCCCCATTTGTCGTGTAGCCATCGATATAATTGGATAAAATATTTAAAAAAACATTAGGTCAGTATGAAATTAATTGAGTTTTAGTTTAATTATAATAATTTGTTCAGTATTACTTCCAATATTTTGTAAATATTTAATGAGTAAAACTTACTGTTTTACTGTTTTAAAATTATAATAATAATAATTAATAAGTATTATGAAGAACACATAAAGTTTGACTTATTCACAATTGTTATGGTTTATAAATTTAAAAATCAATTACTCTGGTTTACTGTTTATTGATTTCCTGTAAAGTTTAATGTATATTCACTATTTCAATGATGTTGGATATTTTATTTAAATACAATTAACAACTCATTACTGTGACTATATAAACACAGACAACTAAAATTATAAAGCTGACTCATTCAGTATATTACATAACTAAATAATAATTGATTATTTGATTATATTGTTCCATGTTAGCAAAAATCAAATACTCTAGTATTTGTAATTATTATTGTTGTCTTACAGTTTAAAAATTAGTAATTATTTGTTTTTATTATAGATTAAAATATTAAATAGCAATGACTACCTAATTTTAGTCCAACAATTTTTTTTTAATTATAAATGATTTTTTCCTAAATTGTATACTTTTATGGGAATTAGTGTTAGAATATATATATGCTAATTTGTTATATTGTATTATGTTTTAATTGCTATGATTATTTTGTATTAATTTTATTTTTACAGTTAACTATTCTGGATTAATAACTAACACGTTCGGTTGGATAAAAGGTAAAGGTTACCAGCATTTGACTCACATTGCACTCGCTTTTGAAGTTGATGTTATTCTTGTACTTGATGAAGAACGATTATATAATGAACTAGTGAGAGATATGCCAGGATTTGTCAAAGTTGTTCTTTTACCAAAACGTAGAGGAGTAAGTATCACCAATAAGATTATTCTTATTATTCTCTTTGGGAACTTATCGATTAATGTGGCTACTTTTATAATAGGCTTCAAAAAAAAAAATAATATCAATAGCTCTGCCTGATAAAACTTAAAGTGTTAACCCTAGGTCAGCAAACCAATTCCCTACAACACATATAATATAAAGGGTTTTCTTTTTTTAAATATTTTACATTACATTTCTAAAATATCTGTTTACTATGAAAGATTTGAATTTGTGACCCACTTAGTCATTTCTTCCATAAAATACTATGGTCAATAGTCAATACTCATTGGAAAATTCAGTAAATTTAATTTTCATGGTAAGCCCCCCCAATATTTTTGAGATAAAAATGCACGTTTGTTGGCAGTTGTAGATCGTCTTTATATGCGTTAAGCTTTATTAGGCAGACCTTTATTTTCAACGATGGAAAATTATCAATTTTTTTTATAATAATCGACTAATAACCATCATATCAATATCAAATTCATTTATTTACAGTTATACTCACGGCTATGGATACAATTATTTAAAATTATCAACGTTATGGACACAGTCCACAGATATTTTTATAATATTATCTGTAGTTATGGTTGACTTGAGGGACTGCCGATTGTTATATTCTGTGGTTTAACTATCGGAGGTGCTCCCTTCTGGCATTAAACCTTACGGAAGTCCGAATCATCGGCAACTCCATAATCAGCTGTCTCCATAATCCCAACTTCTGTTTAAATTTAAAATTGTAATAATAAGATATAAATAACCTTTTTTTGTTTTGTTTATGTCGTCTGTGCCCTGTGGTGTGCCTACGCTTGTTAAAAACCCAACTGAATTAATTTTGTTTTATGATCAGCCGTCAATATTGTAAGTCAGTTTTAGTATGATAAATTAATGGACCAACTTTAGTTAGACGTTTTTCGTCGGTTTATGTGTAACAATGTGTGTCTTGATTTCTTTCAAAAGAATTGCACTAATCGGCTATAGCGAGTCATTTACCTTCGTGTTATACTTATGTTTTAATCGTTTCTCCGTGTGTTTTCAGTGCTTTGAAATATTGAATAAACATACATATCAATCATGTCAGAGAGCGTAGAATTTCAAATCGAAGATCAGGAATTCCAATTGAAACCTGACCATGAACTTAGGTTTGAAGTTGAAAACAAGAATGAAACAGTTGTGTTAGAAGTAAGTACCTCCAATAGTCCTGCATATAAAATATGTTACTCATTAAATTGGTAGGTACATCAAGTCAGTTACATCTGATACAACATTTGAATGTGAAGATAGGTAGTAGGTAATGTAAATACAATTTTACGACAACAAGTACACAGCTCTATATATTTTTAATTTACAATTATGATATCTTCCATATTATTATGTCAGTATAGTAGTATGGTATATTATTATAATAATAATAGAATTAAAGGATTAATAATACCTAGTTGAAATAGTTTTCAAATAATCTCGGTATTGTTAATTAAGAATAATAGGTAATTAATAAATACACTTATAAATTTTTTTAATAATTAGATAGGTACATTTGAAAAGAATAAATATGAACTTATGCAATTATAATTGTTTAAAATGTATTTACAGTTGTATTTATTTCACGAAAAAAAAAATAAAAAAATACTGTTTAGAATCAAGTGATTTCTATTTTTAAACGAAGAGTGAGGGTCCTGAATGACTTATGTAAACATAAACATACCTACTTAACGTGTAATAAAATATGTAAAGTCACATAGGTATATTCTGTTAAAGGCTATAGACTAATAACCTATAAACATAATAATATTATGTAATATATTAATGGTGATTTTTTTATTTTTTTTTAGTTGAAAACTGGGCTGGCAGAAATTTTTGGGACAGAATTAGTAAAAAGTAAACCATATAAGTTTTATTTGGAGCAAAAATTGTGGTGTTTACATGGCAAGGGTGTTCATTAAAATTACGAGGAAAAAAAGGAATTAGTTATATATCCAAAGAGACCCCAATGGTAAGAATAATGAAATTTTGAAATTAATTTACTTAATGGAGATTACTTATTTCTACTATTTATTACTAATTTTAACTATATTGTGATGTTTATGCATAGTCTATCAATTGTTTTTAAAATATTAAAATCACATTCATTAATGTATATTTTTCTTCAAATTTACTAAATAGTTTAATTGCAATTAATTTAATTTATCTATTGGTAAATCTTTTTATCAAAATGGATATATTTCTGTTTAATATTCAATTTTAAGGGAATGTTGCAGACTATTTGTTTTCCATCTGACTTATGTAAACATACCAAATTTGCATTTAGTAGAACCCATCTTGTAAAGTTAGCTTAAATATTAAAGTAAATTAACATTATTTCAAAACATAAAGTTTAGAACATTATCTGTGGTTGTTTGTTTGATTTTTTAAGGTATTTAAATTTTGATAAATTAGTATACTAAAGAAAAGTTAAAATATTTAAAAAGCCAATACCCAAAAGAAATAATTTTTTTAAACTTAAATTAACTCTAATATTAAAGCTAACAACACAAGATTTGTTGTACTGAACGTACATTTCTATATTGCATCTAGATCGGACAGAGTAAACAAACACAATGTATCTTTCAAATATGTATTTTTAATTTTTAATTCTTCGATATTAAAAAAACTCATTCAAGTTTTTTAGT
Source organism: Macrosiphum euphorbiae (assembly GCA_949089665.1). Taxonomy (NCBI): domain Eukaryota; kingdom Metazoa; phylum Arthropoda; class Insecta; order Hemiptera; family Aphididae; genus Macrosiphum; species Macrosiphum euphorbiae. The sequence goes on along the minus strand of CARXXK010001284.1, from coordinate 113,708 downwards.
GTTCACAGATTAGATAATATAAAAACATAATTGTAAAATAAAATAAAAAAACAATTTTTGAATTAATTCTTGTATTTTAAACGCTTAACTAAACATCTAAAATAATGCAAAATATTTATAAACTTAAATGTAATAACACCTGATAAATCAATTCATTTTAGCTTCAGTTATTGCTTAATATCTATTGAGAGTAAAAAATAGCTCATATATTTTAATACTAATCAGCTGAAGGAACACAAATCAACTGAAAAAATAAATAAATTTGGTAGAGTTCAATACAATTATTAATAACTAATTATTTTTATAGTTATGAATGTCTGAATTATTATCTATTGGTTATTGTGTACATATTTTAACCGTGTTTAATGTTTTAGATGTCTTATTTAAATTGCCATGCGTCATTAGAACAACTGCGAGCAAAATCAGAAGAAGAAAAGGTAAGAAGTCCAATTACAATGGTGGTCGGGCCGACTGATGTGGGTAAATCTACTCTTTGTAGAATACTACTAAACTATAGTACAAGAATGAATGCTCTTGGTCGTAGATTTATGTCGACCTTAGCCCGGGTCAGGGACAAATATCAGTTCCAGGAACAATTGGTTTGTATGGATTTTAAATTAATCATAAGACAATAGTCCTAACGAGAATAATAATTTGTAGGAGCAGTCATGGTAGAAAGGCCAGCTGAAGTAGATGCAAGTTTCTCTCAAGCAGCTCCACTAGTCTATCATTTTGGACATACAAAAATTGGTATTAATTCAACTTTATACAACACTTTAATATCTCGTATGGCAGAAGTTATTCATCAACAAATGGATGAAAATCCTAGAAGTAATTTTTATCTATTATATATTATTTGAACTTAATTTATATCATTACATCTATTATACAGATGGCTAGACAACAAAAGAGGCTAAGTGACATAGCATATATTACTGGGTAGTAGGAGATTATTTCTATCTATTGGTGAACATTTTACTATTTTCTGATAATAATTTTAAGTGATATTGAATTTCATAGTTTAGGATTTATGTGAGACTTTTTGTGTAAAAAGAAATGATTTGACTCTTCTTGAATACCTTTAAACACATTTAGCCCCATTTGTCGTGTAGCCATCGATATAATTGGATAAAATATTTAAAAAAACATTAGGTCAGTATGAAATTAATTGAGTTTTAGTTTAATTATAATAATTTGTTCAGTATTACTTCCAATATTTTGTAAATATTTAATGAGTAAAACTTACTGTTTTACTGTTTTAAAATTATAATAATAATAATTAATAAGTATTATGAAGAACACATAAAGTTTGACTTATTCACAATTGTTATGGTTTATAAATTTAAAAATCAATTACTCTGGTTTACTGTTTATTGATTTCCTGTAAAGTTTAATGTATATTCACTATTTCAATGATGTTGGATATTTTATTTAAATACAATTAACAACTCATTACTGTGACTATATAAACACAGACAACTAAAATTATAAAGCTGACTCATTCAGTATATTACATAACTAAATAATAATTGATTATTTGATTATATTGTTCCATGTTAGCAAAAATCAAATACTCTAGTATTTGTAATTATTATTGTTGTCTTACAGTTTAAAAATTAGTAATTATTTGTTTTTATTATAGATTAAAATATTAAATAGCAATGACTACCTAATTTTAGTCCAACAATTTTTTTTTAATTATAAATGATTTTTTCCTAAATTGTATACTTTTATGGTAATTAGTGTTAGAATATATATATATGCTAATTTGTTATATTGTATTATGTTTTAATTGCTATGATTAATTTTGTATTAATTTTATTTTTACAGTTAACTATTCTGGATTAATAATTAACACGTTCGGTTGGATAAAAGGTAAAGGTTACCAGCATTTGACTCACATTGCACTCGCTTTTGAAGTTGATGTTATTCTTGTACTTGATGAAGAACGATTATATAATGAACTAGTGAGAGATATGCCAGGATTTGTCAAAGTTGTTCTTTTACCAAAACGTAGAGGAGTAAGTATCACCAATAAGATTATTCTTATTATTCTCTTTGGGAACTTATCGATTAATGTGGCTACTTTTATAATAGGCTTCAAAAAAAAAATAATATCAATAGCTCTGCCTGATAAAACTTAAAGTGTTAACCCTAGGTCAGCAAACCAATTCCCTACAACACATATAATATAAAGGGTTTTCTTTTTTTTAAATATTTTACATTACATTTCTAAAATATCTGTTTACTATGAAAGATTTGAATTTGTGACCCACTTAGTCATTTCTTCCATAAAATACTATGGTCAATAGTCAATACTCATTGGAAAATTCAGTAAATTTAATTTTCATGGTAAGCCCCCCCAATATTTTTGAGATAAAAATGCACGTTTGTTGGCAGTTGTAGATCGTCTTTATATGCGTTAAGCTTTATTAGGCAGACCTTTATTTTCAACGATGGAAAATTATCAATTTTTTTTATAATAATCGACTAATAACCATCATATCAATATCAAATTCATTTATTTACAGTTATACTCACGGCTATGGATACAATTATTTAAAATTATCAACGTTATGGACACAGTCCACAGATATTTTTATAATATTATCTGTAGTTATGGTTGACTTGAGGGACTGCCGATTGTTATATTCTGTGGTTTAACTATCGGAGGTGCTCCCTTCTGGCATTAAACCTTACGGAAGTCCGAATCATCGGCAACTCCATAATCAGCTGTCTCCATAATCCCAACTTCTGTTTAAATTTAAAATTGTAATAATAAGATATAAATAACCTTTTTTTGTTTTGTTTATGTCGTCTGTGCCCTGTGGTGTGCCTACGCTTGTTAAAAACCCAACTGAATTAATTTTGTTTTATGATCAGCCGTCAATATTGTAAGTCAGTTTTAGTATGATAAATTAATGGACCAACTTTAGTTAGACGTTTTTCGTCGGTTTATGTGTAACAATGTGTGTCTTGATTTCTTTCAAAAGAATTGCACTAATCGGCTATAGCGAGTCATTTACCTTCGTGTTATACTTATGTTTTAATCGTTTCTCCGTGTGTTTTCAGTGCTTTGAAATATTGAATAAACATACATATCAATCATGTCAGAGAGCGTAGAATTTCAAATCGAAGATCAGGAATTCCAATTGAAACCTGACCATGAACTTAGGTTTGAAGTTGAAAACAAGAATGAAACAGTTGTGTTAGAAGTAAGTACCTCCAATAGTCCTGCATATAAAATATGTTACTCATTAAATTGGTAGGTACATCAAGTCAGTTACATCTGATACAACATTTGAATGTGAAGATAGGTAGTAGGTAATGTAAATACAATTTTACGACAACAAGTACACAGCTCTATATATTTTTAATTTACAATTATGATATCTTCCATATTATTATGTCAGTATAGTAGTATGGTATATTATTATAATAATAATAGAATTAAAGGATTAATAATACCTAGTTGAAATAGTTTTCAAATAATCTCGGTATTGTTAATTAAGAATAATAGGTAATTAATAAATACACTTATAAATTTTTTTAATAATTAGATAGGTACATTTGAAAAGAATAAATATGAACTTATGCAATTATAATTGTTTAAAATGTATTTACAGTTGTATTTATTTCACGAAAAAAAAAATAAAAAAATACTGTTTAGAATCAAGTGATTTCTATTTTTAAACGAAGAGTGAGGGTCCTGAATGACTTATGTAAACATAAACATACCTACTTAACGTGTAATAAAATATGTAAAGTCACATAGGTATATTCTGTTAAAGGCTATAGACTAATAACCTATAAACATAATAATATTATGTAATATATTAATGGTGATTTTTTTATTTTTTTTTAGTTGAAAACTGGGCTGGCAGAAATTTTTGGGACAGAATTAGTAAAAAGTAAACCATATAAGTTTTATTTGGAGCAAAAATTGTGGTGTTTACATGGCAAGGGTGTTCATTAAAATTACGAGGAAAAAAAGGAATTAGTTATATATCCAAAGAGACCCCAATGGTAAGAATAATGAAATTTTGAAATTAATTTACTTAATGGAGATTACTTATTTCTACTATTTATTACTAATTTTAACTATATTGTGATGTTTATGCATAGTCTATCAATTGTTTTTAAAATATTAAAATCACATTCATTAATGTATATTTTTCTTCAAATTTACTAAATAGTTTAATTGCAATTAATTTAATTTATCTATTGGTAAATCTTTTTATCAAAATGGATATATTTCTGTTTAATATTCAATTTTAAGGGAATGTTGCAGACTATTTGTTTTCCATCTGACTTATGTAAACATACCAAATTTGCATTTAGTAGAACCCATCTTGTAAAGTTAGCTTAAATATTAAAGTAAATTAACATTATTTCAAAACATAAAGTTTAGAACATTATCTGTGGTTGTTTGTTTGATTTTTTAAGGTATTTAAATTTTGATAAATTAGTATACTAAAGAAAAGTTAAAATATTTAAAAAGCCAATACCCAAAAGAAATAATTTTTTTAAACTTAAATTAACTCTAATATTAAAGCTAACAACACAAGATTTGTTGTACTGAACGTACATTTCTATATTGCATCTAGATCGGACAGAGTAAACAAACACAATGTATCTTTCAAATATGTATTTTTAATTTTTAATTCTTCGATATTAAAAAAACTCATTCAAGTTTTTTAGTGTTCACAGATTAGATAATATAAAAACATAATTGTAAAATAAAATAAAAAAACAATTTTTGAATTAATTCTTGTATTTTAAACGCTTAACTAAACATCTAAAATAATGCAAAATATTTATAAACTTAAATGTAATAACACCTGATAAATCAATTCATTTTAGCTTCAGTTATTGCTTAATATCTATTGAGAGTAAAAAATAGCTCATATATTTTAATACTAATCAGCTGAAGGAACACAAATCAACTGAAAAAATAAATAAATTTGGTAGAGTTCAATACAATTATTAATAACTAATTATTTTTATAGTTATGAATGTCTGAATTATTATCTATTGGTTATTGTGTACATATTTTAACCGTGTTTAATGTTTTAGATGTCTTATTTAAATTGCCATGCGTCATTAGAACAACTGCGAGCAAAATCAGAAGAAGAAAAGGTAAGAAGTCCAATTACAATGGTGGTCGGGCCGACTGATGTGGGTAAATCTACTCTTTGTAGAATACTACTAAACTATAGTACAAGAATGAATGCTCTTGGTCGTAGATTTATGTCGACCTTAGCCCGGGTCAGGGACAAATATCAGTTCCAGGAACAATTGGTTTGTATGGATTTTAAATTAATCATAAGACAATAGTCCTAACGAGAATAATAATTTGTAGGAGCAGTCATGGTAGAAAGGCCAGCTGAAGTAGATGCAAGTTTCTCTCAAGCAGCTCCACTAGTCTATCATTTTGGACATACAAAAATTGGTATTAATTCAACTTTATACAACACTTTAATATCTCGTATGGCAGAAGTTATTCATCAACAAATGGATGAAAATCCTAGAAGTAATTTTTATCTATTATATATTATTTGAACTTAATTTATATCATTACATCTATTATACAGATGGCTAGACAACAAAAGAGGCTAAGTGACATAGCATATATTACTGGGTAGTAGGAGATTATTTCTATCTATTGGTGAACATTTTACTATTTTCTGATAATAATTTTAAGTGATATTGAATTTCATAGTTTAGGATTTATGTGAGACTTTTTGTGTAAAAAGAAATGATTTGACTCTTCTTGAATACCTTTAAACACATTTAGCCCCATTTGTCGTGTAGCCATCGATATAATTGGATAAAATATTTAAAAAAACATTAGGTCAGTATGAAATTAATTGAGTTTTAGTTTAATTATAATAATTTGTTCAGTATTACTTCCAATATTTTGTAAATATTTAATGAGTAAAACTTACTGTTTTACTGTTTTAAAAGGATAATAATAATAATTAATAAGTATTATGAAGAACACATAAAGTTTGACTTATTCACAATTGTTATGGTTTATAAATTTAAAAATCAATTACTCTGGTTTACTGTTTATTGATTTCCTGTAAAGTTTAATGTATATTCACTATTTCAATGATGTTGGATATTTTATTTAAATACAATTAACAACTCATTACTGTGACTATATAAACACAGACAACTAAAATTATAAAGCTGACTCATTCAGTATATTACATAACTAAATAATAATTGATTATTTGATTATATTGTTCCATGTTAGCAAAAATCAAATACTCTAGTATTTGTAATTATTATTGTTGTCTTACAGTTTAAAAATTAGTAATTATTTGTTTTTATTATAGATTAAAATATTAAATAGCAATGACTACCTAATTTTAGTCCAACAATTTTTTTTTAATTATAAATGATTTTTTCCTAAATTGTATACTTTTATGGTAATTAGTGTTAGAATATATATATATGCTAATTTGTTATATTGTATTATGTTTTAATTGCTATGATTAATTTTGTATTAATTTTATTTTTACAGTTAACTATTCTGGATTAATAATTAACACGTTCGGTTGGATAAAAGGTAAAGGTTACCAGCATTTGACTCACATTGCACTCGCTTTTGAAGTTGATGTTATTCTTGTACTTGATGAAGAACGATTATATAATGAACTAGTGAGAGATATGCCAGGATTTGTCAAAGTTGTTCTTTTACCAAAACGTAGAGGAGTAAGTATCACCAATAAGATTATTCTTATTATTCTCTTTGGGAACTTATCGATTAATGTGGCTACTTTTATAATAGGCTTCAAAAAAAAATAATATCAATAGCTCTGCCTGATAAAACTTAAAGTGTTAACCCTAGGTCAGCAAACCAATTCCCTACAACACATATAATATAAAGGGTTTTCTTTTTTTTAAATATTTTACATTACATTTCTAAAATATCTGTTTACTATGAAAGATTTGAATTTGTGACCCACTTAGTCATTTCTTCCATAAAATACTATGGTCAATAGTCAATACTCATTGGAAAATTCAGTAAATTTAATTTTCATGGTAAGCCCCCCCAATATTTTTGAGATAAAAATGCACGTTTGTTGGCAGTTGTAGATCGTCTTTATATGCGTTAAGCTTTATTAGGCAGACCTTTATTTTCAACGATGGAAAATTATCAATTTTTTTTATAATAATCGACTAATAACCATCATATCAATATCAAATTCATTTATTTACAGTTATACTCACGGCTATGGATACAATTATTTAAAATTATCAACGTTATGGACACAGTCCACAGATATTTTTATAATATTATCTGTAGTTATGGTTGACTTGAGGGACTGCCGATTGTTATATTCTGTGGTTTAACTATCGGAGGTGCTCCCTTCTGGCATTAAACCTTACGGAAGTCCGAATCATCGGCAACTCCATAATCAGCTGTCTCCATAATCCCAACTTCTGTTTAAATTTAAAATTGTAATAATAAGATATAAATAACCTTTTTTTGTTTTGTTTATGTCGTCTGTGCCCTGTGGTGTGCCTACGCTTGTTAAAAACCCAACTGAATTAATTTTGTTTTATGATCAGCCGTCAATATTGTAAGTCAGTTTTAGTATGATAAATTAATGGACCAACTTTAGTTAGACGTTTTTCGTCGGTTTATGTGTAACAATGTGTGTCTTGATTTCTTTCAAAAGAATTGCACTAATCGGCTATAGCGAGTCATTTACCTTCGTGTTATACTTATGTTTTAATCGTTTCTCCGTGTGTTTTCAGTGCTTTGAAATATTGAATAAACATACATATCAATCATGTCAGAGAGCGTAGAATTTCAAATCGAAGATCAGGAATTCCAATTGAAACCTGACCATGAACTTAGGTTTGAAGTTGAAAACAAGAATGAAACAGTTGTGTTAGAAGTAAGTACCTCCAATAGTCCTGCATATAAAATATGTTACTCATTAAATTGGTAGGTACATCAAGTCAGTTACATCTGATACAACATTTGAATGTGAAGATAGGTAGTAGGTAATGTAAATACAATTTTACGACAACAAGTACACAGCTCTATATATTTTTAATTTACAATTATGATATCTTCCATATTATTATGTCAGTATAGTAGTATGGTATATTATTATAATAATAATAGAATTAAAGGATTAATAATACCTAGTTGAAATAGTTTTCAAATAATCTCGGTATTGTTAATTAAGAATAATAGGTAATTAATAAATACACTTATAAATTTTTTTAATAATTAGATAGGTACATTTGAAAAGAATAAATATGAACTTATGCAATTATAATTGTTTAAAATGTATTTACAGTTGTATTTATTTCACGAAAAAAAAAATAAAAAAATACTGTTTAGAATCAAGTGATTTCTATTTTTAAACGAAGAGTGAGGGTCCTGAATGACTTATGTAAACATAAACATACCTACTTAACGTGTAATAAAATATGTAAAGTCACATAGGTATATTCTGTTAAAGGCTATAGACTAATAACCTATAAACATAATAATATTATGTAATATATTAATGGTGATTTTTTTATTTTTTTTTAGTTGAAAACTGGGCTGGCAGAAATTTTTGGGACAGAATTAGTAAAAAGTAAACCATATAAGTTTTATTTGGAGCAAAAATTGTGGTGTTTACATGGCAAGGGTGTTCATTAAAATTACGAGGAAAAAAAGGAATTAGTTATATATCCAAAGAGACCCCAATGGTAAGAATAATGAAATTTTGAAATTAATTTACTTAATGGAGATTACTTATTTCTACTATTTATTACTAATTTTAACTATATTGTGATGTTTATGCATAGTCTATCAATTGTTTTTAAAATATTAAAATCACATTCATTAATGTATATTTTTCTTCAAATTTACTAAATAGTTTAATTGCAATTAATTTAATTTATCTATTGGTAAATCTTTTTATCAAAATGGATATATTTCTGTTTAATATTCAATTTTAAGGGAATGTTGCAGACTATTTGTTTTCCATCTGACTTATGTAAACATACCAAATTTGCATTTAGTAGAACCCATCTTGTAAAGTTAGCTTAAATATTAAAGTAAATTAACATTATTTCAAAACATAAAGTTTAGAACATTATCTGTGGTTGTTTGTTTGATTTTTTAAGGTATTTAAATTTTGATAAATTAGTATACTAAAGAAAAGTTAAAATATTTAAAAAGCCAATACCCAAAAGAAATAATTTTTTTAAACTTAAATTAACTCTAATATTAAAGCTAACAACACAAGATTTGTTGTACTGAACGTACATTTCTATATTGCATCTAGATCGGACAGAGTAAACAAACACAATGTATCTTTCAAATATGTATTTTTAATTTTTAATTCTTCGATATTAAAAAAACTCATTCAAGTTTTTTAGTGTTCACAGATTAGATAATATAAAAACATAATTGTAAAATAAAATAAAAAAACAATTTTTGAATTAATTCTTGTATTTTAAACGCTTAACTAAACATCTAAAATAATGCAAAATATTTATAAACTTAAATGTAATAACACCTGATAAATCAATTCATTTTAGCTTCAGTTATTGCTTAATATCTATTGAGAGTAAAAAATAGCTCATATATTTTAATACTAATCAGCTGAAGGAACACAAATCAACTGAAAAAATAAATAAATTTGGTAGAGTTCAATACAATTATTAATAACTAATTATTTTTATAGTTATGAATGTCTGAATTATTATCTATTGGTTATTGTGTACATATTTTAACCGTGTTTAATGTTTTAGATGTCTTATTTAAATTGCCATGCGTCATTAGAACAACTGCGAGCAAAATCAGAAGAAGAAAAGGTAAGAAGTCCAATTACAATGGTGGTCGGGCCGACTGATGTGGGTAAATCTACTCTTTGTAGAATACTACTAAACTATAGTACAAGAATGAATGCTCTTGGTCGTAGATTTATGTCGACCTTAGCCCGGGTCAGGGACAAATATCAGTTCCAGGAACAATTGGTTTGTATGGATTTTAAATTAATCATAAGACAATAGTCCTAACGAGAATAATAATTTGTAGGAGCAGTCATGGTAGAAAGGCCAGCTGAAGTAGATGCAAGTTTCTCTCAAGCAGCTCCACTAGTCTATCATTTTGGACATACAAAAATTGGTATTAATTCAACTTTATACAACACTTTAATATCTCGTATGGCAGAAGTTATTCATCAACAAATGGATGAAAATCCTAGAAGTAATTTTTATCTATTATATATTATTTGAACTTAATTTATATCATTACATCTATTATACAGATGGCTAGACAACAAAAGAGGCTAAGTGACATAGCATATATTACTGGGTAGTAGGAGATTATTTCTATCTATTGGTGAACATTTTACTATTTTCTGATAATAATTTTAAGTGATATTGAATTTCATAGTTTAGGATTTATGTGAGACTTTTTGTGTAAAAAGAAATGATTTGACTCTTCTTGAATACCTTTAAACACATTTAGCCCCATTTGTCGTGTAGCCATCGATATAATTGGATAAAATATTTAAAAAAACATTAGGTCAGTATGAAATTAATTGAGTTTTAGTTTAATTATAATAATTTGTTCAGTATTACTTCCAATATTTTGTAAATATTTAATGAGTAAAACTTACTGTTTTACTGTTTTAAAATTATAATAATAATAATTAATAAGTATTATGAAGAACACATAAAGTTTGACTTATTCACAATTGTTATGGTTTATAAATTTAAAAATCAATTACTCTGGTTTACTGTTTATTGATTTCCTGTAAAGTTTAATGTATATTCACTATTTCAATGATGTTGGATATTTTATTTAAATACAATTAACAACTCATTACTGTGACTATATAAACACAGACAACTAAAATTATAAAGCTGACTCATTCAGTATATTACATAACTAAATAATAATTGATTATTTGATTATATTGTTCCATGTTAGCAAAAATCAAATACTCTAGTATTTGTAATTATTATTGTTGTCTTACAGTTTAAAAATTAGTAATTATTTGTTTTTATTATAGATTAAAATATTAAATAGCAATGACTACCTAATTTTAGTCCAACAATTTTTTTTTAATTATAAATGATTTTTTCCTAAATTGTATACTTTTATGGTAATTAGTGTTAGAATATATATATGCTAATTTGTTATATTGTATTATGTTTTAATTGCTATGATTAATTTTGTATTAATTTTATTTTTACAGTTAACTATTCTGGATTAATAATTAACACGTTCGGTTGGATAAAAGGTAAAGGTTACCAGCATTTGACTCACATTGCACTCGCTTTTGAAGTTGATGTTATTCTTGTACTTGATGAAGAACGATTATATAATGAACTAGTGAGAGATATGCCAGGATTTGTCAAAGTTGTTCTTTTACCAAAACGTAGAGGAGTAAGTATCACCAATAAGATTATTCTTATTATTCTCTTTGGGAACTTATCGATTAATGTGGCTACTTTTATAATAGGCTTCAAAAAAAAAATAATATCAATAGCTCTGCCTGATAAAACTTAAAGTGTTAACCCTAGGTCAGCAAACCAATTCCCTACAACACATATAATATAAAGGGTTTTCTTTTTTTAAATATTTTACATTACATTTCTAAAATATCTGTTTACTATGAAAGATTTGAATTTGTGACCCACTTAGTCATTTCTTCCATAAAATACTATGGTCAATAGTCAATACTCATTGGAAAATTCAGTAAATTTAATTTTCATGGTAAGCCCCCCCAATATTTTTGAGATAAAAATGCACGTTTGTTGGCAGTTGTAGATCGTCTTTATATGCGTTAAGCTTTATTAGGCAGACCTTTATTTTCAACGATGGAAAATTATCAATTTTTTTTATAATAATCGACTAATAACCATCATATCAATATCAAATTCATTTATTTACAGTTATACTCACGGCTATGGATACAATTATTTAAAATTATCAACGTTATGGACACAGTCCACAGATATTTTTATAATATTATCTGTAGTTATGGTTGACTTGAGGGACTGCCGATTGTTATATTCTGTGGTTTAACTATCGGAGGTGCTCCCTTCTGGCATTAAACCTTACGGAAGTCCGAATCATCGGCAACTCCATAATCAGCTGTCTCCATAATCCCAACTTCTGTTTAAATTTAAAATTGTAATAATAAGATATAAATAACCTTTTTTTGTTTTGTTTATGTCGTCTGTGCCCTGTGGTGTGCCTACGCTTGTTAAAAACCCAACTGAATTAATTTTGTTTTATGATCAGCCGTCAATATTGTAAGTCAGTTTTAGTATGATAAATTAATGGACCAACTTTAGTTAGACGTTTTTCGTCGGTTTATGTGTAACAATGTGTGTCTTGATTTCTTTCAAAAGAATTGCACTAATCGGCTATAGCGAGTCATTTACCTTCGTGTTATACTTATGTTTTAATCGTTTCTCCGTGTGTTTTCAGTGCTTTGAAATATTGAATAAACATACATATCAATCATGTCAGAGAGCGTAGAATTTCAAATCGAAGATCAGGAATTCCAATTGAAACCTGACCATGAACTTAGGTTTGAAGTTGAAAACAAGAATGAAACAGTTGTGTTAGAAGTAAGTACCTCCAATAGTCCTGCATATAAAATATGTTACTCATTAAATTGGTAGGTACATCAAGTCAGTTACATCTGATACAACATTTGAATGTGAAGATAGGTAGTAGGTAATGTAAATACAATTTTACGACAACAAGTACACAGCTCTATATATTTTTAATTTACAATTATGATATCTTCCATATTATTATGTCAGTATAGTAGTATGGTATATTATTATAATAATAATAGAATTAAAGGATTAATAATACCTAGTTGAAATAGTTTTCAAATAATCTCGGTATTGTTAATTAAGAATAATAGGTAATTAATAAATACACTTATAAATTTTTTTAATAATTAGATAGGTACATTTGAAAAGAATAAATATGAACTTATGCAATTATAATTGTTTAAAATGTATTTACAGTTGTATTTATTTCACGAAAAAAAAAATAAAAAAATACTGTTTAGAATCAAGTGATTTCTATTTTTAAACGAAGAGTGAGGGTCCTGAATGACTTATGTAAACATAAACATACCTACTTAACGTGTAATAAAATATGTAAAGTCACATAGGTATATTCTGTTAAAGGCTATAGACTAATAACCTATAAACATAATAATATTATGTAATATATTAATGGTGATTTTTTTATTTTTTTTTAGTTGAAAACTGGGCTGGCAGAAATTTTTGGGACAGAATTAGTAAAAAGTAAACCATATAAGTTTTATTTGGAGCAAAAATTGTGGTGTTTACATGGCAAGGGTGTTCATTAAAATTACGAGGAAAAAAAGGAATTAGTTATATATCCAAAGAGACCCCAATGGTAAGAATAATGAAATTTTGAAATTAATTTACTTAATGGAGATTACTTATTTCTACTATTTATTACTAATTTTAACTATATTGTGATGTTTATGCATAGTCTATCAATTGTTTTTAAAATATTAAAATCACATTCATTAATGTATATTTTTCTTCAAATTTACTAAATAGTTTAATTGCAATTAATTTAATTTATCTATTGGTAAATCTTTTTATCAAAATGGATATATTTCTGTTTAATATTCAATTTTAAGGGAATGTTGCAGACTATTTGTTTTCCATCTGACTTATGTAAACATACCAAATTTGCATTTAGTAGAACCCATCTTGTAAAGTTAGCTTAAATATTAAAGTAAATTAACATTATTTCAAAACATAAAGTTTAGAACATTATCTGTGGTTGTTTGTTTGATTTTTTAAGGTATTTAAATTTTGATAAATTAGTATACTAAAGAAAAGTTAAAATATTTAAAAAGCCAATACCCAAAAGAAATAATTTTTTTAAACTTAAATTAACTCTAATATTAAAGCTAACAACACAAGATTTGTTGTACTGAACGTACATTTCTATATTGCATCTAGATCGGACAGAGTAAACAAACACAATGTATCTTTCAAATATGTATTTTTAATTTTTAATTCTTCGATATTAAAAAAACTCATTCAAGTTTTTTAGTGTTCACAGATTAGATAATATAAAAACATAATTGTAAAATAAAATAAAAAAACAATTTTTGAATTAATTCTTGTATTTTAAACGCTTAACTAAACATCTAAAATAATGCAAAATATTTATAAACTTAAATGTAATAACACCTGATAAATCAATTCATTTTAGCTTCAGTTATTGCTTAATATCTATTGAGAGTAAAAAATAGCTCATATATTTTAATACTAATCAGCTGAAGGAACACAAATCAACTGAAAAAATAAATAAATTTGGTAGAGTTCAATACAATTATTAATAACTAATTATTTTTATAGTTATGAATGTCTGAATTATTATCTATTGGTTATTGTGTACATATTTTAACCGTGTTTAATGTTTTAGATGTCTTATTTAAATTGCCATGCGTCATTAGAACAACTGCGAGCAAAATCAGAAGAAGAAAAGGTAAGAAGTCCAATTACAATGGTGGTCGGGCCGACTGATGTGGGTAAATCTACTCTTTGTAGAATACTACTAAACTATAGTACAAGAATGAATGCTCTTGGTCGTAGATTTATGTCGACCTTAGCCCGGGTCAGGGACAAATATCAGTTCCAGGAACAATTGGTTTGTATGGATTTTAAATTAATCATAAGACAATAGTCCTAACGAGAATAATAATTTGTAGGAGCAGTCATGGTAGAAAGGCCAGCTGAAGTAGATGCAAGTTTCTCTCAAGCAGCTCCACTAGTCTATCATTTTGGACATACAAAAATTGGTATTAATTCAACTTTATACAACACATTAATATCTCGTATGGCAGAAGTTATTCATCAACAAATGGATGAAAATCCTAGAAGTAATTTTTATCTATTATATATTATTTGAACTTAATTTATATCATTACATCTATTATACAGATGGCTAGACAACAAAAGAGGCTAAGTGACATAGCATATATTACTGGGTAGTAGGAGATTATTTCTATCTATTGGTGAACATTTTACTATTTTCTGATAATAATTTTAAGTGATATTGAATTTCATAGTTTAGGATTTATGTGAGACTTTTTGTGTAAAAAGAAATGATTTGACTCTTCTTGAATACCTTTAAACACATTTAGCCCCATTTGTCGTGTAGCCATCGATATAATTGGATAAAATATTTAAAAAAACATTAGGTCAGTATGAAATTAATTGAGTTTTAGTTTAATTATAATAATTTGTTCAGTATTACTTCCAATATTTTGTAAATATTTAATGAGTAAAACTTACTGTTTTACTGTTTTAAAAGGATAATAATAATAATTAATAAGTATTATGAAGAACACATAAAGTTTGACTTATTCACAATTGTTATGGTTTATAAATTTAAAAATCAATTACTCTGGTTTACTGTTTATTGATTTCCTGTAAAGTTTAATGTATATTCACTATTTCAATGATGTTGGATATTTTATTTAAATACAATTAACAACTCATTACTGTGACTATATAAACACAGACAACTAAAATTATAAAGCTGACTCATTCAGTATATTACATAACTAAATAATAATTGATTATTTGATTATATTGTTCCATGTTAGCAAAAATCAAATACTCTAGTATTTGTAATTATTATTGTTGTCTTACAGTTTAAAAATTAGTAATTATTTGTTTTTATTATAGATTAAAATATTAAATAGCAATGACTACCTAATTTTAGTCCAACAATTTTTTTTTAATTATAAATGATTTTTTCCTAAATTGTATACTTTTATGGTAATTAGTGTTAGAATATATATATGCTAATTTGTTATATTGTATTATGTTTTAATTGCTATGATTAATTTTGTATTAATTTTATTTTTACAGTTAACTATTCTGGATTAATAATTAACACGTTCGGTTGGATAAAAGGTAAAGGTTACCAGCATTTGACTCACATTGCACTCGCTTTTGAAGTTGATGTTATTCTTGTACTTGATGAAGAACGATTATATAATGAACTAGTGAGAGATATGCCAGGATTTGTCAAAGTTGTTCTTTTACCAAAACGTAGAGGAGTAAGTATCACCAATAAGATTATTCTTATTATTCTCTTTGGGAACTTATCGATTAATGTGGCTACTTTTATAATAGGCTTCAAAAAAAAAATAATATCAATAGCTCTGCCTGATAAAACTTAAAGTGTTAACCCTAGGTCAGCAAACCAATTCCCTACAACACATATAATATAAAGGGTTTTCTTTTTTTTAAATATTTTACATTACATTTCTAAAATATCTGTTTACTATGAAAGATTTGAATTTGTGACCCACTTAGTCATTTCTTCCATAAAATACTATGGTCAATAGTCAATACTCATTGGAAAATTCAGTAAATTTAATTTTCATGGTAAGCCCCCCCAATATTTTTGAGATAAAAATGCACGTTTGTTGGCAGTTGTAGATCGTCTTTATATGCGTTAAGCTTTATTAGGCAGACCTTTATTTTCAACGATGGAAAATTATCAATTTTTTTTATAATAATCGACTAATAACCATCATATCAATATCAAATTCATTTATTTACAGTTATACTCACGGCTATGGATACAATTATTTAAAATTATCAACGTTATGGACACAGTCCACAGATATTTTTATAATATTATCTGTAGTTATGGTTGACTTGAGGGACTGCCGATTGTTATATTCTGTGGTTTAACTATCGGAGGTGCTCCCTTCTGGCATTAAACCTTACGGAAGTCCGAATCATCGGCAACTCCATAATCAGCTGTCTCCATAATCCCAACTTCTGTTTAAATTTAAAATTGTAATAATAAGATATAAATAACCTTTTTTTGTTTTGTTTATGTCGTCTGTGCCCTGTGGTGTGCCTACGCTTGTTAAAAACCCAACTGAATTAATTTTGTTTTATGATCAGCCGTCAATATTGTAAGTCAGTTTTAGTATGATAAATTAATGGACCAACTTTAGTTAGACGTTTTTCGTCGGTTTATGTGTAACAATGTGTGTCTTGATTTCTTTCAAAAGAATTGCACTAATCGGCTATAGCGAGTCATTTACCTTCGTGTTATACTTATGTTTTAATCGTTTCTCCGTGTGTTTTCAGTGCTTTGAAATATTGAATAAACATACATATCAATCATGTCAGAGAGCGTAGAATTTCAAATCGAAGATCAGGAATTCCAATTGAAACCTGACCATGAACTTAGGTTTGAAGTTGAAAACAAGAATGAAACAGTTGTGTTAGAAGTAAGTACCTCCAATAGTCCTGCATATAAAATATGTTACTCATTAAATTGGTAGGTACATCAAGTCAGTTACATCTGATACAACATTTGAATGTGAAGATAGGTAGTAGGTAATGTAAATACAATTTTACGACAACAAGTACACAGCTCTATATATTTTTAATTTACAATTATGATATCTTCCATATTATTATGTCAGTATAGTAGTATGGTATATTATTATAATAATAATAGAATTAAAGGATTAATAATACCTAGTTGAAATAGTTTTCAAATAATCTCGGTATTGTTAATTAAGAATAATAGGTAATTAATAAATACACTTATAAATTTTTTTAATAATTAGATAGGTACATTTGAAAAGAATAAATATGAACTTATGCAATTATAATTGTTTAAAATGTATTTACAGTTGTATTTATTTCACGAAAAAAAAAATAAAAAAATACTGTTTAGAATCAAGTGATTTCTATTTTTAAACGAAGAGTGAGGGTCCTGAATGACTTATGTAAACATAAACATACCTACTTAACGTGTAATAAAATATGTAAAGTCACATAGGTATATTCTGTTAAAGGCTATAGACTAATAACCTATAAACATAATAATATTATGTAATATATTAATGGTGATTTTTTTATTTTTTTTTAGTTGAAAACTGGGCTGGCAGAAATTTTTGGGACAGAATTAGTAAAAAGTAAACCATATAAGTTTTATTTGGAGCAAAAATTGTGGTGTTTACATGGCAAGGGTGTTCATTAAAATTACGAGGAAAAAAAGGAATTAGTTATATATCCAAAGAGACCCCAATGGTAAGAATAATGAAATTTTGAAATTAATTTACTTAATGGAGATTACTTATTTCTACTATTTATTACTAATTTTAACTATATTGTGATGTTTATGCATAGTCTATCAATTGTTTTTAAAATATTAAAATCACATTCATTAATGTATATTTTTCTTCAAATTTACTAAATAGTTTAATTGCAATTAATTTAATTTATCTATTGGTAAATCTTTTTATCAAAATGGATATATTTCTGTTTAATATTCAATTTTAAGGGAATGTTGCAGACTATTTGTTTTCCATCTGACTTATGTAAACATACCAAATTTGCATTTAGTAGAACCCATCTTGTAAAGTTAGCTTAAATATTAAAGTAAATTAACATTATTTCAAAACATAAAGTTTAGAACATTATCTGTGGTTGTTTGTTTGATTTTTTAAGGTATTTAAATTTTGATAAATTAGTATACTAAAGAAAAGTTAAAATATTTAAAAAGCCAATACCCAAAAGAAATAATTTTTTTAAACTTAAATTAACTCTAATATTAAAGCTAACAACACAAGATTTGTTGTCCTGAACGTACATTTCTATATTGCATCTAGATCGGACAGAGTAAACAAACACAATGTATCTTTCAAATATGTATTTTTAATTTTTAATTCTTCGATATTAAAAAAACTCATTCAAGTTTTTTAGTGTTCACAGATTAGATAATATAAAAACATAATTGTAAAATAAAATAAAAAAACAATTTTTGAATTAATTCTTGTATTTTAAACGCTTAACTAAACATCTAAAATAATGCAAAATATTTATAAACTTAAATGTAATAACACCTGATAAATCAATTCATTTTAGCTTCAGTTATTGCTTAATATCTATTGAGAGTAAAAAATAACTCATATATTTTAATACTAATCAGCTGAAGGAACACAAATCAACTGAAAAAATAAATAAATTTGGTAGAGTTCAATACAATTATTAATAACTAATTATTTTTATAGTTATGAATGTCTGAATTATTATCTATTGGTTATTGTGTACATATTTTAACCGTGTTTAATGTTTTAGATGTCTTATTTAAATTGCCATGCGTCATTAGAACAACTGCGAGCAAAATCAGAAGAAGAAAAGGTAAGAAGTCCAATTACAATGGTGGTCGGGCCGACTGATGTGGGTAAATCTACTCTTTGTAGAATACTACTAAACTATAGTACAAGAATGAATGCTCTTGGTCGTAGATTTATGTCGACCTTAGCCCGGGTCAGGGACAAATATCAGTTCCAGGAACAATTGGTTTGTATGGATTTTAAATTAATCATAAGACAATAGTCCTAACGAGAATAATAATTTGTAGGAGCAGTCATGGTAGAAAGGCCAGCTGAAGTAGATGCAAGTTTCTCTCAAGCAGCTCCACTAGTCTATCATTTTGGACATACAAAAATTGGTATTAATTCAACTTTATACAACACATTAATATCTCGTATGGCAGAAGTTATTCATCAACAAATGGATGAAAATCCTAGAAGTAATTTTTATCTATTATATATTATTTGAACTTAATTTATATCATTACATCTATTATACAGATGGCTAGACAACAAAAGAGGCTAAGTGACATAGCATATATTACTGGGTAGTAGGAGATTATTTCTATCTATTGGTGAACATTTTACTATTTTCTGATAATAATTTTAAGTGATATTGAATTTCATAGTTTAGGATTTATGTGAGACTTTTTGTGTAAAAAGAAATGATTTGACTCTTCTTGAATACCTTTAAACACATTTAGCCCCATTTGTCGTGTAGCCATCGATATAATTGGATAAAATATTTAAAAAAACATTAGGTCAGTATGAAATTAATTGAGTTTTAGTTTAATTATAATAATTTGTTCAGTATTACTTCCAATATTTTGTAAATATTTAATGAGTAAAACTTACTGTTTTACTGTTTTAAAAGGATAATAATAATAATTAATAAGTATTATGAAGAACACATAAAGTTTGACTTATTCACAATTGTTATGGTTTATAAATTTAAAAATCAATTACTCTGGTTTACTGTTTATTGATTTCCTGTAAAGTTTAATGTATATTCACTATTTCAATGATGTTGGATATTTTATTTAAATACAATTAACAACTCATTACTGTGACTATATAAACACAGACAACTAAAATTATAAAGCTGACTCATTCAGTATATTACATAACTAAATAATAATTGATTATTTGATTATATTGTTCCATGTTAGCAAAAATCAAATACTCTAGTATTTGTAATTATTATTGTTGTCTTACAGTTTAAAAATTAGTAATTATTTGTTTTTATTATAGATTAAAATATTAAATAGCAATGACTACCTAATTTTAGTCCAACAATTTTTTTTTAATTATAAATGATTTTTTCCTAAATTGTATACTTTTATGGTAATTAGTGTTAGAATATATATATGCTAATTTGTTATATTGTATTATGTTTTAATTGCTATGATTAATTTTGTATTAATTTTATTTTTACAGTTAACTATTCTGGATTAATAATTAACACGTTCGGTTGGATAAAAGGTAAAGGTTACCAGCATTTGACTCACATTGCACTCGCTTTTGAAGTTGATGTTATTCTTGTACTTGATGAAGAACGATTATATAATGAACTAGTGAGAGATATGCCAGGATTTGTCAAAGTTGTTCTTTTACCAAAACGTAGAGGAGTAAGTATCACCAATAAGATTATTCTTATTATTCTCTTTGGGAACTTATCGATTAATGTGGCTACTTTTATAATAGGCTTCAAAAAAAAAATAATATCAATAGCTCTGCCTGATAAAACTTAAAGTGTTAACCCTAGGTCAGCAAACCAATTCCCTACAACACATATAATATAAAGGGTTTTCTTTTTTTTAAATATTTTACATTACATTTCTAAAATATCTGTTTACTATGAAAGATTTGAATTTGTGACCCACTTAGTCATTTCTTCCATAAAATACTATGGTCAATAGTCAATACTCATTGGAAAATTCAGTAAATTTAATTTTCATGGTAAGCCCCCCCAATATTTTTGAGATAAAAATGCACGTTTGTTGGCAGTTGTAGATCGTCTTTATATGCGTTAAGCTTTATTAGGCAGACCTTTATTTTCAACGATGGAAAATTATCAATTTTTTTTATAATAATCGACTAATAACCATCATATCAATATCAAATTCATTTATTTACAGTTATACTCACGGCTATGGATACAATTATTTAAAATTATCAACGTTATGGACACAGTCCACAGATATTTTTATAATATTATCTGTAGTTATGGTTGACTTGAGGGACTGCCGATTGTTATATTCTGTGGTTTAACTATCGGAGGTGCTCCCTTCTGGCATTAAACCTTACGGAAGTCCGAATCATCGGCAACTCCATAATCAGCTGTCTCCATAATCCCAACTTCTGTTTAAATTTAAAATTGTAATAATAAGATATAAATAACCTTTTTTTGTTTTGTTTATGTCGTCTGTGCCCTGTGGTGTGCCTACGCTTGTTAAAAACCCAACTGAATTAATTTTGTTTTATGATCAGCCGTCAATATTGTAAGTCAGTTTTAGTATGATAAATTAATGGACCAACTTTAGTTAGACGTTTTTCGTCGGTTTATGTGTAACAATGTGTGTCTTGATTTCTTTCAAAAGAATTGCACTAATCGGCTATAGCGAGTCATTTACCTTCGTGTTATACTTATGTTTTAATCGTTTCTCCGTGTGTTTTCAGTGCTTTGAAATATTGAATAAACATACATATCAATCATGTCAGAGAGCGTAGAATTTCAAATCGAAGATCAGGAATTCCAATTGAAACCTGACCATGAACTTAGGTTTGAAGTTGAAAACAAGAATGAAACAGTTGTGTTAGAAGTAAGTACCTCCAATAGTCCTGCATATAAAATATGTTACTCATTAAATTGGTAGGTACATCAAGTCAGTTACATCTGATACAACATTTGAATGTGAAGATAGGTAGTAGGTAATGTAAATACAATTTTACGACAACAAGTACACAGCTCTATATATTTTTAATTTACAATTATGATATCTTCCATATTATTATGTCAGTATAGTAGTATGGTATATTATTATAATAATAATAGAATTAAAGGATTAATAATACCTAGTTGAAATAGTTTTCAAATAATCTCGGTATTGTTAATTAAGAATAGGTAATTAATAAATACACTTATAAATTTTTTTAATAATTAGATAGGTACATTTGAAAAGAATAAATATGAACTTATGCAATTATAATTGTTTAAAATGTATTTACAGTTGTATTTATTACACGAAAAAAAAAATAAAAAAATACTGTTTAGAATCAAGTGATTTCTATGTTTAAACGAAGAGTGAGGGTCCTGAATGACTTATGTAAACATAAACATACCTACTTAACGTGTAATAAAATATGTAAAGTCACATAGGTATATTCTGTTAAAGGCTATAGACTAATAACCTATAAACATAATAATATTATGTAATATATTAATGGTGATTTTTTTATTTTTTTTTAGTTGAAAACTGGGCTGGCAGAAATTTTTGGGACAGAATTAGTAAAAAGTAAACCATATAAGTTTTATTTGGAGCAAAAATTGTGGTGTTTACATGGCAAGGGTGTTCATTAAAATTACGAGGAAAAAAAGGAATTAGTTATATATCCAAAGAGACCCCAATGGTAAGAATAATGAAATTTTGAAATTAATTTACTTAATGGAGATTACTTATTTCTACTATTTATTACTAATTTTAACTATATTGTGATGTTTATGCATAGTCTATCAATTGTTTTTAAAATATTAAAATCACATTCATTAATGTATATTTTTCTTCAAATTTACTAAATAGTTTAATTGCAATTAATTTAATTTATCTATTGGTAAATCTTTTTATCAAAATGGATATATTTCTGTTTAATATTCAATTTTAAGGGAATGTTGCAGACTATTTGTTTTCCATCTGACTTATGTAAACATACCAAATTTGCATTTAGTAGAACCCATCTTGTAAAGTTAGCTTAAATATTAAAGTAAATTAACATTATTTCAAAACATAAAGTTTAGAACATTATCTGTGGTTGTTTGTTTGATTTTTTAAGGTATTTAAATTTTGATAAATTAGTATACTAAAGAAAAGTTAAAATATTTAAAAAGCCAATACCCAAAAGAAATAATTTTTTTGAACTTAAATTAACTCTAATATTAAAGCTAACAACACAAGATTTGTTGTCCTGAACGTACATTTCTATATTGCATCTAGATCGGACAGAGTAAACAAACACAATGTATCTTTCAAATATGTATTTTTAATTTTTAATTCTTCGATATTAAAAAAACTCATTCAAGTTTTTTAGTGTTCACAGATTAGATAATATAAAAACATAATTGTAAAATAAAATAAAAAAACAATTTTTGAATTAATTCTTGTATTTTAAACGCTTAACTAAACATCTAAAATAATGCAAAATATTTATAAACTTAAATGTAATAACACCTGATAAATCAATTCATTTTAGCTTCAGTTATTGCTTAATATCTATTGAGAGTAAAAAATAACTCATATATTTTAATACTAATCAGCTGAAGGAACACAAATCAACTGAAAAAATAAATAAATTTGGTAGAGTTCAATACAATTATTAATAACTAATTATTTTTATAGTTATGAATGTCTGAATTATTATCTATTGGTTATTGTGTACATATTTTAACCGTGTTTAATGTTTTAGATGTCTTATTTAAATTGCCATGCGTCATTAGAACAACTGCGAGCAAAATCAGAAGAAGAAAAGGTAAGAAGTCCAATTACAATGGTGGTCGGGCCGACTGATGTGGGTAAATCTACTCTTTGTAGAATACTACTAAACTATAGTACAAGAATGAATGCTCTTGGTCGTAGATTTATGTCGACCTTAGCCCGGGTCAGGGACAAATATCAGTTCCAGGAACAATTGGTTTGTATGGATTTTAAATTAATCATAAGACAATAGTCCTAACGAGAATAATAATTTGTAGGAGCAGTCATGGTAGAAAGGCCAGCTGAAGTAGATGCAAGTTTCTCTCAAGCAGCTCCACTAGTCTATCATTTTGGACATACAAAAATTGGTATTAATTCAACTTTATACAACACATTAATATCTCGTATGGCAGAAGTTATTCATCAACAAATGGATGAAAATCCTAGAAGTAATTTTTATCTATTATATATTATTTGAACTTAATTTATATCATTACATCTATTATACAGATGGCTAGACAACAAAAGAGGCTAAGTGACATAGCATATCGACGCCCCAGTTCAATACTGCAACAACTCGAAATATTGCTAAAGCGAACTGATACATTTTTGGATTCATCTGTTAACATGCTTTTCAAATCAATAACGCAATAAAATATCAAAAAATTATTCCGTCCGTGAAGTCACTTGATTCGTTATGGAATTATTGTAATTTCCCTTTTATAACAGTTCAAAACTGTACCAAGTAAACTTAGTTCAATATTGAACTGATACTATAACTTAAAAATAGATATAAGTTGAGTTGTTACTGTATTGAATTATATTTATAATTATTTTAATTGCATCATGTTGACTTGTTGCAGTGTTGCACTATTAAGTAGTAACCTTAAATAATATTGGGAATTATTCTATTTTTAAATGCTTTACTTCATACCTAATATTGGTGGCGACCAGCACGATTTACGATTATAATGATTATTTATAATATTATTATCTTATTAAATCGTGGAAACTTGCAATAACCAATAATAATAATATTGGTATTATTATTATGGTATACGAAATTCAATGATAAAAATTGTAGACAAATGATTTCGGACAACCATTCTACTATAGGTACCTACTAGTTGTATCGCAGACCTCACCTCTTCACAGTTCACGTCGTTTTTATATTTTTATAGTTAACGTTTTCGTAGTTACTGTGCTATAATACTGATATTAAATATTAAAACATTGTTTCAAACACCACAATGCACCATTTATCGAAAGTACAAAGTAAAAGAGCTAAATACATAGCTGATTTTTCACAGTCAAAACAAAATGTTTATGTTGATACAAAAAAAGTAAGTTTCTTATATTTATAATGTTTTTTGTAATTTATAATTTGCAATGTACAAATATGTTACTATCATAATAATACTACTTTGTTTTTTTTTTAATTAGGCTATACCATTAAAAATTAATGATAATTGTGATTCAAGAAAAACATACAACAACATACCACACTTAAATTTAAATCATAATAATATTAATAATGTACAAGAAAAAGATCATTTGGTAAAAGAGTGGTTAAAAACTTTAAAGCCAAGTAGTGCAATTAGTTCAACAAGTTTACAACAGAAAAGCTCAGATGATTTGGCTGATTATAGTACAGGTATATTTTAATAAATCATTCAATATTTATACTGTTTTACTCATTAATTTATAACTAAAAATCCATTCCTATTTGTTTTTGTTATAGATTTGATTAAAACAAATGCATATCTTTCTATGTCTAATCTTGACATTATAAGTACAGATAAAACACATATTGATTACATTTTACCTGAGGACCAAAATAACACAGAAGAAGAATGGTTAAAGTTGCAACCTACTAATAAGCCACTTAGTCCATGCATTACCTTATTGGAGCAAAATGCAGATAACTTATGTAAGTACAATCTGGTTAAATGTTGGTATCTAAAGTATAATAACTTTTCCTTTTATTCTGAAGTATTATTTAACTCAAATTATTATTATTGTTATAATTATTATTTACTTTACAATATTATTATGTATTATTTTTATTCAGATTTTGGAGACACTAACGAACAAGAATGGTTAGAATTACTTCCTATGCAGCCATGTAGTTCTCTCAACTCAATTAAAGATAAACAAATAGAACATTTAAATGAGTTTGATCTGGGTATGTTTAATTTTTTATTATTAATAACTTAGCAGGATGCCAATAAAGTTTAAAATTGAAATTAGTTTTAAGTCACTTCTTTTCTTAATTTATTGCTGCGTCTCATACAAATTGTAACTAGTAATTTAAATATTGGTCAGGTTTTTAAATCTTATAACTAACAAGGACCACTAAAGCTTTGTTCTCATGAGTGAAATTAATAAAACATTAACATTATTAGAAAATTATGAATTTTAAAAATTAGGTACATTTATTTATTTTTAATTTTAAGAAAAGTATATTTTTAAAAAGCAACAATGTTAAAAACAAACAATACATTTCCATCCTGTTTATCCATACCTATCCATACCAATATATTATTGAGTAATAAGTAACTTTTACTGAAAAAAATGTAACTTATTTTGACTTTTAAAATATTTGTTATACACCTGATTTAATATTATTATTTTATAATTTTAATTTTTCCAATTGAAGGTTTATCAAGTTCTGATTATGATGACACAGACAAAGATAAAACCTATTTACCAGTCGATGCAACAAATTATATTAATACAGAAATTAGTAATGAAAATAGTAATGCAAATACAAAAGAAAAGACGAGGAAAAGACTAAAGAATGAAGCAATGTGGAAGAAAAATATAACTAAACAATTAAAAAATGAAGGAAAAGAGTACACAAGTTCAAAAAGTAAAAATGTAGTTGCAGAAAAAAAAATAGGAACTGTATGCAGTGACAAGTGTAGACTTAAGTGCTCAAAAATACTAACTAACATTCAACGTGCCAACATTTTTCGGAGATATTGGTCACTTGGAAATTTAAATAGTCAACGGGAATTTATATTGAGGCATATTTCTCAAATTGATCTGAAATATAGATCTCGTTTAACAAGTAATAGATCACTTAATTATAAATATAGTTTTTCTATAGACAATAAAGATGTTAGAGTATGCAAGACTATGTTTATGTCTACATTAGCAGTATCAAGTAGAATGATTTTTACCACAATACATAAAAATAATGATGGAATATTAGAACAAGATAAACGCGGGAGACATGGCAATTATGGTAATGCAGTTAATGAAGAAATTAAAAATGGTATGAGATTACACATAAAATCCTTCCAAACTACACCATCTCATTACTGTCGGGCCAATTCATCGAAACAATTTATTGATGGAAGTTTGAACATTGCCTTGATGTATAGACTTTATGTTGAAAAATGTAAATCAGAAAATAACAGCTATGGGAAACAAAGTTATTATACTACAATTTTCAACGAAGAATTCAACATATCTTTTCACAGACCAAAAAAAGATTTATGTATGACCTGCGAGTCATATAAGAATGCAAATGATGATGATAAAGTAGTTGAAGAAGACAAATATAGGAAACATCAAGAAGAAAAAACTCTAAGCAGGAAAGAAAAAGATGAAGATATCTTACTTGATGACAATGTGGTTGTATGTTGTTTTGATTTGCAAGCTGTACTGATTTCGCCTCGTGGAGAAGTATCACAGTTTTATTACAAGAGGAGGCTTGCAAGTTATAACTTCACAGTATATAAAAATAAAAGTAAGGAGGGAATATGTTATTTTTGGAATGAAACAATAGGGAAAAGAGGTTCTAACGAAATAGGATCATGCTTACTGTTATTTCTTCAAAATCAAGAAAATGAAAATAAAGATGTAATATTTTATGCAGACAACTGCGGTGGGCAAAACAAAAACAAATATGTAATTTCTATGCTTGTATATTGTGTCAAGAAACTAAATATTAGATCAGTGACTTTAAAATTTTTAATTGTTGGTCATACACAGAATGAAGGTGACTCCATGCATGCACGGATAGAAGGAGAGGCAAAGCGAATACTCCAAAGTGGCCCAATTTATGAACCTTCACAGTGGGTATCTGTAATTAAATCTGCCAAGAAGAATGGCAGACCGTATACTGTTCATGAGGTTCAAAAGGATCAATTTTTTGATCTTAAAAAATTGTCATCAGATATTGGTAATAATTATAAATTAAATCAGGATGGAGAAAATGTATTATGGAATGAAATAAAAATGATAAAAATTGAAAAGGACAATCCAACATTACTAAAATACAAAACCAGTTACAAAGATAACAATTTCAAAATAATTGACATAAGAAGAAAATGCAGAAAATCATTAGTTGATTTAAAATTATTTAACCTTAACTCTGACATTAAAATATCTCTTGAAAAAAAAAAAGATTTGGTATCATTATGTCATTCCAATGCAATCCCAAAGACCCACTGGTCCTTCTATGAAACACTAGAAGCTGAAGTTAAAGCAATAAATACTGAAGCTGATGAAAGCGATTAACCAAACAGTTCAATTAAGTACAATAGAAGAATAGTTTAAAATATTTTTAACAAATATTAATTAACACTGAAATACTTGTTTTTTTTTATCTAACTATAAGTAATTTGTTTTTTTTAATAATTTTTTTAAAGTTTTTATTATAATTGGTTATTACTTATTGATAAACTTTTTAATGTTCTATTTTATAAAACTTGTTTATCTATTCTTCAGTTCATTAGGCAATGAAAATATTAATATAATTATGATCTATTGTTTTTATTATACTATAATTTGTTTTTTAATAATAAATAATAAATATTAAAATTGGTTATTGATAGTGTTAAAGTTTTTCAGTTCATTAATGAAAAACAATAATATTATTATTATAATAATAATAATATTATATTTGTTGCATATTTGCTTTTAATAGTTCAGTTCAATAACGCAATAAGTCTAGGTATTGCATAAATGTTTGCGATATTTCAATTCAAAACTGCAATATGTAGTTAAATTTTGCTTGTTTTTTAATAATAATAAAAAAGCAAGGTAGTGTTCAAAACAGAACATTAAGTCAATGATGCATACCAAATTTGGTCATTTTATCTCAATTTTATAATATTAATTACAACATTTCAAGATTTCAAATATTTTCAAATTGCTCTCCTGGAAAAACTATTATTTATAGTTGTTGCAGTCTTGAACTGGGGCGTCGATATATTACTGGGTAGTAGGAGATTATTTCTATCTATTGGTGAACATTTTACTATTTTCTGATAATAATTTTAAGTGATATTGAATTTCATAGTTTAGGATTTATGTGAGACTTTTTGTGTAAAAAGAAATGATTTGACTCTTCTTGAATACCTTTAAACACATTTAGCCCCATTTGTCGTGTAGCCATCGATATAATTGGATAAAATATTTAAAAAAACATTAGGTCAGTATGAAATTAATTGAGTTTTAGTTTAATTATAATAATTTGTTCAGTATTACTTCCAATATTTTGTAAATATTTAATGAGTAAAACTTACTGTTTTACTGTTTTAAAAGGATAATAATAATAATTAATAAGTATTATGAAGAACACATAAAGTTTGACTTATTCACAATTGTTATGGTTTATAAATTTAAAAATCAATTACTCTGGTTTACTGTTTATTGATTTCCTGTAAAGTTTAATGTATATTCACTATTTCAATGATGTTGGATATTTTATTTAAATACAATTAACAACTCATTACTGTGACTATATAAACACAGACAACTAAAATTATAAAGCTGACTCATTCAGTATATTACATAACTAAATAATAATTGATTATTTGATTATATTGTTCCATGTTAGCAAAAATCAAATACTCTAGTATTTGTAATTATTATTGTTGTCTTACAGTTTAAAAATTAGTAATTATTTGTTTTTATTATAGATTAAAATATTAAATAGCAATGACTACCTAATTTTAGTCCAACAATTTTTTTTTAATTATAAATGATTTTTTCCTAAATTGTATACTTTTATGGTAATTAGTGTTAGAATATATATATGCTAATTTGTTATATTGTATTATGTTTTAATTGCTATGATTAATTTTGTATTAATTTTATTTTTACAGTTAACTATTCTGGATTAATAATTAACACGTTCGGTTGGATAAAAGGTAAAGGTTACCAGCATTTGACTCACATTGCACTCGCTTTTGAAGTTGATGTTATTCTTGTACTTGATGAAGAACGATTATATAATGAACTAGTGAGAGATATGCCAGGATTTGTCAAAGTTGTTCTTTTACCAAAACGTAGAGGAGTAAGTATCACCAATAAGATTATTCTTATTATTCTCTTTGGGAACTTATCGATTAATGTGGCTACTTTTATAATAGGCTTCAAAAAAAAAATAATATCAATAGCTCTGCCTGATAAAACTTAAAGTGTTAACCCTAGGTCAGCAAACCAATTCCCTACAACACATATAATATAAAGGGTTTTCTTTTTTTAAATATTTTACATTACATTTCTAAAATATCTGTTTACTATGAAAGATTTGAATTTGTGACCCACTTAGTCATTTCTTCCATAAAATACTATGGTCAATAGTCAATACTCATTGGAAAATTCAGTAAATTTAATTTTCATGGTAAGCCCCCCCAATATTTTTGAGATAAAAATGCACGTTTGTTGGCAGTTGTAGATCGTCTTTATATGCGTTAAGCTTTATTAGGCAGACCTTTATTTTCAACGATGGAAAATTATCAATTTTTTTTATAATAATCGACTAATAACCATCATATCAATATCAAATTCATTTATTTACAGTTATACTCACGGCTATGGATACAATTATTTAAAATTATCAACGTTATGGACACAGTCCACAGATATTTTTATAATATTATCTGTAGTTATGGTTGACTTGAGGGACTGCCGATTGTTATATTCTGTGGTTTAACTATCGGAGGTGCTCCCTTCTGGCATTAAACCTTACGGAAGTCCGAATCATCGGCAACTCCATAATCAGCTGTCTCCATAATCCCAACTTCTGTTTAAATTTAAAATTGTAATAATAAGATATAAATAACCTTTTTTTGTTTTGTTTATGTCGTCTGTGCCCTGTGGTGTGCCTACGCTTGTTAAAAACCCAACTGAATTAATTTTGTTTTATGATCAGCCGTCAATATTGTAAGTCAGTTTTAGTATGATAAATTAATGGACCAACTTTAGTTAGACGTTTTTCGTCGGTTTATGTGTAACAATGTGTGTCTTGATTTCTTTCAAAAGAATTGCACTAATCGGCTATAGCGAGTCATTTACCTTCGTGTTATACTTATGTTTTAATCGTTTCTCCGTGTGTTTTCAGTGCTTTGAAATATTGAATAAACATACATATCAATCATGTCAGAGAGCGTAGAATTTCAAATCGAAGATCAGGAATTCCAATTGAAACCTGACCATGAACTTAGGTTTGAAGTTGAAAACAAGAATGAAACAGTTGTGTTAGAAGTAAGTACCTCCAATAGTCCTGCATATAAAATATGTTACTCATTAAATTGGTAGGTACATCAAGTCAGTTACATCTGATACAACATTTGAATGTGAAGATAGGTAGTAGGTAATGTAAATACAATTTTACGACAACAAGTACACAGCTCTATATATTTTTAATTTACAATTATGATATCTTCCATATTATTATGTCAGTATAGTAGTATGGTATATTATTATAATAATAATAGAATTAAAGGATTAATAATACCTAGTTGAAATAGTTTTCAAATAATCTCGGTATTGTTAATTAAGAATAATAGGTAATTAATAAATACACTTATAAATTTTTTTAATAATTAGATAGGTACATTTGAAAAGAATAAATATGAACTTATGCAATTATAATTGTTTAAAATGTATTTACAGTTGTATTTATTTCACGAAAAAAAAAATAAAAAAATACTGTTTAGAATCAAGTGATTTCTATTTTTAAACGAAGAGTGAGGGTCCTGAATGACTTATGTAAACATAAACATACCTACTTAACGTGTAATAAAATATGTAAAGTCACATAGGTATATTCTGTTAAAGGCTATAGACTAATAACCTATAAACATAATAATATTATGTAATATATTAATGGTGATTTTTTTATTTTTTTTTAGTTGAAAACTGGGCTGGCAGAAATTTTTGGGACAGAATTAGTAAAAAGTAAACCATATAAGTTTTATTTGGAGCAAAAATTGTGGTGTTTACATGGCAAGGGTGTTCATTAAAATTACGAGGAAAAAAGGAATTAGTTATATATCCAAAGAGACCCCAATGGTAAGAATAATGAAATTTTGAAATTAATTTACTTAATGGAGATTACTTATTTCTACTATTTATTACTAAT
Source organism: Macrosiphum euphorbiae (assembly GCA_949089665.1). Taxonomy (NCBI): domain Eukaryota; kingdom Metazoa; phylum Arthropoda; class Insecta; order Hemiptera; family Aphididae; genus Macrosiphum; species Macrosiphum euphorbiae. Next base: position 81,441 of record CARXXK010001284.1, on the reverse strand, counting down.
TTTAACTATATTGTGATGTTTATGCATAGTCTATCAATTGTTTTTAAAATATTAAAATCACATTCATTAATGTATATTTTTCTTCAAATTTACTAAATAGTTTAATTGCAATTAATTTAATTTATCTATTGGTAAATCTTTTTATCAAAATGGATATATTTCTGTTTAATATTCAATTTTAAGGGAATGTTGCAGACTATTTGTTTTCCATCTGACTTATGTAAACATACCAAATTTGCATTTAGTAGAACCCATCTTGTAAAGTTAGCTTAAATATTAAAGTAAATTAACATTATTTCAAAACATAAAGTTTAGAACATTATCTGTGGTTGTTTGTTTGATTTTTTAAGGTATTTAAATTTTGATAAATTAGTATACTAAAGAAAAGTTAAAATATTTAAAAAGCCAATACCCAAAAGAAATAATTTTTTTAAACTTAAATTAACTCTAATATTAAAGCTAACAACACAAGATTTGTTGTACTGAACGTACATTTCTATATTGCATCTAGATCGGACAGAGTAAACAAACACAATGTATCTTTCAAATATGTATTTTTAATTTTTAATTCTTCGATATTAAAAAAACTCATTCAAGTTTTTTAGTGTTCACAGATTAGATAATATAAAAACATAATTGTAAAATAAAATAAAAAAACAATTTTTGAATTAATTCTTGTATTTTAAACGCTTAACTAAACATCTAAAATAATGCAAAATATTTATAAACTTAAATGTAATAACACCTGATAAATCAATTCATTTTAGCTTCAGTTATTGCTTAATATCTATTGAGAGTAAAAAATAGCTCATATATTTTAATACTAATCAGCTGAAGGAACACAAATCAACTGAAAAAATAAATAAATTTGGTAGAGTTCAATACAATTATTAATAACTAATTATTTTTATAGTTATGAATGTCTGAATTATTATCTATTGGTTATTGTGTACATATTTTAACCGTGTTTAATGTTTTAGATGTCTTATTTAAATTGCCATGCGTCATTAGAACAACTGCGAGCAAAATCAGAAGAAGAAAAGGTAAGAAGTCCAATTACAATGGTGGTCGGGCCGACTGATGTGGGTAAATCTACTCTTTGTAGAATACTACTAAACTATAGTACAAGAATGAATGCTCTTGGTCGTAGATTTATGTCGACCTTAGCCCGGGTCAGGGACAAATATCAGTTCCAGGAACAATTGGTTTGTATGGATTTTAAATTAATCATAAGACAATAGTCCTAACGAGAATAATAATTTGTAGGAGCAGTCATGGTAGAAAGGCCAGCTGAAGTAGATGCAAGTTTCTCTCAAGCAGCTCCACTAGTCTATCATTTTGGACATACAAAAATTGGTATTAATTCAACTTTATACAACACATTAATATCTCGTATGGCAGAAGTTATTCATCAACAAATGGATGAAAATCCTAGAAGTAATTTTTATCTATTATATATTATTTGAACTTAATTTATATCATTACATCTATTATACAGATGGCTAGACAACAAAAGAGGCTAAGTGACATAGCATATATTACTGGGTAGTAGGAGATTATTTCTATCTATTGGTGAACATTTTACTATTTTCTGATAATAATTTTAAGTGATATTGAATTTCATAGTTTAGGATTTATGTGAGACTTTTTGTGTAAAAAGAAATGATTTGACTCTTCTTGAATACCTTTAAACACATTTAGCCCCATTTGTCGTGTAGCCATCGATATAATTGGATAAAATATTTAAAAAAACATTAGGTCAGTATGAAATTAATTGAGTTTTAGTTTAATTATAATAATTTGTTCAGTATTACTTCCAATATTTTGTAAATATTTAATGAGTAAAACTTACTGTTTTACTGTTTTAAAAGGATAATAATAATAATTAATAAGTATTATGAAGAACACATAAAGTTTGACTTATTCACAATTGTTATGGTTTATAAATTTAAAAATCAATTACTCTGGTTTACTGTTTATTGATTTCCTGTAAAGTTTAATGTATATTCACTATTTCAATGATGTTGGATATTTTATTTAAATACAATTAACAACTCATTACTGTGACTATATAAACACAGACAACTAAAATTATAAAGCTGACTCATTCAGTATATTACATAACTAAATAATAATTGATTATTTGATTATATTGTTCCATGTTAGCAAAAATCAAATACTCTAGTATTTGTAATTATTATTGTTGTCTTACAGTTTAAAAATTAGTAATTATTTGTTTTTATTATAGATTAAAATATTAAATAGCAATGACTACCTAATTTTAGTCCAACAATTTTTTTTTAATTATAAATGATTTTTTCCTAAATTGTATACTTTTATGGTAATTAGTGTTAGAATATATATATATGCTAATTTGTTATATTGTATTATGTTTTAATTGCTATGATTAATTTTGTATTAATTTTATTTTTACAGTTAACTATTCTGGATTAATAATTAACACGTTCGGTTGGATAAAAGGTAAAGGTTACCAGCATTTGACTCACATTGCACTCGCTTTTGAAGTTGATGTTATTCTTGTACTTGATGAAGAACGATTATATAATGAACTAGTGAGAGATATGCCAGGATTTGTCAAAGTTGTTCTTTTACCAAAACGTAGAGGAGTAAGTATCACCAATAAGATTATTCTTATTATTCTCTTTGGGAACTTATCGATTAATGTGGCTACTTTTATAATAGGCTTCAAAAAAAAAATAATATCAATAGCTCTGCCTGATAAAACTTAAAGTGTTAACCCTAGGTCAGCAAACCAATTCCCTACAACACATATAATATAAAGGGTTTTCTTTTTTTTAAATATTTTACATTACATTTCTAAAATATCTGTTTACTATGAAAGATTTGAATTTGTGACCCACTTAGTCATTTCTTCCATAAAATACTATGGTCAATAGTCAATACTCATTGGAAAATTCAGTAAATTTAATTTTCATGGTAAGCCCCCCCAATATTTTTGAGATAAAAATGCACGTTTGTTGGCAGTTGTAGATCGTCTTTATATGCGTTAAGCTTTATTAGGCAGACCTTTATTTTCAACGATGGAAAATTATCAATTTTTTTTATAATAATCGACTAATAACCATCATATCAATATCAAATTCATTTATTTACAGTTATACTCACGGCTATGGATACAATTATTTAAAATTATCAACGTTATGGACACAGTCCACAGATATTTTTATAATATTATCTGTAGTTATGGTTGACTTGAGGGACTGCCGATTGTTATATTCTGTGGTTTAACTATCGGAGGTGCTCCCTTCTGGCATTAAACCTTACGGAAGTCCGAATCATCGGCAACTCCATAATCAGCTGTCTCCATAATCCCAACTTCTGTTTAAATTTAAAATTGTAATAATAAGATATAAATAACCTTTTTTTGTTTTGTTTATGTCGTCTGTGCCCTGTGGTGTGCCTACGCTTGTTAAAAACCCAACTGAATTAATTTTGTTTTATGATCAGCCGTCAATATTGTAAGTCAGTTTTAGTATGATAAATTAATGGACCAACTTTAGTTAGACGTTTTTCGTCGGTTTATGTGTAACAATGTGTGTCTTGATTTCTTTCAAAAGAATTGCACTAATCGGCTATAGCGAGTCATTTACCTTCGTGTTATACTTATGTTTTAATCGTTTCTCCGTGTGTTTTCAGTGCTTTGAAATATTGAATAAACATACATATCAATCATGTCAGAGAGCGTAGAATTTCAAATCGAAGATCAGGAATTCCAATTGAAACCTGACCATGAACTTAGGTTTGAAGTTGAAAACAAGAATGAAACAGTTGTGTTAGAAGTAAGTACCTCCAATAGTCCTGCATATAAAATATGTTACTCATTAAATTGGTAGGTACATCAAGTCAGTTACATCTGATACAACATTTGAATGTGAAGATAGGTAGTAGGTAATGTAAATACAATTTTACGACAACAAGTACACAGCTCTATATATTTTTAATTTACAATTATGATATCTTCCATATTATTATGTCAGTATAGTAGTATGGTATATTATTATAATAATAATAGAATTAAAGGATTAATAATACCTAGTTGAAATAGTTTTCAAATAATCTCGGTATTGTTAATTAAGAATAATAGGTAATTAATAAATACACTTATAAATTTTTTTAATAATTAGATAGGTACATTTGAAAAGAATAAATATGAACTTATGCAATTATAATTGTTTAAAATGTATTTACAGTTGTATTTATTTCACGAAAAAAAAAATAAAAAAATACTGTTTAGAATCAAGTGATTTCTATTTTTAAACGAAGAGTGAGGGTCCTGAATGACTTATGTAAACATAAACATACCTACTTAACGTGTAATAAAATATGTAAAGTCACATAGGTATATTCTGTTAAAGGCTATAGACTAATAACCTATAAACATAATAATATTATGTAATATATTAATGGTGATTTTTTTATTTTTTTTTAGTTGAAAACTGGGCTGGCAGAAATTTTTGGGACAGAATTAGTAAAAAGTAAACCATATAAGTTTTATTTGGAGCAAAAATTGTGGTGTTTACATGGCAAGGGTGTTCATTAAAATTACGAGGAAAAAAAGGAATTAGTTATATATCCAAAGAGACCCCAATGGTAAGAATAATGAAATTTTGAAATTAATTTACTTAATGGAGATTACTTATTTCTACTATTTATTACTAATTTTAACTATATTGTGATGTTTATGCATAGTCTATCAATTGTTTTTAAAATATTAAAATCACATTCATTAATGTATATTTTTCTTCAAATTTACTAAATAGTTTAATTGCAATTAATTTAATTTATCTATTGGTAAATCTTTTTATCAAAATGGATATATTTCTGTTTAATATTCAATTTTAAGGGAATGTTGCAGACTATTTGTTTTCCATCTGACTTATGTAAACATACCAAATTTGCATTTAGTAGAACCCATCTTGTAAAGTTAGCTTAAATATTAAAGTAAATTAACATTATTTCAAAACATAAAGTTTAGAACATTATCTGTGGTTGTTTGTTTGATTTTTTAAGGTATTTAAATTTTGATAAATTAGTATACTAAAGAAAAGTTAAAATATTTAAAAAGCCAATACCCAAAAGAAATAATTTTTTTAAACTTAAATTAACTCTAATATTAAAGCTAACAACACAAGATTTGTTGTACTGAACGTACATTTCTATATTGCATCTAGATCGGACAGAGTAAACAAACACAATGTATCTTTCAAATATGTATTTTTAATTTTTAATTCTTCGATATTAAAAAAACTCATTCAAGTTTTTTAGTGTTCACAGATTAGATAATATAAAAACATAATTGTAAAATAAAATAAAAAAACAATTTTTGAATTAATTCTTGTATTTTAAACGCTTAACTAAACATCTAAAATAATGCAAAATATTTATAAACTTAAATGTAATAACACCTGATAAATCAATTCATTTTAGCTTCAGTTATTGCTTAATATCTATTGAGAGTAAAAAATAGCTCATATATTTTAATACTAATCAGCTGAAGGAACACAAATCAACTGAAAAAATAAATAAATTTGGTAGAGTTCAATACAATTATTAATAACTAATTATTTTTATAGTTATGAATGTCTGAATTATTATCTATTGGTTATTGTGTACATATTTTAACCGTGTTTAATGTTTTAGATGTCTTATTTAAATTGCCATGCGTCATTAGAACAACTGCGAGCAAAATCAGAAGAAGAAAAGGTAAGAAGTCCAATTACAATGGTGGTCGGGCCGACTGATGTGGGTAAATCTACTCTTTGTAGAATACTACTAAACTATAGTACAAGAATGAATGCTCTTGGTCGTAGATTTATGTCGACCTTAGCCCGGGTCAGGGACAAATATCAGTTCCAGGAACAATTGGTTTGTATGGATTTTAAATTAATCATAAGACAATAGTCCTAACGAGAATAATAATTTGTAGGAGCAGTCATGGTAGAAAGGCCAGCTGAAGTAGATGCAAGTTTCTCTCAAGCAGCTCCACTAGTCTATCATTTTGGACATACAAAAATTGGTATTAATTCAACTTTATACAACACATTAATATCTCGTATGGCAGAAGTTATTCATCAACAAATGGATGAAAATCCTAGAAGTAATTTTTATCTATTATATATTATTTGAACTTAATTTATATCATTACATCTATTATACAGATGGCTAGACAACAAAAGAGGCTAAGTGACATAGCATATATTACTGGGTAGTAGGAGATTATTTCTATCTATTGGTGAACATTTTACTATTTTCTGATAATAATTTTAAGTGATATTGAATTTCATAGTTTAGGATTTATGTGAGACTTTTTGTGTAAAAAGAAATGATTTGACTCTTCTTGAATACCTTTAAACACATTTAGCCCCATTTGTCGTGTAGCCATCGATATAATTGGATAAAATATTTAAAAAAACATTAGGTCAGTATGAAATTAATTGAGTTTTAGTTTAATTATAATAATTTGTTCAGTATTACTTCCAATATTTTGTAAATATTTAATGAGTAAAACTTACTGTTTTACTGTTTTAAAAGGATAATAATAATAATTAATAAGTATTATGAAGAACACATAAAGTTTGACTTATTCACAATTGTTATGGTTTATAAATTTAAAAATCAATTACTCTGGTTTACTGTTTATTGATTTCCTGTAAAGTTTAATGTATATTCACTATTTCAATGATGTTGGATATTTTATTTAAATACAATTAACAACTCATTACTGTGACTATATAAACACAGACAACTAAAATTATAAAGCTGACTCATTCAGTATATTACATAACTAAATAATAATTGATTATTTGATTATATTGTTCCATGTTAGCAAAAATCAAATACTCTAGTATTTGTAATTATTATTGTTGTCTTACAGTTTAAAAATTAGTAATTATTTGTTTTTATTATAGATTAAAATATTAAATAGCAATGACTACCTAATTTTAGTCCAACAATTTTTTTTTAATTATAAATGATTTTTTCCTAAATTGTATACTTTTATGGTAATTAGTGTTAGAATATATATATATTGTCGTATATTGTAGACAGTCGTCAAAATATTATTTCATATATGTAATAGAGGTGGGAACTTTTTATTGTAAAACATTGACATAGGTCAGTGAAGCATATGTGCTGAGACAGCTATAAGATTACTATATAACACCGCCGCACGCGCAGGCACGGGGAGTCCCGTTGTCGCTGAGTGAATCGGCGAGGACGTAGGTACTGTGGTCGTACGTGTGAAACGTCGATCGTAGTACGGGCCAGGCAATCCGGATTTGCTAAGTGTTTAATTTATGTTTGTTTTAATATAATAAAAGTGTTTCCGACCTAAAAACCCGAGTTGAGTTTTATTTCAAAGTCTTCTTCGTTCTTACCTTTAATATTGGAACAGTGCTCAGACCCACACACCTATAGTCAATGAGGTTTATTACAAACTGAACAGTGCTCTGGTTGTGGCGTCCTAATAGTCATTCCAATTTAGGAAACGAACGAAGAACTGACAAAACGCTACCATCGTACCTCAAAGGTTAACAGTGCTAATCTGAATATATTCTAGAGACAGTCATTAGCCTAGAGCGTACGAGGGTAAGGTATAAAGTTGGTTTACCGCGTATTATCCAATACGGGTGATACCACAGAGTGGCGCCCAACGGGGTTACTTACCTACGGTCGGAGACATTTTTTTTTGATTTTGTGCCCTGGTACCTCAACCTTGGCAAGTTTAATTTTTTTGAAAGTGTTTACGTACGAGAAGTACGACAGTTTTTACGTGTAGTCTGGGAGAGATTCCCTTGACACACCATTTTTTTTTGGTACAAGTGAAGTACAAAAATTGTGCACGTTTCGGATAGTAAAACCCGGAGCGAGTTTAGTGATTTTTTCCGTTAAAGTAAAATATACCTTTTGTGTTTTGGGTGCAGTGTAAACCCAGAACGCAATTTTTGTGCGTGTGTATACCGAGTGAGTAACACATACGCGTTCGATTTTTGTCTGACCGACAAGACAGCAGTTTTGTGCCGCGTGGTACAATTTTTGCAACCGTGCGTCTACAAGTATACGCCAAGGTGAGCAACGTTTTGTAATATACTTATATTAGGATTATAGATTAGATTTTTCTTAAAACAATTTAAATAGAATTTTAGTTCAATAATTTTTCAAAATTTTTTTTTCAATTTTAAATAACAGCAAAAATTTAAGTTTTAAACAAGTAGATTAGGTTTTTTATAGAAACTATTTAAATAGGATTTTTTTTTAGTTCAATTTTTTCTCTCTATTTCTTTTTTTCTCTTCAAAATTTTTATTCGATATAATTATAACCGCAAAAATATATTAATTTAAGAGATATACTTACGTATTAATATTAGGATTGTAGATTAGTTTCATTATAAATTTAAATAGGATTTTTTTTTATGTTTATTCAATATTAAATAACCACAAAAATATTTTAATTTAAGTTTCAAACTGTTGAAAAATTAATTATTTAGGTGTTAAGCAAATTAAGTAAAATAAATTTTATTATGATATGAATGACGAACATCTTATAGCTTTGGGAAAAAAAATTACAAAATTAACCGATATTTATATACAAAAGAAACCAGATCTTATTAAATTATGCAAATCTAAACAATTAAAAAGTGTAGGAACCGTAGATAACCTAAGGGCTAGATTATCTAGATACTATAAGGGGATCGTAGAATTAGGCGACATCGAAGAAACTTTAAGTGATCTACAAAAACTCAAAGTTCAAAAGGATTCAATAGAAGATAGAATTGATATTACAGAATTACTCACACAGAGCAATTTAAGTGATTCAAGCCCAGAAACGAGTAATAGCGCTATAAATAGACCAAAAACAATTAATAACGACCTTTTAAATAATTTATCCAAAGATTTAGAAGAAAACGCAAACAAATTAATAATCCAAGCAGAAAAAATTGAAAACCTTAGTAGTAATTTATATCAAAACGATTCAGTACAAGCCCCTAATAATAGTTATAATAATTTAATAAACTTAGATCCTAACGAATCTACAAAAGTAGAACACATATACGAAGATATCATAAGTCCAATAAAAACTGATTCAGATTTAAATACCACCTTCTTTAGCAACTCAAAATTCGTAATAGACAATACACCTGAAAAATTAAATATATTGGAAAATAAAAATCCAAAACACAAGATGGAAAAAATGATAGTAAAACCAGATAGTTTTTCCGGACAAGGCGACATAAAAACTTTCATCAGACAATACGAAAAGGCAGCACAGATCAACAATTGGAACGACGACGAAAAAATTAAGTTCCTATCAATATTTTTGAAAGAAACTGCTAACAAATTTCTACAAAATTTGGAAAACAAAAGAGAAAACTGGTCATGGGAAAATCTAAAAAGCGAGTTCATAAACGAATTTCAACCCATAGGATACTCAATAATATTAAAAAACAAATTAGAAAATAGGAAACAGAACGACTTAGAGTCAATTTCTAGTTTTGTTACGGAAATAGAATACCTGTGTAGCCAAGTACAAAAAGATATGAAAGAGGAAGATATTTGCGTGTACATACTAAAAGGTATTAGGGAACCTATATTACATGCCATCTCATTGCATGATAATAGTACTTTGAAAAAATTGAAAGAAAATTTAAAAAAATATGAACTTATGCAGTTTAGAATTAATTCAAGAAGTTCAGGACTCAGCGAATACACAGAAATCTTAAATAAGCAAGTAATGCAACTAAATAATGAAACTAAAGACAGCAATCAAGAAATAAAAAGATTAAATACAAAATTAGAAGGAATAGACAGTTATCATAAAAACAAAATCGACCAACTGTGTACCAAAATCGAACAACTATGTACAGAAATGCATAATTTTAAAAAAAACGACAAGACAGTCAATTTTGAAAATAGATCACGCAATCGAGACAAAAGTCCATATCCAGAAAGAACAGATCACGAAGGCAGGAACAATTATAGAGAAAAAAGTCCTTATCCCGATAGGTACAACAACTATAAGTTCAGAGAAACTAGTAGAGATAGATACAATAACAATAAATATAGAAATAACAGTAGAAAAATGAGCAATAATAGAGATAGGTCTGACTCAAGAAATAGGGAAAACTCCTACGACAGATCCAGAGATAAAAATAGTTATAACAACAGAAATAGTGAAAATGACACAAATTGGAAACAGTATAGTAGGGAAAACAGCAGAGAAAGATATTCAAGATCCACGACGCCGGAGAGATTTAACGGAAGAGAAAAAATAACATGCTACAAATGCAATGGTAAAGGACACTATGCTAACGATTGCAATTTTTCAAAAAACGAATAGCACCCGAGCTAAGAGAAAAATCGGAATATCTAACTCGGGGAACAAAATATAATACTAATACCAAAACCGACACCTCAAAATTTAACAAAGAGAAGCAGATTGAGAAAAATAATTATATACATTTTGTAGAAAATTGGTACAAATCAAAAAATTCAAATAAATTAATAACTAATGAAATAAACGACGATGACGAAAGATCTATAGAAAACATCGTAACAATAAGTAATTTGAACCCATTAAATGAATTCCAAAAATTCCTACTCAGCAATAGCGATAGAACCGACTTCCTATGCGATTACAGTGAACAGACGGTAAATATTTTTTCATTACCAAATGATATCGCAATCGGCCATTGCACAAGCCAATGCCTCACCATGTCGAAGGGGATCGCATTACAATTTAGAAATAAATTTAACAACGTTCAAAATTTAATAGACCAAGAAAAAAAACCGACCGAAATTGCTTATTTGAAAAACGGAAGACAATGGATTCTATACCTCATAACAAAAAATAAATATTACGACAAACCAGCATACACTAACATTTTTAGCACATTAACTAATACTAGGCAATTTTGTATAAAAAATAATATTACTACCTTAGCATTACCCAAAATTTGCACTGGACAAGACAAAAAGGATTGGAACGTTATTTCTACCATGATTAAGTTTATTTTTCAAGACACGCAAATAAAAATTTTAATATGCCTACTGCCGAGCAACGACAATGAAAAACAAAATAAACATTATAAAAACAATGATTCCCAAACTACTAATATTACGATAGGTAAAAATTTTAATAACACGATCAGTGATAGTTTAAAGAACGAAATCGCACTAATAGCTGGTTCATTCATAAAAACGAAAGACGTACCCGGAGACGGTGATTGTGGTGCCCACGCACTACGAATATGCTTGAAACAACATGGTATATATAGAAAGACGGTAGAATTATTAAATATGCTCGGCATTCCTAATTGCAAATCTGGCTACTATTTTAAAAATGACGATCTAGCATTTATCTGTGACCAATTTAATTTAAATTTATATTTAATACACGAAGATTCCGAACATACAAATGCCATAATATACTGGAAATCAAATAGGAAAAGTATAGGGATATTCGAAAAAGATTATAATTGGACACCAGGAATTATCACAAAAATATATAAACCACTTCAATTTAATAAAATAATAATAAACACAGTTTTTCCCGACTTTAATACTGTAGAAAAAAATGTAGACCATTTCTTATACGAATGTTTCGATCGCTTAAAATTATCGCAACAAAACACAATAGAAAAAAATAAAACCGGCAACTATTTTAAAACTGACAAATCAACAATATGGTACTCACAATTTTGCCAAGACTGCGAATATTTGTCCACAACCAAGGACGTACTAGACGACCACGATGACAAAGAAGAGTATTGGAGTGAGGGGGGAAACGTTATGTTTTGTGAAATATGCGGAAACTACATAAGAGAATATCGGAATAGGCCCATACAAGAAGACGAGAAAGCCATAGAAACCAAAAACCAGCTAATTCAAAACAAAAACGAAATTAAAATCAAAAATCAAAATACAAGCGTAGATTCAGACACAGACCGGAAACAAAGAGTGCTATCCATACAAATAAAACTAGACGGCAACGAACAAAATGCAATAATAGACACAGGCTCAAATCTATCATGTATAGATTATTCCCTAGTAAAAAATAAACAAGAAATTAAACCCGAGAACAAACACCAACAACGAAGACATAAGAAAGTTACCGAAAACATTGATAAAAATCCAGGAGGGCTTCGAGAATCTTATAAATGTTATCAAGTCCATTGAATAATTTTTCTAAATATTACCTTAAACAAAATTAATGTAATTGTAAAAATTAAAATTTATCAAAACAATATAATAATACTAATAAGTAATAATGTAAAAAAAAAGAACAATTAATCAAATTATAGTAAAACAAGAAATTATGTAACATTATGAAATTCGTATATTCATAGATATTTATTTTTATTTTTATTTAAGTAATAAAAATAATAAGTAAATTAAGTATATGTCACATATAGGTTAAATTAATTCTATATAAAAAAAAAGGGGTGTAAAAATTATATAAATAAAAAACAAAAAAATAGAATGTATTTTCAGCATAAACAAAATTCACGAGTCAACAGACAACAAGCCGCAACAATCTTCTGAGACAAAGTGCGAATATAATATTTTCAAAGTAGACAATAAGCATTAAACCAATAATTATAAAAACAATAAGCAAATACCTTTTGATACGAAGACACGAGGAAGATACTGCAGTCAAAACAGAAGTTTGAAAAAATAATATATTATGAGAATATAATATATAAATAAAAATATATATATATACAGATTATAAGAAGAAAAACTAAAACAAGCAAGATAATAAATACTTACCTTATGAAATACAAAAAGAGAAGAAGAATTAACTACCACAGAATCGAAGAATAAAATTCCGTAGAAGAACAACAATCATTTACTGCTATTTGTCGAAATAAAAATATTATACTTCAAACTGAGAAAAATCTCTAAGAAAACATTTTCCACAAAGAGCCAATCAATAAATTATTATAACCTTATATGTATTCACATAAATTTTTGTATCTATATTCTGAGTAAAAATTTCATACATTATAATACAGTATAAAATACAACTCAATTTATATTTATATTATAAAAAAATTATTAATCATTAATATGTATTTATGAAATATATGTTTCTAATTGTTTCTAGATCCTCACATAATATTGCCACAGGTAGAGATTTTTTTTTGTATTCATATTTCGAGTTAATTTTATACAGTATAAAATAATTACGGCGGTTGAAATATCGATTTGTCTGTTTTAAATTTAATTTGTTGTAATTTGTGTTAATTATTTTGCATGTTTAATTCGTGAATTGTGGCTATTGTCATTCCTTTTGGAATATTACTATATACGTTGGAATAATTGTATAAGATTACTTCGTTAGAATAGTCTACTATCTGGGTTTCTAGCATTAAATGTTTTTCGCTGCCTAAGCGGTCTGTAGGATTTATTTTATACTGTGTTAGTATATCATTGCTTGTGATATATATTTTTAATTTTGACTTTGATTTTGGTGCAATAGTAATATTGTCATTAGATTTTATTTTTATGTATTCGGGTTGTACTTGTGATGCTTTCAGTTGTATAAATGTTTAAATTATTATTTTCATTATGTTTATACCATATAAATTATATTTTTTTTCTCTCTTCTTCTCTCTCCCCCAACAACGCGTTAAAAAATAAATTATTAAAATAATAGGATTAAAATTAACATTTAAGCATAATTTTATAGTCAACGACGCGAATAAGCCGAGACAGTAATATAGTGTAAAAGTAGATTAGTATTTAATGTAGTAATAAGACAATTGTATGTAAAAAATTATTAAAAATGAGGGCATTTTTTTTTCAAAAAACAACGGGGACTGTCGTATATTGTAGACAGTCGTCAAAATATTATTTCATATATGTAATAGAGGTGGGAACTTTTTATTGTAAAACATTGACATAGGTCAGTGAAGCATATGTGCTGAGACAGCTATAAGATTACTATATAACACCGCCGCACGCGCAGGCACGGGGAGTCCCGTTGTCGCTGAGTGAATCGGCGAGGACGTAGGTACTGTGGTCGTACGTGTGAAACGTCGATCGTAGTACGGGCCAGGCAATCCGGATTTGCTAAGTGTTTAATTTATGTTTGTTTTAATATAATAAAAGTGTTTCCGACCTAAAAACCCGAGTTGAGTTTTATTTCAAAGTCTTCTTCGTTCTTACCTTTAATATTGGAACAGTGCTCAGACCCACACACCTATAGTCAATGAGGTTTATTACAAACTGAACAGTGCTCTGGTTGTGGCGTCCTAATAGTCATTCCAATTTAGGAAACGAACGAAGAACTGACAAAACGCTACCATCGTACCTCAAAGGTTAACAGTGCTAATCTGAATATATTCTAGAGACAGTCATTAGCCTAGAGCGTACGAGGGTAAGGTATAAAGTTGGTTTACCGCGTATTATCCAATACGGGTGATACCACAATATGCTAATTTGTTATATTGTATTATGTTTTAATTGCTATGATTAATTTTGTATTAATTTTATTTTTACAGTTAACTATTCTGGATTAATAATTAACACGTTCGGTTGGATAAAAGGTAAAGGTTACCAGCATTTGACTCACATTGCACTCGCTTTTGAAGTTGATGTTATTCTTGTACTTGATGAAGAACGATTATATAATGAACTAGTGAGAGATATGCCAGGATTTGTCAAAGTTGTTCTTTTACCAAAACGTAGAGGAGTAAGTATCACCAATAAGATTATTCTTATTATTCTCTTTGGGAACTTATCGATTAATGTGGCTACTTTTATAATAGGCTTCAAAAAAAAAATAATATCAATAGCTCTGCCTGATAAAACTTAAAGTGTTAACCCTAGGTCAGCAAACCAATTCCCTACAACACATATAATATAAAGGGTTTTCTTTTTTTTAAATATTTTACATTACATTTCTAAAATATCTGTTTACTATGAAAGATTTGAATTTGTGACCCACTTAGTCATTTCTTCCATAAAATACTATGGTCAATAGTCAATACTCATTGGAAAATTCAGTAAATTTAATTTTCATGGTAAGCCCCCCCAATATTTTTGAGATAAAAATGCACGTTTGTTGGCAGTTGTAGATCGTCTTTATATGCGTTAAGCTTTATTAGGCAGACCTTTATTTTCAACGATGGAAAATTATCAATTTTTTTTATAATAATCGACTAATAACCATCATATCAATATCAAATTCATTTATTTACAGTTATACTCACGGCTATGGATACAATTATTTAAAATTATCAACGTTATGGACACAGTCCACAGATATTTTTATAATATTATCTGTAGTTATGGTTGACTTGAGGGACTGCCGATTGTTATATTCTGTGGTTTAACTATCGGAGGTGCTCCCTTCTGGCATTAAACCTTACGGAAGTCCGAATCATCGGCAACTCCATAATCAGCTGTCTCCATAATCCCAACTTCTGTTTAAATTTAAAATTGTAATAATAAGATATAAATAACCTTTTTTTGTTTTGTTTATGTCGTCTGTGCCCTGTGGTGTGCCTACGCTTGTTAAAAACCCAACTGAATTAATTTTGTTTTATGATCAGCCGTCAATATTGTAAGTCAGTTTTAGTATGATAAATTAATGGACCAACTTTAGTTAGACGTTTTTCGTCGGTTTATGTGTAACAATGTGTGTCTTGATTTCTTTCAAAAGAATTGCACTAATCGGCTATAGCGAGTCATTTACCTTCGTGTTATACTTATGTTTTAATCGTTTCTCCGTGTGTTTTCAGTGCTTTGAAATATTGAATAAACATACATATCAATCATGTCAGAGAGCGTAGAATTTCAAATCGAAGATCAGGAATTCCAATTGAAACCTGACCATGAACTTAGGTTTGAAGTTGAAAACAAGAATGAAACAGTTGTGTTAGAAGTAAGTACCTCCAATAGTCCTGCATATAAAATATGTTACTCATTAAATTGGTAGGTACATCAAGTCAGTTACATCTGATACAACATTTGAATGTGAAGATAGGTAGTAGGTAATGTAAATACAATTTTACGACAACAAGTACACAGCTCTATATATTTTTAATTTACAATTATGATATCTTCCATATTATTATGTCAGTATAGTAGTATGGTATATTATTATAATAATAATAGAATTAAAGGATTAATAATACCTAGTTGAAATAGTTTTCAAATAATCTCGGTATTGTTAATTAAGAATAATAGGTAATTAATAAATACACTTATAAATTTTTTTAATAATTAGATAGGTACATTTGAAAAGAATAAATATGAACTTATGCAATTATAATTGTTTAAAATGTATTTACAGTTGTATTTATTTCACGAAAAAAAAAATAAAAAAATACTGTTTAGAATCAAGTGATTTCTATTTTTAAACGAAGAGTGAGGGTCCTGAATGACTTATGTAAACATAAACATACCTACTTAACGTGTAATAAAATATGTAAAGTCACATAGGTATATTCTGTTAAAGGCTATAGACTAATAACCTATAAACATAATAATATTATGTAATATATTAATGGTGATTTTTTTATTTTTTTTAGTTGAAAACTGGGCTGGCAGAAATTTTTGGGACAGAATTAGTAAAAAGTAAACCATATAAGTTTTATTTGGAGCAAAAATTGTGGTGTTTACATGGCAAGGGTGTTCATTAAAATTACGAGGAAAAAAAGGAATTAGTTATATATCCAAAGAGACCCCAATGGTAAGAATAATGAAATTTTGAAATTAATTTACTTAATGGAGATTACTTATTTCTACTATTTATTACTAATTTTAACTATATTGTGATGTTTATGCATAGTCTATCAATTGTTTTTAAAATATTAAAATCACATTCATTAATGTATATTTTTCTTCAAATTTACTAAATAGTTTAATTGCAATTAATTTAATTTATCTATTGGTAAATCTTTTTATCAAAATGGATATATTTCTGTTTAATATTCAATTTTAAGGGAATGTTGCAGACTATTTGTTTTCCATCTGACTTATGTAAACATACCAAATTTGCATTTAGTAGAACCCATCTTGTAAAGTTAGCTTAAATATTAAAGTAAATTAACATTATTTCAAAACATAAAGTTTAGAACATTATCTGTGGTTGTTTGTTTGATTTTTTAAGGTATTTAAATTTTGATAAATTAGTATACTAAAGAAAAGTTAAAATATTTAAAAAGCCAATACCCAAAAGAAATAATTTTTTTAAACTTAAATTAACTCTAATATTAAAGCTAACAACACAAGATTTGTTGTACTGAACGTACATTTCTATATTGCATCTAGATCGGACAGAGTAAACAAACACAATGTATCTTTCAAATATGTATTTTTAATTTTTAATTCTTCGATATTAAAAAAACTCATTCAAGTTTTTTAGTGTTCACAGATTAGATAATATAAAAACATAATTGTAAAATAAAATAAAAAAACAATTTTTGAATTAATTCTTGTATTTTAAACGCTCAACTAAACATCTAAAATAATGCAAAATATTTATAAACTTAAATGTAATAACACCTGATAAATCAATTCATTTTAGCTTCAGTTATTGCTTAATATCTATTGAGAGTAAAAAATAGCTCATATATTTTAATACTAATCAGCTGAAGGAACACAAATCAACTGAAAAAATAAATAAATTTGGTAGAGTTCAATACAATTATTAATAACTAATTATTTTTATAGTTATGAATGTCTGAATTATTATCTATTGGTTATTGTGTACATATTTTAACCGTGTTTAATGTTTTAGATGTCTTGTTTAAATTGCCATGCGTCATTAGAACAACTGCGAGCAAAATCAGAAGAAGAAAAGGTAAGAAGTCCAATTACAATGGTGGTCGGGCCGACTGATGTGGGTAAATCTACTCTTTGTAGAATACTACTAAACTATAGTACAAGAATGAATGCTCTTGGTCGTAGATTTATGTCGACCTTAGCCCGGGTCAGGGACAAATATCAGTTCCAGGAACAATTGGTTTGTATGGATTTTAAATTAATCATAAGACAATAGTCCTAACGAGAATAATAATTTGTAGGAGCAGTCATGGTAGAAAGGCCAGCTGAAGTAGATGCAAGTTTCTCTCAAGCAGCTCCACTAGTCTATCATTTTGGACATACAAAAATTGGTATTAATTCAACTTTATACAACACATTAATATCTCGTATGGCAGAAGTTATTCATCAACAAATGGATGAAAATCCTAGAAGTAATTTTTATCTATTATATATTATTTGAACTTAATTTATATCATTACATCTATTATACAGATGGCTAGACAACAAAAGAGGCTAAGTGACATAGCATATATTACTGGGTAGTAGGAGATTATTTCTATCTATTGGTGAACATTTTACTATTTTCTGATAATAATTTTAAGTGATATTGAATTTCATAGTTTAGGATTTATGTGAGACTTTTTGTGTAAAAAGAAATGATTTGACTCTTCTTGAATACCTTTAAACACATTTAGCCCCATTTGTCGTGTAGCCATCGATATAATTGGATAAAATATTTAAAAAAACATTAGGTCAGTATGAAATTAATTGAGTTTTAGTTTAATTATAATAATTTGTTCAGTATTACTTCCAATATTTTGTAAATATTTAATGAGTAAAACTTACTGTTTTACTGTTTTAAAAGGATAATAATAATAATTAATAAGTATTATGAAGAACACATAAAGTTTGACTTATTCACAATTGTTATGGTTTATAAATTTAAAAATCAATTACTCTGGTTTACTGTTTATTGATTTCCTGTAAAGTTTAATGTATATTCACTATTTCAATGATGTTGGATATTTTATTTAAATACAATTAACAACTCATTACTGTGACTATATAAACACAGACAACTAAAATTATAAAGCTGACTCATTCAGTATATTACATAACTAAATAATAATTGATTATTTGATTATATTGTTCCATGTTAGCAAAAATCAAATACTCTAGTATTTGTAATTATTATTGTTGTCTTACAGTTTAAAAATTAGTAATTATTTGTTTTTATTATAGATTAAAATATTAAATAGCAATGACTACCTAATTTTAGTCCAACAATTTTTTTTTAATTATAAATGATTTTTTCCTAAATTGTATACTTTTATGGTAATTAGTGTTAGAATATATATATGCTAATTTGTTATATTGTATTATGTTTTAATTGCTATGATTAATTTTGTATTAATTTTATTTTTACAGTTAACTATTCTGGATTAATAATTAACACGTTCGGTTGGATAAAAGGTAAAGGTTACCAGCATTTGACTCACATTGCACTCGCTTTTGAAGTTGATGTTATTCTTGTACTTGATGAAGAACGATTATATAATGAACTAGTGAGAGATATGCCAGGATTTGTCAAAGTTGTTCTTTTACCAAAACGTAGAGGAGTAAGTATCACCAATAAGATTATTCTTATTATTCTCTTTGGGAACTTATCGATTAATGTGGCTACTTTTATAATAGGCTTCAAAAAAAAAATAATATCAATAGCTCTGCCTGATAAAACTTAAAGTGTTAACCCTAGGTCAGCAAACCAATTCCCTACAACACATATAATATAAAGGGTTTTCTTTTTTTAAATATTTTACATTACATTTCTAAAATATCTGTTTACTATGAAAGATTTGAATTTGTGACCCACTTAGTCATTTCTTCCATAAAATACTATGGTCAATAGTCAATACTCATTGGAAAATTCAGTAAATTTAATTTTCATGGTAAGCCCCCCCAATATTTTTGAGATAAAAATGCACGTTTGTTGGCAGTTGTAGATCGTCTTTATATGCGTTAAGCTTTATTAGGCAGACCTTTATTTTCAACGATGGAAAATTATCAATTTTTTTTATAATAATCGACTAATAACCATCATATCAATATCAAATTCATTTATTTACAGTTATACTCACGGCTATGGATACAATTATTTAAAATTATCAACGTTATGGACACAGTCCACAGATATTTTTATAATATTATCTGTAGTTATGGTTGACTTGAGGGACTGCCGATTGTTATATTCTGTGGTTTAACTATCGGAGGTGCTCCCTTCTGGCATTAAACCTTACGGAAGTCCGAATCATCGGCAACTCCATAATCAGCTGTCTCCATAATCCCAACTTCTGTTTAAATTTAAAATTGTAATAATAAGATATAAATAACCTTTTTTTGTTTTGTTTATGTCGTCTGTGCCCTGTGGTGTGCCTACGCTTGTTAAAAACCCAACTGAATTAATTTTGTTTTATGATCAGCCGTCAATATTGTAAGTCAGTTTTAGTATGATAAATTAATGGACCAACTTTAGTTAGACGTTTTTCGTCGGTTTATGTGTAACAATGTGTGTCTTGATTTCTTTCAAAAGAATTGCACTAATCGGCTATAGCGAGTCATTTACCTTCGTGTTATACTTATGTTTTAATCGTTTCTCCGTGTGTTTTCAGTGCTTTGAAATATTGAATAAACATACATATCAATCATGTCAGAGAGCGTAGAATTTCAAATCGAAGATCAGGAATTCCAATTGAAACCTGACCATGAACTTAGGTTTGAAGTTGAAAACAAGAATGAAACAGTTGTGTTAGAAGTAAGTACCTCCAATAGTCCTGCATATAAAATATGTTACTCATTAAATTGGTAGGTACATCAAGTCAGTTACATCTGATACAACATTTGAATGTGAAGATAGGTAGTAGGTAATGTAAATACAATTTTACGACAACAAGTACACAGCTCTATATATTTTTAATTTACAATTATGATATCTTCCATATTATTATGTCAGTATAGTAGTATGGTATATTATTATAATAATAATAGAATTAAAGGATTAATAATACCTAGTTGAAATAGTTTTCAAATAATCTCGGTATTGTTAATTAAGAATAATAGGTAATTAATAAATACACTTATAAATTTTTTTAATAATTAGATAGGTACATTTGAAAAGAATAAATATGAACTTATGCAATTATAATTGTTTAAAATGTATTTACAGTTGTATTTATTTCACGAAAAAAAAAATAAAAAAATACTGTTTAGAATCAAGTGATTTCTATTTTTAAACGAAGAGTGAGGGTCCTGAATGACTTATGTAAACATAAACATACCTACTTAACGTGTAATAAAATATGTAAAGTCACATAGGTATATTCTGTTAAAGGCTATAGACTAATAACCTATAAACATAATAATATTATGTAATATATTAATGGTGATTTTTTTATTTTTTTTTAGTTGAAAACTGGGCTGGCAGAAATTTTTGGGACAGAATTAGTAAAAAGTAAACCATATAAGTTTTATTTGGAGCAAAAATTGTGGTGTTTACATGGCAAGGGTGTTCATTAAAATTACGAGGAAAAAAAGGAATTAGTTATATATCCAAAGAGACCCCAATGGTAAGAATAATGAAATTTTGAAATTAATTTACTTAATGGAGATTACTTATTTCTACTATTTATTACTAATTTTAACTATATTGTGATGTTTATGCATAGTCTATCAATTGTTTTTAAAATATTAAAATCACATTCATTAATGTATATTTTTCTTCAAATTTACTAAATAGTTTAATTGCAATTAATTTAATTTATCTATTGGTAAATCTTTTTATCAAAATGGATATATTTCTGTTTAATATTCAATTTTAAGGGAATGTTGCAGACTATTTGTTTTCCATCTGACTTATGTAAACATACCAAATTTGCATTTAGTAGAACCCATCTTGTAAAGTTAGCTTAAATATTAAAGTAAATTAACATTATTTCAAAACATAAAGTTTAGAACATTATCTGTGGTTGTTTGTTTGATTTTTTAAGGTATTTAAATTTTGATAAATTAGTATACTAAAGAAAAGTTAAAATATTTAAAAAGCCAATACCCAAAAGAAATAATTTTTTTAAACTTAAATTAACTCTAATATTAAAGCTAACAACACAAGATTTGTTGTACTGAACGTACATTTCTATATTGCATCTAGATCGGACAGAGTAAACAAACACAATGTATCTTTCAAATATGTATTTTTAATTTTTAATTCTTCGATATTAAAAAAACTCATTCAAGTTTTTTAGTGTTCACAGATTAGATAATATAAAAACATAATTGTAAATTAAAATAAAAAAACAATTTTTGAGAGATATGCCAGGATTTGTCAAAGTTGTTCTTTTACCAAAACGTAGAGGAGTAAGTATCACCAATAAGATTATTCTTATTATTCTCTTTGGGAACTTATCGATTAATGTGGCTACTTTTATAATAGGCTTAAAAAAAAAAATAATATCAATAGCTCTGCCTGATAAAACTTAAAGTGTTAACCCTAGGTCAGCAAACCAATTCCCTACAACACATATAATATAAAGGGTTTTCTTTTTTTAAATATTTTACATTACATTTCTAAAATATCTGTTTACTATGAAAGATTTGAATTTGTGACCCACTTAGTCATTTCTTCCATAAAATACTATGGTCAATAGTCAATACTCATTGGAAAATTCAGTAAATTTAATTTTCATGGTAAGCCCCCCCAATATTTTTGAGATAAAAATGCACGTTTGTTGGCAGTTGTAGATCGTCTTTATATGCGTTAAGCTTTATTAGGCAGACCTTTATTTTCAACGATGGAAAATTATCAATTTTTTTTATAATAATCGACTAATAACCATCATATCAATATCAAATTCATTTATTTACAGTTATACTCACGGCTATGGATACAATTATTTAAAATTATCAACGTTATGGACACAGTCCACAGATATTTTTATAATATTATCTGTAGTTATGGTTGACTTGAGGGACTGCCGATTGTTATATTCTGTGGTTTAACTATCGGAGGTGCTCCCTTCTGGCATTAAACCTTACGGAAGTCCGAATCATCGGCAACTCCATAATCAGCTGTCTCCATAATCCCAACTTCTGTTTAAATTTAAAATTGTAATAATAAGATATAAATAACCTTTTTTTGTTTTGTTTATGTCGTCTGTGCCCTGTGGTGTGCCTACGCTTGTTAAAAACCCAACTGAATTAATTTTGTTTTATGATCAGCCGTCAATATTGTAAGTCAGTTTTAGTATGATAAATTAATGGACCAACTTTAGTTAGACGTTTTTCGTCGGTTTATGTGTAACAATGTGTGTCTTGATTTCTTTCAAAAGAATTGCACTAATCGGCTATAGCGAGTCATTTACCTTCGTGTTATACTTATGTTTTAATCGTTTCTCCGTGTGTTTTCAGTGCTTTGAAATATTGAATAAACATACATATCAATCATGTCAGAGAGCGTAGAATTTCAAATCGAAGATCAGGAATTCCAATTGAAACCTGACCATGAACTTAGGTTTGAAGTTGAAAACAAGAATGAAACAGTTGTGTTAGAAGTAAGTACCTCCAATAGTCCTGCATATAAAATATGTTACTCATTAAATTGGTAGGTACATCAAGTCAGTTACATCTGATACAACATTTGAATGTGAAGATAGGTAGTAGGTAATGTAAATACAATTTTACGACAACAAGTACACAGCTCTATATATTTTTAATTTACAATTATGATATCTTCCATATTATTATGTCAGTATAGTAGTATGGTATATTATTATAATAATAATAGAATTAAAGGATTAATAATACCTAGTTGAAATAGTTTTCAAATAATCTCGGTATTGTTAATTAAGAATAATAGGTAATTAATAAATACACTTATAAATTTTTTTAATAATTAGATAGGTACATTTGAAAAGAATAAATATGAACTTATGCAATTATAATTGTTTAAAATGTATTTACAGTTGTATTTATTTCACGAAAAAAAAAATAAAAAAATACTGTTTAGAATCAAGTGATTTCTATTTTTAAACGAAGAGTGAGGGTCCTGAATGACTTATGTAAACATAAACATACCTACTTAACGTGTAATAAAATATGTAAAGTCACATAGGTATATTCTGTTAAAGGCTATAGACTAATAACCTATAAACATAATAATATTATGTAATATATTAATGGTGATTTTTTTATTTTTTTTTAGTTGAAAACTGGGCTGGCAGAAATTTTTGGGACAGAATTAGTAAAAAGTAAACCATATAAGTTTTATTTGGAGCAAAAATTGTGGTGTTTACATGGCAAGGGTGTTCATTAAAATTACGAGGAAAAAAGGAATTAGTTATATATCCAAAGAGACCCCAATGGTAAGAATAATGAAATTTTGAAATTAATTTACTTAATGGAGATTACTTATTTCTACTATTTATTACTAATTTTAACTATATTGTGATGTTTATGCATAGTCTATCAATTGTTTTTAAAATATTAAAATCACATTCATTAATGTATATTTTTCTTCAAATTTACTAAATAGTTTAATTGCAATTAATTTAATTTATCTATTGGTAAATCTTTTTATCAAAATGGATATATTTCTGTTTAATATTCAATTTTAAGGGAATGTTGCAGACTATTTGTTTTCCATCTGACTTATGTAAACATACCAAATTTGCATTTAGTAGAACCCATCTTGTAAAGTTAGCTTAAATATTAAAGTAAATTAACATTATTTCAAAACATAAAGTTTAGAACATTATCTGTGGTTGTTTGTTTGATTTTTTAAGGTATTTAAATTTTGATAAATTAGTATACTAAAGAAAAGTTAAAATATTTAAAAAGCCAATACCCAAAAGAAATAATTTTTTTAAACTTAAATTAACTCTAATATTAAAGCTAACAACACAAGATTTGTTGTACTGAACGTACATTTCTATATTGCATCTAGATCGGACAGAGTAAACAAACACAATGTATCTTTCAAATATGTATTTTTAATTTTTAATTCTTCGATATTAAAAAAACTCATTCAAGTTTTTTAGTGTTCACAGATTAGATAATATAAAAACATAATTGTAAAATAAAATAAAAAAACAATTTTTGAATTAATTCTTGTATTTTAAACGCTCAACTAAACATCTAAAATAATGCAAAATATTTATAAACTTAAATGTAATAACACCTGATAAATCAATTCATTTTAGCTTCAGTTATTGCTTAATATCTATTGAGAGTAAAAAATAGCTCATATATTTTAATACTAATCAGCTGAAGGAACACAAATCAACTGAAAAAATAAATAAATTTGGTAGAGTTCAATACAATTATTAATAACTAATTATTTTTATAGTTATGAATGTCTGAATTATTATCTATTGGTTATTGTGTACATATTTTAACCGTGTTTAATGTTTTAGATGTCTTGTTTAAATTGCCATGCGTCATTAGAACTACTGCGAGCAAAATCAGAAGAAGAAAAGGTAAGAAGTCCAATTACAATGGTGGTCGGGCCGACTGATGTGGGTAAATCTACTCTTTGTAGAATACTACTAAACTATAGTACAAGAATGAATGCTCTTGGTCGTAGATTTATGTCGACCTTAGCCCGGGTCAGGGACAAATATCAGTTCCAGGAACAATTGGTTTGTATGGATTTTAAATTAATCATAAGACAATAGTCCTAACGAGAATAATAATTTGTAGGAGCAGTCATGGTAGAAAGGCCAGCTGAAGTAGATGCAAGTTTCTCTCAAGCAGCTCCACTAGTCTATCATTTTGGACATACAAAAATTGGTATTAATTCAACTTTATACAACACTTTAATATCTCGTATGGCAGAAGTTATTCATCAACAAATGGATGAAAATCCTAGAAGTAATTTTTATCTATTATATATTATTTGAACTTAATTTATATCATTACATCTATTATACAGATGGCTAGACAACAAAAGAGGCTAAGTGACATAGCATATATTACTGGGTAGTAGGAGATTATTTCTATCTATTGGTGAACATTTTACTATTTTCTGATAATAATTTTAAGTGATATTGAATTTCATAGTTTAGGATTTATGTGAGACTTTTTGTGTAAAAAGAAATGATTTGACTCTTCTTGAATACCTTTAAACACATTTAGCCCCATTTGTCGTGTAGCCATCGATATAATTGGATAAAATATTTAAAAAAACATTAGGTCAGTATGAAATTAATTGAGTTTTAGTTTAATTATAATAATTTGTTCAGTATTACTTCCAATATTTTGTAAATATTTAATGAGTAAAACTTACTGTTTTACTGTTTTAAAAGGATAATAATAATAATTAATAAGTATTATGAAGAACACATAAAGTTTGACTTATTCACAATTGTTATGGTTTATAAATTTAAAAATCAATTACTCTGGTTTACTGTTTATTGATTTCCTGTAAAGTTTAATGTATATTCACTATTTCAATGATGTTGGATATTTTATTTAAATACAATTAACAACTCATTACTGTGACTATATAAACACAGACAACTAAAATTATAAAGCTGACTCATTCAGTATATTACATAACTAAATAATAATTGATTATTTGATTATATTGTTCCATGTTAGCAAAAATCAAATACTCTAGTATTTGTAATTATTATTGTTGTCTTACAGTTTAAAAATTAGTAATTATTTGTTTTTATTATAGATTAAAATATTAAATAGCAATGACTACCTAATTTTAGTCCAACAATTTTTTTTTAATTATAAATGATTTTTTCCTGAATTGTATACTTTTATGGTAATTAGTGTTAGAATATATATATGCTAATTTGTTATATTGTATTATGTTTTAATTGCTATGGTTAATTTTGTATTAATTTTATTTTTACAGTTAACTATTCTGGATTAATAATTAACACGTTCGGTTGGATAAAAGGTAAAGGTTACCAGCATTTGACTCACATTGCACTCGCTTTTGAAGTTGATGTTATTCTTGTACTTGATGAAGAACGATTATATAATGAACTAGTGAGAGATATGCCAGGATTTGTCAAAGTTGTTCTTTTACCAAAACGTAGAGGAGTAAGTATCACCAATAAGATTATTCTTATTATTCTCTTTGGGAACTTATCGATTAATGTGGCTACTTTTATAATAGGCTTCAAAAAAAAAATAATATCAATAGCTCTGCCTGATAAAACTTAAAGTGTTAACCCTAGGTCAGCAAACCAATTCCCTACAACACATATAATATAAAGGGTTTTCTTTTTTTAAATATTTTACATTACATTTCTAAAATATCTGTTTACTATGAAAGATTTGAATTTGTGACCCACTTAGTCATTTCTTCCATAAAATACTATGGTCAATAGTCAATACTCATTGGAAAATTCAGTAAATTTAATTTTCATGGTAAGCCCCCCCAATATTTTTGAGATAAAAATGCACGTTTGTTGGCAGTTGTAGATCGTCTTTATATGCGTTAAGCTTTATTAGGCAGACCTTTATTTTCAACGATGGAAAATTATCAATTTTTTTTATAATAATCGACTAATAACCATCATATCAATATCAAATTCATTTATTTACAGTTATACTCACGGCTATGGATACAATTATTTAAAATTATCAACGTTATGGACACAGTCCACAGATATTTTTATAATATTATCTGTAGTTATGGTTGACTTGAGGGACTGCCGATTGTTATGTTCTTTGGTTTAACTATCGGAGGTGCTCCCTTCTGGCATTAAACCTTACGGAAGTCCGAATCATCGGCAACTCCATAATCAGCTGTCTCCATAATCCCAACTTCTGTTTAAATTTAAAATTGTAATAATAAGATATAAATAACCTTTTTTTGTTTTGTTTATGTCGTCTGTGCCCTGTGGTGTGCCTACGCTTGTTAAAAACCCAACTGAATTAATTTTGTTTTATGATCAGCCGTCAATATTGTAAGTCAGTTTTAGTATGATAAATTAATGGACCAACTTTAGTTAGACGTTTTTCGTCGGTTTATGTGTAACAATGTGTGTCTTGATTTCTTTCAAAAGAATTGCACTAATCGGCTATAGCGAGTCATTTACCTTCGTGTTATACTTATGTTTTAATCGTTTCTCCGTGTGTTTTCAGTGCTTTGAAATATTGAATAAACATACATATCAATCATGTCAGAGAGCGTAGAATTTCAAATCGAAGATCAGGAATTCCAATTGAAACCTGACCATGAACTTAGGTTTGAAGTTGAAAACAAGAATGAAACAGTTGTGTTAGAAGTAAGTACCTCCAATAGTCCTGCATATAAAATATGTTACTCATTAAATTGGTAGGTACATCAAGTCAGTTACATCTGATACAACATTTGAATGTGAAGATAGGTAGTAGGTAATGTAAATACAATTTTACGACAACAAGTACACAGCTCTATATATTTTTAATTTACAATTATGATATCTTCCATATTATTATGTCAGTATAGTAGTATGGTATATTATTATAATAATAATAGAATTAAAGGATTAATAATACCTAGTTGAAATAGTTTTCAAATAATCTCGGTATTGTTAATTAAGAATAATAGGTAATTAATAAATACACTTATAAATTTTTTTAATAATTAGATAGGTACATTTGAAAAGAATAAATATGAACTTATGCAATTATAATTGTTTAAAATGTATTTACAGTTGTATTTATTTCACGAAAAAAAAAATAAAAAAATACTGTTTAGAATCAAGTGATTTCTATTTTTAAACGAAGAGTGAGGGTCCTGAATGACTTATGTAAACATAAACATACCTACTTAACGTGTAATAAAATATGTAAAGTCACATAGGTATATTCTGTTAAAGGCTATAGACTAATAACCTATAAACATAATAATATTATGTAATATATTAATGGTGATTTTTTTATTTTTTTTTAGTTGAAAACTGGGCTGGCAGAAATTTTTGGGACAGAATTAGTAAAAAGTAAACCATATAAGTTTTATTTGGAGCAAAAATTGTGGTGTTTACATGGCAAGGGTGTTCATTAAAATTACGAGGAAAAAAAGGAATTAGTTATATATCCAAAGAGACCCCAATGGTAAGAATAATGAAATTTTGAAATTAATTTACTTAATGGAGATTACTTATTTCTACTATTTATTACTAATTTTAACTATATTGTGATGTTTATGCATAGTCTATCAAGTTCAAGTTTAAGTTTTTAAAATATTAAAATCACATTCATTAATGTATATTTTTCTTCAAATTTACTAAATAGTTTAATTGCAATTAATTTAATTTATCTATTGGTAAATCTTTTTATCAAAATGGATATATTTCTGTTTAATATTCAATTTTAAGGGAATGTTGCAGACTATTTGTTTTCCATCTGACTTATGTAAACATACCAAATTTGCATTTAGTAGAACCCATCTTGTAAAGTTAGCTTAAATATTAAAGTAAATTAACATTATTTCAAAACATAAAGTTTAGAACATTATCTGTGGTTGTTTGTTTGATTTTTTAAGGTATTTAAATTTTGATAAATTAGTATACTAAAGAAAAGTTAAAATATTTAAAAAGCCAATACCCAAAAGAAATAATTTTTTTAAACTTAAATTAACTCTAATATTAAAGCTAACAACACAAGATTTGTTGTACTGAACGTACATTTCTATATTGCATCTAGATCGGACAGAGTAAACAAACACAATGTATCTTTCAAATATGTATTTTTAATTTTTAATTCTTCGATATTAAAAAAACTCATTCAAGTTTTTTAGTGTTCACAGATTAGATAATATAAAAACATAATTGTAAATTAAAATAAAAAAACAATTTTTGAGAGATATGCCAGGATTTGTCAAAGTTGTTCTTTTACCAAAACGTAGAGGAGTAAGTATCACCAATAAGATTATTCTTATTATTCTCTTTGGGAACTTATCGATTAATGTGGCTACCTTTATAATAGGCTTCAAAAAAAAAATAATATCAATAGCTCTGCCTGATAAAACTTAAAGTGTTAACCCTAGGTCAGCAGACCAATTCCGTACAACACATATAATATAAAGGGTTTTCTTTTTTTTTAAATATTTTACATTACATTTCTAAAATATCTGTTTACTATGAAAGATTTGAATTTGTGACCCACTTAGTCATTTCTTCCATAAAATACTATGGTCAATAGTCAATACTCATTGGAAAATTCAGTAAATTTAATTTTCATGGTAAGCCCCCCCAATATTTTTGAGATAAAAATGCACCTTTGTTGGCAGTTGTAGATCGTCTTTATATGCGTTAAGCTTTATTAGGCAGACCTAATTATACTATTTGTCTTGTAGACTGCAAAATTGTCTGAAAATAATAAAATGCAGTGTTAAACCATGGTTCAATTTGATTTAACTTCTATTGGCTGTGTATTAAAAAATTAGGCTTATTATATAATAATTAATATGCACACAGTTAAAAAAAAAAAACATTTTTTTATATAGTAAAATTAAATTATGATGTATTATTATAAATTTGATTTGTTTTATAATTAGGTAGTTGCAAGGAGTAATAAGTTTAAATTGGAAGGTAGAGAAGCACGTATTCGAGAATTCTTTTATGGTAGTCCTAGGAATGTACTTCATCCACACACCTACATAGTAAGGTTTTCCGACATAAAAGTATATAGAATTTTAGCTCCACCCATTCCGAATGCATTGATGCCATTAGATACACAAAAAACTGATTTTAAGCCAAAACTTGAAGGTGTTACACCAGGTAAATATAAAAAACATTTAGTGCGTTGCATATAATATTATTTAATAAAAATACTTTTCCATATAGATATATATTTTTATAAATATTTTGACAATTTTTACAGGGCTAAATATGATGCATCACGTGTTAGCTCTGAGTTTTAGTACAACGGTAGAAGAAGACGTTGTGAGGAATAGTGTTGCTGGTTTTGTCTGTGTGTAAGTGTTGTTGAGTATCATTCAATTTAATATAAAAACATTTTGATGCACAACTATTTTAATACATTTTTTTTTTTATTTCTCAAGAACAAATGTTGACACCTCACAACAAATGTTAACTCTGTTGTCCCCTCAACCAAAACCTCTGCCTGAAACAATTTACCTCATGTCAGATGTACAGTTCATTGACAACAATGCTTGAAGTCGTCTGTTTGAAAAAAGCCAGAAAAAATTGTTTGTGTGTTAAATATAGATACTGTTAATAATTATTTTTTTTTAGTGCATAATATATTTTTCTTTGCCTTTAAGAGTAATTAATAAATCCCAGCGTGAAGTATCAATGTAATGTACATATTTATATTAGGTGTAAAAATGTAATTTGTTTTCTGACGTTATACATTTCATTAGTATTAAAAGGACTTATCACTTATAAGTAATATTACGAATAACTGCACTAGTCATTAGTGTCATTACATATTTGTTTGATATAAAGTTCAATAACATACAAATATGTACAAATATGCTTATGTTTAAAATGACTACTTTGAATTATTACAAGTACTATAATATTATTGCAATATTTTAATCCATCAAATAAATGTCTACACATTTTCCAACTATTTTTATTTTGCTCAGTGTGTTTTGAAATTGTTTATTTATTTAAGTAAACTGTAATATTTGATTATAATTATTATAATTGTTGACGAAATTCTATCCTTTAAAAATTAATTGAAAATGTTGCAGAGTGATATAATTATAATTATTATCACAACAATTGAGAATTAATTAATAATTAATTAAACATTTTTTTTGTAAAAACTAAAAACCTTACTGGTTTTACTTAGGTTAGTTAATTAACTTAATTTTCTAATTAATATAATGTCAAAATTTATTGGTTAATAGGATGTCACTTTTTCAGTGAAATTGTTGTATTCTCTTCAAGACCTTTGCTCAACAGGGATAAAAATCATTCACATAAAATTGTTTTTTTTATGATTGTTGAGTTATCTTGGAGTAGAATAATTTACCACAAAAATTATAATGGATAATATTTTTGAATGTTTGATTTATCAGTTTTGTAATTTATTATTTATGACTTAAATAAAAAAAATATTGTATATTTAAATGGATATTACATTTTTTAAGACATTAAAATATTTAGATGGATATATGTTACTCTCTCAAAAATACTTAAGGTAGAAACTAGAAATACTATAGATAGTCCAATAACAAGGAATGATATAGTATTATAATATACATATTGTATTTATAACAAAATAGTTATTATTTAAAAATAATTTAAAGTTGCACAATCAGTAATCACTAGGTTTATGTATACCATACTAAAATGTATTAACTAGGTGATAATTAAAAATGATATCCCCTTTTTAAATTGGATATCTACACTTCGTATTTTTCATTTTATTAACTTAAGTAAACTATATTAAGGCTATTTTAATATTGTCTCATTACGTAATATTACCACTAGGCACTAGTTCAAAAAATATTGTGTTTTAAAGCTATTATATTTTGTACGTAATAAAAATGTATAAGGAGCACAACAAGGTTGCACACTTGCAGGATAGGATTTCGATTGGAAAACGTATTTAATAACAGAAATTTGTCAGTAGATAATCAATTTTAGTTTCTGAGCTGAGCGATGAATGTATTGATTTTACAATGATGTGTGATTTTTATTTATTTTTTATTTTTGTGTCTGTCATCACTGTTTAGGGCAGTAAAACTGCTTCAATATTCTTCGAAAATATCTTGCGATGGGAAAGTGGATCTAGTTGGTGCATTCGGGAGGTCAACATTTAAAATTCCTAATATTACCAGTATGCTACCTATGTGTTCGCAGATGTGTTCACCGTCAATCGTCATAGTAACTAATTTACTATTTAATTAATAATATTTTTGATTTTATACGAACTCGGTTTGAAACATATTTTGTTTGGTGTTTCTTAATATTCGTGTACGTTATAGTCCTATTTATGTAATTCAAATATTTTATATTTATAATTTATTAGAGTTCATCAAAATACGTCATTATAGTGGACTTTTATATTTTTATAAATATTATGAAAATTACACAATTCGTAATGTTATACAGGTATTTAATTGATTCCGTCGGTTCTATACAAAAAACTTGCTAATGTAAATAACAGATCAATAAAAAAAATGAATTGACAGGAAAAAACTCCCGCAAATAAAATAATAAACAAAAAACCGACCACGACAATTTATCTGGTTTATTGGGCGTTTTGTATAGGCAATATAAGTACATTCCGGATGTTATGGCTTGGCGGTGTTATTGTACTAGTACCTATGTCAAATTGTATACGATTTAAATATTTATGTGTTGAACAAGTTGTTTCTCAACACGAAACCAATTTTTAAAGTCGTTAATGAATTCAATATTTGAATTTTGAATGTTAAAACGCTGGTTCTGTATCACACACACAGTGTCAGCCTGGCACACCAAAGGCCCATTGAACAGTTTTTTAAGGGGCCCTAATGCCCTATAATGAAATACAAAATTTACTTGACATATTGCCATATTGGTGAGGAAATGCTCATTTCCTTTCAAAATACATTTATTCAAATTCCTGATATTTTTTGTTCTGCTATTCTGCAGAAGAATATTTAGGCAGAGTGTCCTGTGGCTATACAAACCTCTATTTTTCAAATGAGAATTTTCTTTTTTACTACAAATTATTTAGCAGATAAATGTAGATGTATCTAAATCAGAGTTCTAATAAGTAGTTGCTGAATTATTAAAATGTGTATACTAAGGATAATAATCCTTAAAATATAGCTTACAATAAAAAACTATAAGTATGTACCTACCTATTCACTATTATCAGTATACCTACTTAATAATTTTTACAAATTATAGATCAATGGTAATTACTAATTAGTACTTACAACTAACTACTTACATATTCAAATCATCTAAGCCCCCAAATCTACTTAGCTAATTCCCATATACATATTATCCTTAGCACACAAAGTTATTCCTATAACTCAAAAACTACTACTTCGAATTTTGATTTAGATGCATTAAAGTTCTCAAAAAAAATATCTGCTGATGATCAGTCAGCCTATGATATTACGAAGTATATTTGATGATATTAAGGTGAATAAAGTAATTTATATATAACCTATTTACGTGGAATCTTGTTATAAATTTTCAATCTTTAGCTATAAAAGTTGAACGTTTTATACATTTTTAACTACAAAATTATTACTAAATTTTAAATATGATAAATTTTATCAAAATTTGAACTTTAAATACTTATACTAAATTACTAAATTGAGTTTCAACCGTCGATTAGACAACACGTTCGTTGCGTTTACCTGTCTTATCAGTTTACTTACGTAATATTGTTCAATTTTTAATCAGTTTGATCGCATTAGTTCGGTTTTTTTTTTTTATTATAATGGTTTTGAATACTAATAGTTGCGGTGTTTGTGAGCTACAATTTAATGATCTTGACGCTCAATTAAAATGTGACAGTTGTCCGAGACTTGTTCATCACAAGTGCTCTGGGTTATTAGCTTCTGAGATTAAATGTCTTACTTTGAAAAATCGTAAATTAAAATATTTTTGCGATTCATGCGATAAAGGACTAAATGAATTACCGGATTTGAAAAAACTAATCAGTTCTTTGTTGGTTGAGGTTGAAAATCTTAAGAATAATTCGTGTTCATCGAGATCTGACGAATTTATAATAAACGAAATGAACGAACGACATTTTCGGGCTGCGAATGTATTATTTTATAATATTCCGGAATGTACGTCTAGTAATATTGAAGAAAGAGTACTTTACGATAAGGAAGAAATATCTAAAATTATCAAAGGTACATCGTCCGATAACAAAACACCGATTAAAGTTATTCGTCTCGGGAAGTATTATCAACCCAATAAACATCGTCCAATTAAAGCAATTTTCTCTTCAGCTGGTGATGCTTTCGATATATTGAAAAATAAGAAACATATTTTATCTCGCCTCCCTCCTAATTCTTCAAATATTGGTATAAGTTCAGATAGAACTCTATTTCAACGTGAACAAATGAAGAAATTACGGGATCAATTAGCCGCACGCCAATCCAGTGGTGAACAAAATCTCACAATCAAATTTACTAAAGGTACACCGGGTATTGTTGTTATTGATAAAATTGTAAAAAATTCTCAAAATTTTTAAGTTTACATGCTAATTACCAGAATGTTAGAGGTCTTTTGACCAAATTGTTTTATTTTCGTAATTGTACAAGTGTTATTGATTGTGATTTATTCAAGCCTGGGCATAAACGCGTTAAAAAGTTAAAAGTTAAGTTAAAAGTTAAGTTAATTTTAACTTTTAACTTAACTTTTTGAAATTTAATTTTCATTAACTTAATTTTTAACTTAACTTATTTTAATTGATATAAACTTAATAAATAACGAGTTACTTTTAATCAAATTCAAGTTAAGTTAATTTATAAATAATTAAATAATAAATATAATAAAAAAAAAATTATTATTGATATTACATAACCATTTATTAGAATAGGAAATTACAAATATAGTTAAATTAATTTCTCGTTCCGTTAACCAGAATTCTTCAAGAAAAATAACTCGATTAAATACATATAGATATAATAATATGCAATAGCCAATAGCCAATTATATTATAACATAGAGGTGTATCGTATATATAAAGATATACCGTACCATACATCGGCATACGGGCATATTGTAATAATAATAATTAATAAATACTAATAAGTAATATGATAAACCTATTATCTTATTATTTTGATATAGATACAAATCAAAAATGTACAATTCTGAAGAACATAATGTAAAATATTTTCGCCATAAATAGGTTATTTTTAAATTAAAACTAATTGGGTTGTGCCCATGTACATTTATATTTCAAATGTTTATATTTATAAACAGTCAATATTGTCAGTAGACAAAATATTCATAGCCCACATGGGTTCACTTTTCGTTCTCGGCTCTATCGGCACGCAACACACGATTTCGGATTTACAATACCTACCGCGTTTCAGTGATTTGTGTGAATTGTGTACCTACTATATAATAATAATTATGGGTAGGTAGAATTATTCTATTAATTCAGTACCTACCTATGTATAGAAAAGCTATTGGCTATTTCATGTGTTCAATAATATTTATGATTTTTATTATTTTAAACCATATTACTTGGTGTTTATATAGATACAGTAGAACTTCCATGTAACGGTCACCAAAGGGTCTGTAAATAATGACCGCTATTTAGAGGTGACCGTCCTACAGATGTAGGATAACACCAAAAAAATTGACCATTACATAGAGGTGACCGTTTACGGGAGTTTTACTGTATTATGAAAAAAAAAAAATTAACTTAACTTAACTTAAGTTAATAAGTTAATTGAAAATGTTCATATAACTTTTAACTTAACTGAGTTAAAAAAAAAATTAGGTTAACTGTTAACTTTAAACTTTTTAAAATATTTTCCATTAACTTAACTTAACTCAGTTAAAAATTTTCATTAACTTGCCCAGGCTTGGATTTATTACTCCTGACCGAAACTTGGCTGAATAATAAAGTTAGTAATGCAGAATTAGGTCTCAATAATTTTCATATTTTTCGTATGGACAGAGAAAATGAACAAGAATCTAGAGGTGGTGGTGTATTAATTGGTATACGATCTGGTATAAAATGTAATCGAATTGATGTTCCGATTATCATTGGAATCGAACAAATATTTTTAAAAATTATTTTTAGGTCAATTAAAATTTTAGTTATCTGTGTTTATATTCCTCCTAATATCAGTAGAGACATTTATTATGAACATTGCGATTTGGTTGAGAACATTACTTCAAGTAACCCTGACCATAAAATACTTATTTTTGGGGATTATAATTTAAATAATTTTGATTGGACCTTGGATTACTCTCTAGTAACCCATCCTACTGCATTCGTTGTAGTTAATTCGTTTATTCAATATTTAAACCTAAAGCAATTAAATTTTATAAAAAATAAAAATGGTAGAACTCTAGATCTTATTTTTAGTGATATCGATAAAATAATGGTCAATAAAGGGTGTTCTTTTGTCCCCTTAGCTGATGAACACCATCCTCCTTTAGACATATTATGTAATTTCGATCACTCATTTGTGAATGATGGTACTTATCAATTAACTTTTTATAACTTTCTTAAATCCGATTTTTCTAATTTTTCTAAATGTTTGTCTAGTATTGATTTCAATCACTCATTTAAGGATTTGAATATTGACTCTGCTGTTAATAAATTTTATGAAATTTTAAATCATTTTATTGAATTGTTTGTTCCTAAAAGTAAAATATTTAATAACCAGTGTCCCTCTTGGTTTAATTCGGATTTACGTAAACTTGTAAAATTAAAAAAATTGGCTCATAAAAAATTCAAAATAAGTGCTTTACAATCTGATTACCTTGAGTTTTCCAAACTACGTAAAGAATGTAAGATTATGTCATTGCATTGTAGCTCAAATTTTATTCTTAATTTAGAAAATAAAATACTATCAGATGTAAAACCATTTTGGAAATACATTAAACAGCTAAAATCTAATAAATCTTCCATTCCCGAAAATATGTCATATAATAATATTACGGCCAGTAGTTATGAAGAGTCTGCTCAATTATTTGCGCAATATTTCTCAAGCGTATACTCAACGTCTGATTCACTTAGTAATGTATTTACCAACCATGACGCTGATAATATTATTTCTAATTTAAATTTATCCTCTTGGTATATAAGTGAGAATGAAATTTTTGAAGCTTTAAGCTCACTAAATGTTTTTAGTAGTGCGGGTCCTGACGGTATACCACCTAGTATCTTAATCGAATGCAAAAATGTTCTTACTGAACCTTTACATAACCTTTTTAACTTATCCTTGTCATCTGGGTCTTTTCCAACTGTTTGGAAAAAATCATTTTTAGTCCCTATTTTTAAAAGTGGCGATAAATGTAATGTTATTAACTATAGACCAATTTCTAAATTATCTTTAATACCTAAACTGTTTGAGTCTTTAATTACAAAAAAATTATCTAATTTACTATCTAATTACATTTGTCCTAATCAACATGGATTTCGGCTTAAAAAATCTGTGTCTACGAATTTGTTGACTTACCATACCGATTTAATTAACTCCGTTGAAAATGGCGTACAAATTGATTCAGTTTACACAGATTTCAGTAAAGCCTTCGATAAAGTAAACCATTATTTACTAATAATTAAGCTACAAAGATTTGGTCTTCATGGTAATTTTCTTAATTGGTTGACATCCTACCTAACGGATAGATGTCAGTTAGTTAAGTTGTTTAATTCACTATCTAAGGTTATTTTTGTAAGTTCTGGAGTACCCCAGGGCTCGCACCTAGGGCCATTACTGTTTAATCTGTTTATAAACGATTTACCATCTGTTCTCGATTCTTCAGTCAATGTGTTAATGTTTGCCGATGACACAAAATTTTATTCTACTATTAAAAACCAAGATGATGCACTTAATCTTCAAGATAATTTAAATAAGTTTAGTATTTGGTGTGAACAAAACAAATTACCAATTAATATTGATAAATGCAATTCTATCTCTTTCACTAAAAAAATAGATCCTATAATTTTTAACTATCAAATTAATAATATTAATATTAACAGAGTTGAAATGGTCAAAGATTTGGGTGTTCTCTTTAATAATAATTTATCTTTCTCTATTAATACAAATATGGTTATAAATAAATGTTTTAAAATGCTGGGTTTTATTTTACGAAATACTAAAGAATTTAAAAATGTATTTACATTAAAAATGCTCTATTGTTCTTTTGTTAGGTCTCATACTGAGTTCGGTTCAATAATCTGGGCTCAAAATTCTACTGATAAATTGGTTGAGAATGTTCAGTATAAATTCCTTAAGTCTATAGCGTTTCGTTTAAACCTACCCATTTCTAGAGATTCATTTTCATTAGTAGCTAATTCTATTTATATTCAGCCTTGTGAGGTTAGGCGTAAGTTATCTGACGTCATGTTTATTTATGATCTTGTTAATAATTATATTGATTGTCCTGATTTATTAAGTAAAATTAGTTTTTGTACTCATAGTTATTCGACTAGAAACCCTTGTTTATTTCACGTACCTTTTTATAAAAAAAAAATATGTTCAGATTCATTTTTTCCTAGAGCTCTATCACTATGTAATTCAATTTGTAATTAAGTCGATTTCTTTTTTATGTCTCGTGAATCTTTCAAAGCAAAAGCTGTAGACCTACTATCTAATTGAAATTTAATTTTTATATATTTGTAAATTTTTGTTATAATTCACCTTTCAAACTGTATTAATTATTTTGTATATGTATGGTTGTTCTTGTTTATTATGTATTATATCCTATGTAAAAGGGCTTGTCCCGTTAAACTTAATAATAAATAAATAAATAAATAAATATAAAAATATTGTGCCTATGTGTTTTTAATATTTTTCAACTGCTATTGTAACAATATATCAGGATTTTTGCATTCAATTTTCACGATTTTTTATCCTACAAATAAAATTTTATTAATATTTATAGAAAAAAAATTAAAAATATTGAAAACTGACAATGTCCGCTCAAAAAGCGTCAAATTATTTTCAAAACTGTATGGTGTATAGAAAATGCTAATATAAAAATTTAGTGACATTTTCAAGTATCTACAGTCATTCGTTTTTTAATTACAATTAAATAAGAAAATCTTTACATGAGAAATATCGAGTGAATATCAAATGTAAAAAAAAAATCAAAAAAATATGAATTTCAAACACTCATAAAAAATTTGATTTGAGTTTTTTGTAGACATTTTTTTTTATAAATGTAGACAAACTTATGAGGAATCTTGTATTACATTTTCAAATCTTAGATTTAAAAAGAAAATTTTTTATGAATTTCTAACTCAAAATAATTTGTAAATTTTCGTCATTTTTACGTATTTTGTCAATATTTGAACTTTAAATGCTTATAAAAAAAAAAATTGTGACTATAGATTTTTATTTTTTTCCATCTGCCTTTGAAACAATATACTAGGAGCTCTCTATTAATTTTTCAAGCTTTTTTAACCAACAAATACAATTTTATTGATCTTTATAGAAAAAAAAAAACTGAAAAAAATGAAAACTGAAAATGTCCTTAAACAGCTCAAAATAAGTCAAAATATTTGGAAAATGTTATGGTGTATAGAAAATGCTAATATAAACATTCAGTCAAAATTTCATGTACCTGCAGTCATTTGTTTTTGAGTTGCACCAATAACCAAAATCGATTTTTTCGAAAACCGATTTTGAGTACAAATTCCCGTTTTCCCTTAATTTTTCTTTTGTTTTTCACTGCGCTTGAAAACTACTGGAAAATTTTTACTTTTGACCCCCCCCCCAAGTATCAACTAGATTCACTTCACAAAAAGTATATTTTACTTTAACAGGTAAAAACGTTAAACTTGCTCCAGGTTTTACTACCCGAAACGTACACAATTGTCGTACTTCAAAGTACAAAAAAAAAATTGGTGTGCCAATGGAATTTTTCCCAGACCACTCGTAAAACCTGTTGCACTTCTCGTACATAAACACTTCGAAAAATTAAACGTGCCAAGGTTGAGGTCATAGGCGCAAATAGCACGGGGGTATTAGCACGCCCAATTTTAAAATTAACACCCTCTAATAATGTATGTGTTTATGTATCAAAACTTCTCCTTATAACAAGAAAAAAAAAACAAAACCAAAAAAGGTTTATCATCAGACATGAGGGTATCAGAGTTTAACGAATGAAACAATGAACTAGACAATTGTAATTTTATCCGATTCAAATCTATAATGACGGTCTTTAAAAACTTTTATAATAATATATTGGCACATGCCGCGACAACGTAGGTAAAAGACAAAATCAAGGCCGCCGTGTTAAAACATTATTCGGAAGCCGACCAGGCGGCGTACGACAATGCTCTGGCTTTGTCTACATATTTTATAACTCACAGGACACATTCAACGATAATAATTACAATAATAAAACAATACAAAATAGTGATATGTGTGTGTGAGTGTGTGTGTGTGACCACTGACCAGCTGTTATCCCCAGTGACCGATGTCCTATAATATTATATGCTTGTATTCAATTTACCTTATATTGCTATTATATAGTGGCGGCGGCAACAGATATTATATCATTGAATTCAAGTTATATACAATCCATTATACATCGACTGTACAGCAGAGCGACATCTACCTAGCCACTTTTTTTTTATTACAGAATTTCCTTTTTTTTCTTTATACGAGCCCACAATAGACTTTTATGTATACTTTTTCAAGTCAAAAAATTCGGCTAGTACAATATTATTATTTGATTAATTCGCTATGTATATTGGCTAATGTTGAATTGAATGAAACATTTTAAGGTTTTTACCCATATTGTATAATCCATTACATTTTTATCTGATATCTATGTTTGATTGAATTCTATATTTATATAAAATCACTGTGATAAATCGTTTATAGACTATAGTTGACAAAAATAGTGATGCTTCTCTGAATACAATTATAGGTACCCGAAAATACTCAATTGTATCAACAGTGAAATATTTTGAATGAGACTTATCAAAGTATCATTCATTTATACAGAGTGTTCCCCGAGTCTGTCGTGTCACGTACACACCATCGCCTACAATTCGACGCGGACCCGATAATTGAATCAAGGTTGATCGTGGTCGAAGTGTCTGGTTAGGATTAAGGTGATGAAAAAACACAACACAAACACTTTACGAATGTCACAAATTATGTATTATTATATCAAGACCAAATAATAATACCGTTTACTGTTTATGTATATTAAACGTTATGATAGTTTAACGTTATAGATAGTGCCGTAACTAGGCTACTTGAGGCCTGTGTGCAAAACTAAAATATTGAGGCCCCTTATTATATTTTTCAATACACACCTCAAAAACTTTTTTTGCAATTTTTAAAGTCAGCAAACTAAAATTCGGGCTTAAACAAAAAAAAAATTTTAATTTAAAATAATCTATAATTTTAAAACAATTTCTCAAGGCTATAACTAACTCAAAAAAGTAAAAATTTTCCAAAATGTAATTTATTGAAAATATTAATATAAATATTTGCTGAAAACTTCAATGGTCTACGGTTATTAGTTTTCGAGTTATATCAAAAAATAAAATTTTTGGTTTTAGGTAAAAATGACAATTTTTTTTTTTTTATTGACGCTTTGTTATATCTAAAACGACTAAAACTAAAAATGTCAGTCTTGATCTCCAAAAAGTACCAACTAGATTCACTTTTCTAACAGAAAAAATGCTGATTTCGAAATTCGGAATATTTTTACTACCCAATGTTGATGACCGACAGAAATGAAAAAATTTGTACACGTCTTGTAAAATCAATACATTTGTTCGTTCCTCTCAAAATCTAAAAACAGTGATCACGACTCCATGCTATATAAAAAAAATGAAATAACATTGGTTTCGTTTCCAAATCAATAATAAATAATTTATATATTTTAATAATTTTATATTAGTTTAATATTAGTCTTTAGATCTTTTGAGGCCCTTCGATATATTATGAGGCCCGAGGCCTGTGTGCGCTGCACACTTTGCACACCCGGTTTTTACGGCACTGACTTATAGAAAATTTAAACGTTATTCAACTTAAGCGTTTAAACGTTTTATAAATTGAAGCGTTTAGCGTTATCTGATGGATTTAGTTTGTTTCCTACTCAAAACAGAATTACCCATTGAAAAATATAATATTACAAAAATAAACATAATATAATATATTTTACTGATATATTTTATAATTTTATAAAATTTATTTTTTTTTTCAGGCAATTATAAGTTTCAATTGTTTATTGTTTCTGTTTCGTTATCCGTTATAGGTTTCCAATCGTTTATCGTTTACTGGTAGGTTAACTGTTATTCGTTTCAATCGTTTATCGTTAACCGAATTTTAAAAAATGACCTCCCGAATGCATCAACAAGATACTGAAGTTGAAAATCGAAGCATTATTTTGACTACTTATCGTGTACACAGACACAAAAAAAAAGTATGTGTGTTACCAGTACCCGCGCGGGAAGTTAAACTTCTTTGGATTGGTACTAATTATTTATTATTGATAGTTTTATTATTTTTTTTATATTTTTATTCGACAGATCGATGGATAATTGTTTGTAGTATTGTTTTTTATCCAGACAATAGATTTGTGAGTGAATAATAATAATAATAATAATAAAAATAAATAATAATCGATCATTAAATATTCATATTAATTAGTATGGGCCAAGATAGATGAATCTGTTTTAGATTCTGAGTGAAACGATGAATGTATTGATTTTACAATGATGTGTGTTTTTTTTTTTTTTGTGTCTGTCATCACGTTTTAGGACAGTAAAAGTGCTTGGATTTTCTTCATAAGTAGCTTTCTGATAGGAAAGTGAATCTAATTGGTACTTTGGGGGGTCAAAAGTAAAAATTTCCCAGTAGTTTTCACAAGCGCCGGGAAAAACAACATAAAAATTAAGGAAAAAAGGGAATTTTTAAGCAAAATTGGTTTTCCAAAAATGAAAAAATCGATTTTGGTTTTCGGTGTAACTCTAAAACAAATGAACGTATGTACATGAAATTTTCACTGGTTGTTTATATATTTTGCATTTTCTATACACGATAACATTTTCAAAATATTTTGATTTATTTTGAACTGTTTAGGGACATTTTCATTTTCCATTTTTTTTTAGTTTTTTTTCTAAAAATATCAATAAAATTTTATTTGTTAGTTGCGAAAGCTTGAAAATTTAATAGAAGGCTCCTAATATATTGTTTCAAAGGCAGATGAAAAATATTAAAAATCCTTAGACACAATTTTTTTTATAAGCATTTAAAGTTCAAAAATTGTAAAAATATGGAAAAATCACGAAAATTAGCGAATTATTTTGAGTTAAGAATTCGTAAAAATTTTTCTTTTTAAATCTAAGATTTGAAAATGTAATACAAGATTACTCATAAGTTTGTCTACCTTTATCAATAAAAAAATCTCTACCGGAAAGTCAAATTAAATTTTTATGAGAGTTTGAAATTCAAATTTTTACAACATTGGATGTTCACTCGATTTCTCATGTAGCGATTTCCTTATTTTGTTGTAATTGAAAAACGAATAACTGTAGATAGGTACATGCAAATTTCACTGAATGCTTATATTATCATTTCCACCTATACACCATACAATTTTGAAAATATTTTGACTCTTTTTGAGCTGTTATTATGGAAATTTACAGCTTTCAATTTTTTTTAGTTTTTTTTTCTATAAATATCAATAAAGTTTTATCTGTTGGGCCAAAAAGTGTAAAAATTTAATACAAGGCTCCTGATATATTGTTACAATATCAGTTGAAAAATATTAAAAATACATATACACAGTTTTTTTTTATAAGCATTTAAAGATCAAATTTTGACAAAATTTATCAAAATCTCGAAAATTATCAATCATTGTAATTAATAAATTATAAAATGTTCAGTTTGTATAGCTAAGGATTGCAAATTTAAAACAAAGGTTCTCATAAATAGTTCATACTGTAACCAAAAAATCTAAAAAATATATGAACACAGTTATTTTTTACAGACATTTTAAATTCAAATTTGGACGAAATTACATATTAACAAACCTAGAATAACTATTTTAGTTATTTTGTTGTGATTGAATAATATTATTCGTGGGTACTTGAAACTTCTAAAGTGTACTATTATATATCTATGATAGTATCACGGTTTTTGTTGATGTCTAACGCGTTACCAGTACCTAATGGATATTGTGATATGATTAATTTGGAATTTATTATAAGTACCTATTATAAGTCAATTTTTTGTTTAATACCATAGATTGTATATAATAAGTCTTATACATAGACTGACATACCGTCTCCGCTCAGAATCGTTTTTCTTATACAATGATATTATATCGTTGAATTCAAATTTAATATCATCCATTAT
This sequence comes from Macrosiphum euphorbiae, assembly GCA_949089665.1. Classification (NCBI taxonomy): domain Eukaryota; kingdom Metazoa; phylum Arthropoda; class Insecta; order Hemiptera; family Aphididae; genus Macrosiphum; species Macrosiphum euphorbiae. Next base: position 36,611 of record CARXXK010001284.1, on the reverse strand, counting down.
ACAGTGACCCACTTGTAACCTACTGTACAGCAGAGCGACACCCACTTGCCCACCTTTTTTATTTTGCAACATTGTAGAGTTATAAAATAGTAATCATATTATAATTTGATTTTATGAGTACATAAAAATATGTATATTTCAACTAAATTGATTCCGACAGGGACCGACTGACCGACAAAACATTCTTTGCTCGAATGTCGTGTCGTGTGGTGTCGTGTCGTTACGGAGCTGGCCGGATCGGTGTGAATTACCGTTTTAAATTATATGGATATAATATTTTGTCGTGTCGTACAAATCGGGCTTAAGGGGACGTTACACACACAAATTTCCAGCACGAATACATGACCACGCAAAATGGTAATAACTTGTGTTTAAAGTGGTTTTAGAGAAAAAAAAACACCTATTATAAAATCGAAAGAAGACTATAATAATATTTTGGAGACAATGTCACAATGACATATCCGTTTTTTTAAAACAGTTATGACACATTAAAAATGTGAAAAATGTTATGTTTTAAACGTTAAAGTGTTAGCTCAATAGTAAATGTATTTGAAAATGGATATGTCATTGTCTCCGAAATATTGTCCGCTTTCGATTTTATATAGGTAGGTGTTTTTTCTCTAAAATCACTTTAAACACAAGTTATTACTATTTTCCGTAGACGTGTTTTAGTGTCTTACGTTCGAATTTAGGTACCTACTACCTACCATCATCTCCACCATCATAACCCCACCTCGCATCCTCGCGCAATTGCCGTGACAATCCGGGTTTTCTTACGAAAACGGTGCGGCCGAATGTCTGCCGAATTCGCGTACGAATTCTGTCAGTAGAATTCGCGACGAATTCGTTCAGTAGAATTCGCATGCATTCGTTCGCGTTCGCGGCCTAATGTAAACGCACCTTATCGCCACACGCACATATTATATTATAATATTGTTTAAATACGAAAACTATTTGGTCATAAAATTATTATTTCCACTACCTCAATTATCATTTATCGAACACTATACCTATATGGCTATATGATCTACTGTAAAATCTAAAAACAAACTAATAAATATAATAAGATTTCGAAGAATTTACATTGATATTATACATGTAAATTTAATACACTTGGGTTAATTGTTAATATAGGTACTATACATAAATAAAATATATAGACTTATATTACCTACCTATATAATAAAACATTATAGCGAGTTGCTCAACAAATTATAATTAATTTAATCTCAGCTCGTGTTTGTGACATTGCCGCTTGTAGTAGTTGCAAATCTACTTGTAGTAGTATATAATATTAAATAAATAATAATAATATTATGATATTTTGTGATACCGACGTAACCAGAGACGGATTTACACAATTGCCGCCCCTAGGCAATTTTTTTTTTGCCGCCCCATTAAACTTATCAACGAGAAAACGTATTTTTAAATACTTACCTATATTTTAACATAGGTAAGTACTAAAAAAACAAATCATAAAGACTGATACTAAACAATAGTTAATGGCGGTTATGTTAATAAACTGTTCTAATCAAGTAAATAGTATAACAATACAATATTTATTAAAATATAATACATCACCATTTTTTTGAATAAATTTGCTGTACCAATCAAATATAATTATAATATAGATAATATAATGAAGTTCCTTCAAAAAATTAATGTTTTCAATCAAATTTAAATTATAGTATTATAATTATTAATTATATCTTTTGGATAGAAAAAGTTTTATTTTTGTACACATAATGTATGCATTTCATGGACTATGGTCCGTACGAGTATATTATATAAAAATATTCACAGTAACTGGTTTATAATTAGACTATTGTTCCAATACGAATCGATCGTCACCCGTATTCGCATAAATATATCATATCTGTATGTATTGTGCGTGTAGTTTGTGTACGCCATGCGATCAAACGAACCACGAGCGATTATTAATAATTATTACGACTTAGCAAAAAAACAAAATAACGAAATATGTTATCTATGTTTAGTATTTAGATAAAAGATCTACGTTCCGGCCTTCCGGGGTTCCGGCAGTCGTTCGATAATTTACTTGGACGTTTATTGTTATGTATTATAAAATAAAGAAGAAATTATATTAACAAGAATATTATTATACTTAAATATTAAACATTTTTTTTCCATCCTTCAGAGTAATCATCGTACATTAGAAAATCAAAAAAAAACCCTGCAGAGTATTCTCAATAAAATATTGGCCTAAAATTGCCGCCCCTAAAAATTTGCAGCCCTAGGCAACTGCCTACTTTGCCTGACGCTAAATCCTCCACTGTACGTAACTGTGACACGGCCGTACCTATATTGCAACGAGAGTCGAGACTTTTGTTATTGCCCTCGAAATATTATACCGAACGACAGTACGACTACGACACGTTCCATTGGTCCCTGGTGGGGGGGAGGAGGGGCGTCGACGTTGTCTACCGGGTGCCGCCGACTACAACGACGACACGCGCACGCGGCGCACCGCGTACGCCCGTATCCGCAGTAGCACGTCGTAATAGTTGTAGTAGTTGCCGCCGATTTCAACGAGCGCCGCACTGGCTGGTATCGGAGAACGGCGCGCGGTCGCTCGGGACAACGGCGCGCGGTCGACATTTCCACTATGACGACGCCAAGACGTTCTATCGGTTCCGCGAGACCCGACCGATGCTGATAACCCGCGCAACGCTCATGAGAATACCTACGCGAACGTCTTGCATTGCGCATTATTCGCGTGCACCAGACAGTGGAATAGCTATCATCGGGCAAAGCAGGGCAGTGCCCTGGGGCCTCCTAGAGCTCAGGGGCCCTCAGAGCTCTTGGTAAATTTTAAAAATAATTGAAATAAAATTGAAAAAAAGGTTGGATATTTTTAATAATATGATAATTTAATATTAGAAATTTAATATGAATATCGTATACCTATAAAAATACAAGCAACATGCAATGATCGGTGTTCGACTACGGAGTAATCGTTATCTTATCGCACAGCGGCCACCAAGGTTTGTAAATATACAATTACCTACATTTAGTGTTGTTAAAATACGGTATTTTATTTTATTTTTGTATTATACATGTATTAAACTTTGTATAATACTATTGTATTTAAGTAGGGTACAATAATTTTTTGTATTATACCGTATTATACACATTTTATACGGTATAAAATCCTGTATTTAAATATATAATATACAATTATACAATTTAAAATTGATTACTCAACCATTGTCCATTTCCTATTTGAAAATTGAGTCTTATTAATACAAATAAAATGGTAATATAAATTAAATTCAAAAGTAATAACAAAGTCAACAAGTAAAGTAATAATTAACAATTTTAATAAACATAAATAACTATTTTGGTTTTTTTTCTAAATAATAACTAAAATAAATGTTTAATGTAAAAAAAGTAACAATAATAAATAGTAATACTTTATAGGTTATAGTAACAACTTGAACACTTAAGTCTTTTAGTTTCCTGTTTAGTATAAAAAAAAAATAATAGAAAATAAAATAAAACCTTTTTTTGTTTGTAAATATAAAATAATAGATTTTTAATAATCGTCTTCAGAATCAGATAGACATAAATTAAACATAATTTAAACAAAACGTGCATTCAAAGTATTCTGATTTACCTTTTTTTGTCAGTGATTTCTTAAAATATTTAGTAACAGCTTCTTGATATTTATTAGGCCGTCCCATTTTAACTTTTACTTCACACTTGTTACTTGTTAGTACTTAGTAGTCTTGAGTTAAGAGTTATTAACAGTACAATGTAGTTACAAGTTTGTAGTTAACGGTTGTTACAAAAAAAAAAAAAGATAAGGAAAACCTCTTATTTTAACCACTTATCGAAAAAAAAGTTTTATACAGATTTTATACCATTGTATAAAATAATTTTATACAGCGTGTATAATACCAGTATAATACGATTTTATACATTTGTATTATACAAATTTACATCACTACCTACATTACTCCGTTGTCAATTGTATTGTATTAATTTTGTATTGTATATAAATTTGAAATTTCACATAATTACAAAATTAAATTAGGTACACAATTTTTATTGTTTAATGTTTATTAACCACCCAGCTCCCTAAATGTACAGTTATGGCTATGTTCAGTGGCGTATCCAGGATTTTTTTTAGGGGGGGGGGGCACACACTGTCTAAAATTTTACCATATAAAATACTAACTAAAATACCACCAAAAACAAAAAAAATAAAATAAACCAAATATTTAATGTTTTTAATACAAATTATTTATTTATATTTTCAGTCAGTCATTAAGTTAATATATATACATAATAATAAATAGTAATAGCAATTTAATACAAAAACAATAGTAACAATTGTATGAAATTATTTTGACCAATCTACGAGTTGCAATTTTCTTGGTGCTTTTTCTGCAAAATCCTCAATGATTTCAGTTTCTGAAATGACCTCTTTTTTATTTATGTTTACTAAAGCTAATCCATTTAGTCTATTTTCAGTCATTGTTGATCTTAAGTATGTTTTCAGTCGTTTTAAGGTAGAAAAAGTACGTTCTGGCGTAGCTGTTGTCACAGGAAGAGTTGTGAATATTTGTAAAAGCAATTTAATATTAGGCACAATATCTGTACAATAAGGTAAAGTCTCAATAGCGGTTTCAGGTTTATTCACTGTGCTATTTTGTCCATCGTCTTTCCATTGATTTTGCCATATACTTAATTCAGCCTTTAATATAACAATTGCATTTAACGAAAGATCATTTTCGTATATTTTTGCAGCCTCTAAAATAGTTTTAGTATCATATTTATTGAAATGTGATGGGATTAACCCTTCAAGTGGAATAATTTCTCTTAACCTTTGATCAAATCGAGTCCTTAATTCACATATAATAGTGATAATAATGGTAATAGTGATTACTGAATACTGGTATATTAAGGCATAAGATAAGCGTATTATTGAAGTATGCGTTCATTGCGTTCATGTATATGAATACATTTAAATCTTTAAAACAAAATCTAGTAAATACGGCCAACGAGGGGGGGGGCATGGCCCCTGTGCCCCCCCCCCCCTGGATACGCCACTGGCTATGTTGGTCGCGCTATGATTGACTAGTGATAAATTGGCCCGTAGTGAAAATAATTCGTATATATACTCCACTGGAATGTTCTGATGGTATTTTTTTTGGTGAGGCAACCTATTTATCAAGGTGGTATCACACTCGTACACAAATTTAAACGAAGTGACGATTCAAACAAGACAGAAATGAGAAATATAAATAATTTATATTTCTCATTTCATTTCGTTGTAATATCAATTTGACATTACAACGGTTTAATTAGGGCTGTCCCGACTCCCGGCTGCAACAATAACAACTGATAAAGTGTTTTTACGTTGAAACGGCGGGCTGACCAAAATACCAGTATACCGCATCTATTTTTAGTACTAATTGGCGATGATAATCATGCTCACGCAAGTCTACTTGTTTGACAGTGTGTGTACATTCGGTTACGTTTTCGGCGTTTTCGGCAGAATACCAAATATTCGTCAAATACACGAGTCGTGGGATCCCGCCTTAACATTACTTCCGCAACGTTCGTGGTAGTGGCAATATTATTATTATTATTATTAGAATAATATTAGCATCGAGACGTGGCGGAGGAAATATTATTATTTATTGTAATTTCTACTGAGTAATATTTTCGTCGTCGCCGTCGCTCAGTGGTTCGAGATCCAGTTTTAGGCCGAAAAAAGTCCATTTCTTGATTGGAATAAATATTGTTTTTTATTAATCCAATATATATATATCGTACGGAATATAAAAATTCACCGTCTACATCATTATTGATATTATGTTTATGACTTCATGAAATAATATTAATTTAAATTAAAAGGTCTTTAAAATGTCATTCATTGTCAATAGCTATGTTTCTTGACTTTGTATGGGTACCTACTTAATAAAAATAAAAATTCACTTCTATATAAAAAAGGTTATAACTTATAATATACATAGCTTCTTGGACTATTGGGAAAACAAATTGACAAAACGCGCTCTGATGGGGACAATTTCTACCTTCCTATTCGGCGGCAGTGGCGTATTTAGGAATTTGTCATGCCCAGATAATTTTCAGAACACAGAGCCACGGGGGTGAAGCCCCCCACACCACCCATTTCTCTTTATTAAATAAATATACCATATTTATAAGACGATATAAAATTTTCGAGTTTTTAATTATTAAATAATAATATGTACAAAACAAATTTTAAAAAAAGCGGGTAAGTGGATGTCGCTCTGCTGCTGTACAGTAGGTTACAAGTGGGTCAATGTTTAATTGTATCAATGTATGATTGTATTAAACTTGAAGTCAATGATATAATATCATAATATCATTGTATAAGAAAAACGATTCTGAGCGGATACGGTTTGTCAGTCTGCAGGATATTTTATATTGTTATTATTTATTATAGCCTGTAAGTTGAATTACTAATGAAATATTTTTTTTTTTATTATTAATCATTTCTATGGTGATTGGTGATAGACAAAGCGTTAGAAATTAAAATCATATTTTTAGTGGTTTTTCCCGTGGCATTAAATAACTATTGAGAAAATCGAAAAATTACCTCTCTAAAGAACCATCTTGATCCAATTTTCTAAAAGATAAGATACTATATGTCTAACCTATATGTTGAAATCGAAGCACTCCTTCTGATAGAAATTTTATATACAGGAAAAAAAAATAAACACCATTGTAAAACCAATAGATCCCTCACTCAGCTCAGAATCTAATATATAGTTATGTTATGACTTGTATACAAATATTTCCTAAAATACATTATAGGTACCTACTTCATTCATAGTTGATCATAGATAGCTTTTCAACCTTAAAAAGGCTGAAAAGATCTCTCTGGAGTGGTATAGTAGATACTGGCAATGTACAAACCTACAAAATACCTATTTGAATTAAAAAATGAGCTTGGTATTTTTCAACCATTTTCGGTACCAAACTGATAAAAATAATCACGATATTTATTGAAAATGTTGATAACCATAGCTTCGAAAATTTTTTATAAAATCCTTCGTATCGCACGACAAAATTTGTTTTCTTAATCATGTAAAAACACAACATTTAACATTTACGAGACACGAGTCAATTGGGGTTGTGGTGGGGGGTTCGGACCCCATTGACCCTCCCCGCGGTAAATACGACACTGTTCAGCGGGGTATATATAGATGTAATTTTATATCGGTTATTTTACTTTTTCTAATAAATTAATTTTGTTATTGCAACTTTATACGCTGGGAAGTACAATATTTCTACTAATGTTATCACTTCGCTTAAAGCAAACCGTATACGAAATATCGGGAAAATAAATACAAACCAATACCTAGGTGATGTTATCCCAACTCCGAGTAGGGGGGAAACCGCCTAACCATATCAGTAGGTTCAGCAGGGACCTATAAAAGTTGGAGGCCCTCTTTAATGTAAAAAATAAACAGTGATTCTATGAGGTAAAAAAAAATGCACGTAAAGGTATAGGTTAGTATTTTACTGCTTAAAAATGTATAAAAACCATGACATTAAAATATTATAAGTATTATATTATACCAGGTGTATCTTATGTCATTGTGCGTGGGGTTTTTTAAAGATTATATATGGAACGATGATATTGAATTTCGTTAAAATGAAAAAAAAATTGTGTCTCTCTCAGTACATAAATAACATTATTAACTATTGATAATATTATTGATGTCAATGAAAATATTAAATAACAGTAAAACGCGTCTTTTCTACCATGGTGCTTTTGTAGGTACCTATTTACTATTTAGTTGTTGTTGTCGATAAAATAAAATGGTTTTTAAAATATAGAAAAACTTTTCTTTCAAATCACTAAAAAATGTGTATCAGCTTAAAATTGTTTAGGCCCCTTTAATTTTGGCACTTGAGAGTGGCACGGGACTTCAGCCCCCGCTAGACCCCCCCCCCCCCAATAATCCGGGTGAATGTATGTTTCTACTGCAGGAGATATAAGAGGTAAAAATGACACCAGGATATGCATACGTAAGTTCCCACACAAAAAAATTACACCGAATACAAACTTCTTTTCCTGCACTTTATTTAGACTTAGGACTGACAACTTAAATATAGTTGATGTGGTTAAAATTTCTTTGTTTTTGTGTTGCATAAAAAATGTTCAATCAATTTTTGACATTTTATGTCTTTGTTTTGGCACATGGAATCGAAAAACGTTACGTTACGTTATTGACATTTTATGGTTGCCATGGCTTTATTATAACTATTATATAACAATAATTATTTGTTGCCGTGAAATCAGTGCATTAGAAATCGAAAAACGTTACGTTATACCAAAACAAAAAAAAATTCAAAATATCATTTTTCTCATCCGAAATTCGAACTCGATATACGCGCTTATCACACGATAGTTAGATGCGATTGCATTAATATTACAATATTACCTAGGTATGTGCTACATATGATAGCAAGGACAACAAAGACATAAAATGTAGTACTTCATTACAGACTATCGTATGCAATATGATTTTATAATTTAAAGTTATTAATAACTATATATTATAAATTCTTATATATGGCAGAAAAAGTGAAATATCGTATAAAAACCTACCCAACGCTCAAACACATAAAGATCTAAACTTAAAATTTGATGATAAATAAGTTGATTCTAAAAATTTAAGGTTCGTTCCGCAATGAACCTAAATTTGCTAGGTAATAGGTGTTTTAACCCGTCAGTGGTCGCGATGTGAGCGCGGCGCTCACCTCGTTAGTATTTTGAGAGCCATTTGTTTATTTATTACTTGATTCATCTGATACTATTTATACCTTCAATCGACACATATTTAAGTATACTTTTGCAAATATAAAAATTGTATAAATAATTCTTGATTAGATATCGACATGCAATGTTGTTAATATCCATAAATTCAGCGTTTCACTCACTCAATAGGTCAACCAAATACTTTTTCGTAAACTCAGACCTATTTTTAAGTAGCACCCAACATTTATATGTGTACTGTATAATAATCAGCAAAATATTCCAGACCACTAAGGCGAAGATGAATGATAATGATTATCTTATTATATAATTATGTATAAAAAATTATAAATTAATTTTTAGTGGTTAACAATTTATAATCGAGAAAAATTGTAAGAACATTTTTTGTAAAAGATTAAACTATAAATAATTCGTTGTTGGTTTCAATATTTTATGTTCATTATATAATAAATAATGATAAAAAAACAACAAGGTGAGCGCAGCGCTCACTCAATACCAATGGCGGGACTTTACATAGCGATACCAACGACGGGTTAATTGAATCTAGACAATCTAGTCCAAATATATAATAAAAATTAATAATATAACGTGTAGGTATGGTCCATATATTATTTGTATAAGTATAAAATAATAATAGTTATAATAATGATGATAATAATAATCGAAAAAATTAAATTTTATTTGGCTTATTGCGAAAGCTCGAATACTACACATGGTCGTACTGTGTAATTATTTTTAAGTTATAATCTGATATTTTTTTATTGATATAGTTTCCCCCCAAGTATTCGGTCTAGTGCTAGTTCTGATAAAAGTCTTACTACAAATGCTTGAGAAAGTACAAATAATAAGTGGACCTACACATTATATCATTCATTTTTATTATATATTTGGACCAAATACGTTTAAGTTTTCAGTCCTAAGTCTGAATAAATTTTTGTGTGGGAACTTACATATTATGTACCCACTTACCTGCTATGTTTCGTGTGGGAACTTACTAAACCCCCTTAATCCAGCCTTGCAACCTCCCGTTCTTCTCGTACTTCGTAAACAATTTTTTATTATTTTTAGTTTTGAGAACAATCGCTCTGCCGCCGCAACAGTTATAGGTAACGTCAAGTATAAAATAAAAGCAGTACATACAATGACAAATGACAATTAATAATAACATGCACGCAAGGCACAATGAAACAACAATATTATACTCAACTATCATCACAATTTTCGTCAAGTAGTAATGCTAAAATATATAACTCGATTATAAACATCGATTATAAAATACTAATAGTGCTGCAACTCGTATTGCAGATAGCAGTAAGTTCGTAGACCGTAGTCGTAGTGGTATTGCTATTATTACCGCGAAGAGCATTCAATTTTATCTAATACCATAGAGCAAATAATATATTGAAGAACTACTAAATATGACTTTCGATTATACGCCTTCCTTGTAGAATTTTTTTTCGTATTTTTCATAATCAAATTATTTTCAATGTACCTACCTAAATATTATTAAAAAAAATGTTGAATATTTAAAAAAAAGCGTTAGCATGGGGGAGTTTAATAAGTATTATTGAAAAACAATAAGATGTTAAGTAGTTCATATGTTTGTTTCTATTCCACTACAACTGTATTATTATTGACTATTGTATATGTGTAAAAAGTGTGTCGCTTACCTCGACTAGCTGTAAGCGATGTGTATACAATTTTATAATCTTAATGTGTGAGTCGATGCACGCTATTATCATACGATTTTTAGTCTATAATACCTATTAAATTTAATATAATATACTATATTGTGTAAGTATAGTTAGGTACCATATTAAATGTTACCTACTTATATTGTTATTCGACATATTTTGCATTGTTTAGTAATTTACCTTATACCTTTTCAGTTTGTTAAAAATGTATATTAAAATATTTATGATTGGATAAAAATATGGTATCAAGGATATATAGGAGAAAAGCGTAGGCAGTGATGAAAATAACATGAGTGTTTTTTAGATTATAAAGGTTAAGATGAATATACGTATACCATTATAAGTTTATACCTGGTGTTTGCATTAACGCAATATAGTAAGATTTTTAGTATGGAAATGAATTAATTTAACTTATACGCAGTGGTGTATTGGTACGGGTACGCAGGTATACACCGTATACCCATCAGAAGATTTTCGATTTTCGGCGTATACCCAATGTAAAATCTTATTTTACGGGTAAACGTTTATAAAATAACCAGAAAACCAAATAAGATTTAAAATTTATTTAATAGTTCATATAGGAAAAAAACGTTATTCGTTATTATGTATTAATGAACTATTTATCAATTGAAGTAGGTATTGAATATAAGTTATATAACAATATGCCTTGCATTAAATGTATTTTAAGGTTTTAAGTTCAATTTAGTAAACCCATTATTGAATACAAAAAATCTTTGTGGACAATTCTATAGATTGTACCTATAATAATAATGTTATTATTATTTTAATTTTTTTGACATTTGAGTTGATTTTGTTTTATTTTCTATTGTTACATTATTAAAAAATTAATAAAATAATGTTAAAAACTATGTACTAATTGAACTGCAATAACGTTATAAAATATATACGATGATATAATTTGATCGTTTAGGTTACATACATATTTTATTGGTGCGTATACCCATAAATATATTTACGAATACACCACTGCTTATACGTAATAAAAGAGTTATATTTTAATGTATGGAGGTGTGTCGAAATCATTTTACGTGGACGTAGGACATTGTGCTTTTTGTCTTCATAGAATACAGCCCTCCAGGCCGTATCATACTGCATCAAAACATCTTGTTTTCGTGGAACAATATTGTTGATCCGAGAATGAGTCCTTCCAAATAATCCGAGTGATCCGAAGAGTGTCCGTGGAATATCCGCAGAGTGTATATGAAGAGAGACGTGTGCACTGTGCATGCCCAGAGCCTCAAACGATAATTTTTGAGAGCCAAGACGAGTATTCCGAGACCCGCTAACAAGTGATCCGAGAGAGCTTGCTTCTCTGAGGAGGTGTTGGTTGTATAAAGTGTATATTGAAGTTTGTCATCCCCACTTTGTATATTGTATCGTTCATGGATGATCGAGATGCAATTATATTTTTGCGTCAGATGAATTGCGGTGTACATATTAATTGTTGTGTCATCAAGTTTTTAGATAATCAGGGTGTAATTATTGTTGGGTAATACCTACTAATTTTATGAGAATGTTAATTACTTTCTAAAAATAATTTAATTGCGTTATATGTGCCACACCCAAGTATACTCATATTGGACATTCATTTTACAGTTTTATTATTAACAAAACTTAGATTATTAATATTATATTTTACCGTGGTCGTGTTGCCCGTTGAACCAGTTGCAGCTACCGTCGCCGCTCGTCTCCCACCCACACTCGCACCGACAACGACTATGGTCCATGCGACCCTGGTGCCGTGAGTGTTGAACTCCCTTTGTCGGTACGATTGTAAAAGCGTGTGGCGCTTAAAGGGTCATGCGTAAAGGAGTCAAAGGAGTCATGGGTAAACGGTCAAACGAGTCACCCCTCCGCGAGCCGTGGCGTCATGAAAAGGGGATTAGCCGCCTGTGGCGTCATGAAGAATGGACGAGTCGGCGGACACATGAGGGGTGAACGAGATCTTTTGTGTTCGTCAAGGAACATAATATTATATTGTATTATAAAATACTATAATAAAATATTGGTTATTGAAAATTACTAATTAGCACATTGCATTTGTTTGAAATCCTTAACATTAAAAATAACACCGTCTACACCTCTACACCATATTCTGGGTGACAGTGGCGTATATACAAATTATTTTCACTATGGGCCAATTTTGGCAATTTATCACTATTCAAGCATATCACGACTAACATAGCCATAACTACATATTTTAGAGAGCTGGGTGGTTATATAATTATGAAATATATACAATACAAATAAAAATTGCACGATTTAATTTTATAATAAACATTAAGTATAATATTTTTAATGAAATTAATTCTTTAATTCTTTTTTAAAAAATATTGACAATTTCATATATATATATTTTAATGTTATCTAACTGTGAATTTAACATCAAAGTTACTAAAGCAAGCCCTGACAATCATTTCCTTGTTGATTCCTCAAAAACGATTTTAATCATGGTGAAAAACAGTAAATAGTGTAGATATACATGAAATGCTTTAATTGAATCTGCAATTTCACTATGTGCTCTGGCCAGTGTTGGGATTAGATAACGCAAAATTTATCTAGATAAAGATGAAAGATAATACGTGTGAATTTATCTAAATAAAGATAATAGATAAAAAATTTGAAAATATCTAGATAAAGATAAAAGATAAATACATTTTTATCTAGATAAAAAAATAGATAATTAAAAAAAAAATGTTATTTGTTGGTTTGAATTACCAGTATTTATTGTAGTAATAATTAAGTGTATAATTAGTCAGGTACATGGCATACTTTAGTACTTAATCACAAAAATATTATAAAAAAAAAAAATTACATATTAATTATTATAGTAAATACTGATAATAATGTCATATTTTTTAATCATAACTTATAATTTATAAATGTATAATAACCAAAAGGTTTAAATAACATAAAAATAGTAAATTCAAGCACCAAATATTTCTTAAATTACATCAATAACAATGCAGAATAACAATAAGTAATGGGTATGCAAGTATATAATATTATAATCTTAGCAGGGTAGCCACTTAAGTTTAAAATTCTAAATAGTTGAAAAACTATACTAATACTTACAATTTTAACAATTTACAGTAACTTTCTGTTTCAGTTTGATCATTTAAGTAACTATTAAAAATAAAATAATAATATAAATATTATAACAATATTTATGCTTAGCTATAAGACTTAGTTAAAATTATTTATTATTATTAAAACACCTGCAGCATAACAACATTTCAAATGTGTTGTCGCTAAGCCGGTTTCTCCTGGGAACTAAAATCTGTGAACCACTGCTAAACAACCTCTCAACAGGGGCAGATGATGGTAAGGTTGTATTATATTTTAAAAAAACTTTTTTAACAATTGGCAAATTATTTAAAATGTCTAGTTCTTTTTTTTTTGTATCCAAAAACGAAAGTGCTTGAACACTAGCAAGATTTGTATTTTTAGGAGTATTAACTGAGTTTTGAAAAGAAATATGATTTTGATCATGTGAACCATCCGTATCTCCACTAAGAATTTGATAAAATTCGTGGTCACTGTTTTCATTATCATCAGAGCCATTTTCATCAGTTCTATTTTCAATTGAGTATTCTAAATTACATTCAGTTATAAATAATTGTTTGCACACAGTTAAATATCTGACTGGCACCCAAGATAGTTTAAATTTTGGAAGACTTATGGCTGACAAAATAAATGGTTTACTTTTAGTATGTGTTAAATCAAAATGTACTTAAATCGTTCTTCAAGACTTTTAATAATTGAAAAAACCAATGGTTTACAATAGATTAAATGAGTCGATTGAATTAATTTAAGTCTCAGAGCAATAATAGTAGGGGCGACATAACCTAAAAAACAACTTTTTTCCCCTTGCATTAGGTCAAGAGATGTTGCCAAAGGCTCCATGATCAGACAATATTCATCTAGAAATGCCCACTCAGATTGTTTTAATTTATTTAATTTTAACTCTTCAAATGCAACTAACAACTTTTCTTTATTGGCGACCACTTTTTTTACTGCAAAATACATTGAATTCCAGCGTGTAATAATAGGTACAGGGAACTTTAAATTACAGATCTCATATATTTTGTCAGAAGCGACCGAACTTCTGCTAAGAATGTTCCAAAATGCATTTAATTTAACAAACACAGATTTTGAAATTTTCTGATAAGTTGAGTCAGAAATTTTAGCTACATCACTAGTAGCAATTAAACTAAGAGTGTGAGCAGTGCAGGTTAGATGTTCAGGTAAACAAAAATCATCATCGTCGTCATTACATTCAATATTTTCAGAATTTGAAAATAATGTTGATATTTCTACGATTTCAACATCTGCATTATCAACCTCACTGCCAGAGTCACTTATTTCAACATTAGATTCATCATCACTACTTTTGAACCAATCGTTATTAGAACTTTGAGCACTAAACTGACTTTTATTTGGGGTTTCTGAATGAATGGAAAATGTTCTGAACGCTTTTCCGAAATTTGAAGCATTATCGGTCACAGTATGCGATATTTTGGAATTGTTAATTTTAAAAGATTTGGTGATTTCATTCATAACCTGTGCTATATTCATGTAAGTATGACTGCCCTTTATGCGCCTACAACCAAGAACATACGAGTACCTGCTATAAGTATTTTCGTCGAGAAAGTGGCAAGTCATACCCAAATAACTTTTATTGTTACTAGACCATATGTCTGCTGTTGTACAAATAAATGATACTTTTGATATTAAATCAGTTAACATAGTAACATAAGAAGTATAACTTAATTTTAACAATTTACTCAAATCTTTTGTATCAGGGAGTAAAGCTGTATCTGTTATTCCAGTAAGGCCCATTATTAATCTTCTAAATGCTGGTTTTTGGCAAGTTACCAATGGTCTCATTTCTTGGACTACATAATCAAAGACCAAGTTGTTGATCTAAAAGCAAATCATTTTAGGTAATTAAAACACTTGATCAATACAATTTTAAAGGCAATAGTTGAATTAACTAGAATTAACTTAAATTAAATCAATTTATTATAAAGACAGATAAGTATCAATTGACAATTATTATTTATTACTCTTTTAAAGATATTTTGGAACAGTAAATAGTAATTAAATATTTGAAAAACAATTAACACTTAAAAACCTATGCACCTAATGTAAAAATAATTTTGAACTTAATTTTTTTACATTTCACAAGTGGTGAAATTTGAATAAGCGGTTTATGATAAAGATCGTTCTGTATTATAATATAAATCAAACTTACTGTTTGTTTTGATATTTGCCTTTGTTGTATGTACTGCGGTATTTTTTGTTGTTGGCTTCCAGAATATGATGGCTGTATAACTTTAAAGTCTACAACATTAATACTATAATTAATATACTACTAATTTTTAAGGCTCGTCATTAATGCAAGTAAATTTTTTATGTTACTTTATAAAATATAGGTAATAATATTTAATCTTTTTCTTTTATAATAATTATAAATAATAAATAAATTATAAATTATATTATATTTATAATTATTATAAAAGAAAAAGATTTTTTGTTTTAATACCTGTCCTACTTATTTAATAAATTAAATATTATTACCTATACATGATATATAATAATATAATATACTTGTTCATACACAATTATATTATATTATTATATATCATGTATACAGTATACTTAAGGCGCTATTATACTACATCCGTTCTCCACATGAACCGTGTAGTTAACATTATAAATACACTCTATATTACTATTCTATAGTAATTTCCATAAAGATAAAAAAAAAAGTTTGTATTTACTCACTTGAACTAGCATTATTAATTTTCTTTTTTTCATCTTTTCTTATTTTCAATTTGGATAATATTGATGAATGCTTCTTCTAAAATATAATAATTAATAGGTTGGGTTAGATAACATACAAATTTAAAATCAACTTAATTTACACAAAATATATTTAGTATCTAGGTACATACCTTAATATGACTTAGAAAATTGCCAGTAGAATTTATTTGACCGTTTATTGGTTTTTTACACAATTGGCATTCAGCTATTAATTTATCGTCAACACATGAAGTAATTTTATAATAATTACCATCAAACAAGTAATGCTTTGATAATTTTACAGTAACGGATGATGCAGCTGACACATTATTTTCTTCAACATCAATCAAACCAGACTTTATAGCACTAGGTTCATCAATAGTCTCTTCAATAGGTTCATAGATTATAGTTGATTTTTTATTTTTTTTTGTGGGTAAAGAGTTTTTCGAAACATCAAACATCGGTGTCAAAAAACGCTTCATATTAAAATTATTATAGGTATATAATTTAAATAGGTAGTTAATTTAATAAAAACTGCGTAGTAAAAACAACTTGCAAAAAACTAAAAAGTACGAAATACGAAATACGATATGCTAAATATACGATCATCACTCGTTCTTAACGATACTGCACGACCATAGACAAGTATAAGAACTAAGAAGTATTAAGAACACTTGACTGACGACTAGGTACGACACTATGTAGACTTTGGACAGTATAGAGTAGGTACAATTATTGAACAATGTCTGTGTCTCCACATAAATTGGACTCTAGGATTAGTATACTTGTCTATGATTGGACTGCATAAAAACCATGATAAAAATAACAAAGGAAATAATTATTAATGGATTACAAAAATAGACTATTTTCAGAAACCACTGCGTGCCCGCGACCCGCGTAGTCCAACGCGGTGGAGTAATGTCGGCGTGAATTATATATATATATATAATATATATATATTAGCTTATCAGTTATCGCCTATGTGACTTGTTAATACTTGTTGTGACTTGTGGTACAATTATTGTATAAATAATATACGGCTAGAAAATCCTGAGGATGAATATAATATTACATAATATTACTAACTCAACCAAAAATAACCCATTAACTATTAACTAATATACGAATTACGATTTACGATTATTAAAACAAAATATAAGAATAAAAAATACTATAATCTCAGCAAAAATACAGACATTATCTAGATAAAATTATCTAGATAAGTAAAAAATGTATCTTAGATAATTAATTAGATAACTTGGCATTATGTATCTAGATAAGATAAAAGATGACTAAAAATCTATCTAGATAATTTATCTAGATAAATTTATCTAGATAAGTCCCAACACTGGCTCTGGCCTAGGGAGCCACCCCTCTATATACGCCACTGCTGGGTGACTTATAATATAATAAGTATATTAACCCGAGCCATTTCGCTTTTAATTTTAACATGTTTAGTAGTCATATAGCCGTATAGGTATCAAGGACTTTTATAGATGACTTTTATAGATTGTCTTAGATTGTATTATTATTATGACTAATTATTAATAAATAGCAAAAAACAATAATTATGCAATGAAGTTATATGTGGCATGTGCACTACTAGGTCTATGTTCATTATTTTAAAATATTTTGGTGTGGAATTAAGTGTGCAGTAGAAAAATATCTTGATTTTAGGCCCTGTGTTGAACAAGCAGAATTTTTTTTCGGGGCAACGCCGGGTAATTCATATTATAATAATATTATTAATATGCATTTATTTTAACAATCGTCGTTCGACAATCAACATAGATAAAATACATGGCAATACTTTATAGGTAACGATATAAATAAATAAATTGACCGAAAACAATTTTAAAAAGTGGACAATAGATATATAGCGACGGCTTCAATCATCATTGCCGACAACAAAATCTAATTTCCATTAATATCGTAATAATAATTAATATTTTTACTATTGACGTTATTGTCTTGCGTACTAGCTTGAATGAGTGATATACCTACGTCAGTTGTATTTATTGTATAGACATTTGTAATTTGTTTATTATTAATTTTTTTTAAGTGTCAAAAACATACTTACGTGGTTCAATGTACCTAGTGAAAATTAAAGGATAAACGCAAAGTCGGAATAAGAACCTATTGGGCCCAGTGTAACAGGCGATTATTACCCCCCTTCAATATTATTACCGGGGGGGTATTAATCACCTGAGGTAAATCGCCTACAGTAACAGGTGATATATAATATTTACCGTAGGGGGTACTAATCGCCTGTAAAAAAAAAAGTTTCGTTCTTAAGACATGAAATAAAAAGTAAATTGTAAACGGCAAATATTAGTTGCAATTAGTTAACAAGCCAAATATTACCTACCTATATAATTGATTTTTTTTCCGTTGAACAATTATTTTTTTAAATAAAAAATAAATATTTGTAGGTAGTATATGCGTTAACATATGTGTTCGTGGACTAATCGGTTTTCATGGCATGTAAAAAAGTTTTTTCTTAAAATAAGAAATAAAGAGTAAATTATAAATACCAAACATTCGTGTACGAGCCGGGAGCGATTAATAAAATAAACGCGAGTCCGGTTATCTAATTACGGTGCGCGGCTCTTGACGAACACGGCCAATTTTCACGCTGGTCACTGCAGCGGGTGTGGTAGCGGCTGTATGTAAATGCAAAATTAACCTTTTTCTAAAAGTTGATATGTAAACTGTAAACTGCGGCAAAAAAAAATTTTACATTATACAAACTGTGACAAAACTGATAAGATACATTATACAAGCTGCGGCAATTTGTTTTATATACCTTCTATATTATTATTAGGTATAATACCTATACTATATGTCTATATTATAGTACCTAAATCATATATACCTACCTATGTGTACCTATGTACGTATATCATTTAATTAATTATTGATGTAAGTTAATTATTTAAGTTTAATTATTTAATTATTAATTATTTATGAAGTATGTGATGTTGCGTCTTGCGCAGATATTGGTAAGGTAAATCCAAATGTATTTTTAAGTTTTAACGAAGCATATCGGTAATATCGGTTCCTTCACTTTTGATAATACGAATATAACAAACAATGTATACTGTGAATCTTTCCATTCAAAATTTAACGCATATTTTTATCATCATCATCCATCACTATATAAATTTATAGATGCTCTACAAGATATTCAAGTTGACACATATATAAAAATTAAAAGTGCAGACGAAGGGGTAATACAAAAAAGAAATAAAGGGATAACGCAAAAATACAAATTTATTAACGAACAGAGGCAAATGAAAGAAGATGGACGAATTTCAAGATATGAATTTTTGAAAAAAGTATGTTTTAAGAATAAACGACAAAATGTTAATTAGGTACCTACCTATTGTATTATTATTTTATTTAAAAAAAATGTTTTTTTGATTTTACGATCACTATACGATCTTAATAATTTTTAGTAATAATAATTGGTTTTTGATTATACGTACATTACCATCTCTTAAAATAATTTTTAATAATAATAATATTTTCAATTTTAAAATTGGTTTTTCCTTTATTTTTCGCCTAATACTCTATGACCACGGATAAAATACGCATTATAGCTGTCATAATACGTAGGTATTATACCTAATTAAACGATAAACGTATAAAATATAGGTTATCGTATAGAAATGTATAAAGGTAGTTATGTTTTTTTATCATTGAACTATAATTTAACCCAATAATCCATAACAATAACCCACTTGTAACCTACTGTATTGCAGAGCGACAACCACTTGCCCACCTTTTTTTAATTACTCTTTTTTAACATAACATTTTTAGGAAATTTTGGGGTAATAATATCAAAAATGTGAAATAATCGATTTCAAGTAGAGTTGACAAAAAATTGAAATCTGTTTTCAGAATTCTTATCGCTTCATTAGATCAATGGGTACGTTTGGCAAAGAAAACGTCTAAAATCCTATGTTGCGCGTGTGTTGGATAAAGACAGAAAATCATAGGGTGGAATCCTCTTAATACATTTATTTGTAATAAATTTAAATTTAAAATACTCATCCCATAGAAGTTGGTATTAGAAATCTTTAAATATCCTAGGTATTCCATTCATTAAGGAGATGGATGGAAATTTGGTGTTTATCAAATTATTTATTTGTCATAAGTGAAATTAGTTAGTTTCTTTTTAATTGAGTATTCGATACTACTAAATACAACAAATAATGACAAAAACATGTGTCTATGCAGAATTTATTAGGTATTCATAGTTTATAATTTTCTAAGTATGAAACATAATACTCAGTCACGGTTCTAGTAATTACAAAGAAGTGTTCATTTGTTCATTGTTGAGTATTTAGAGTGTCTAGAGATAAAGGCACTCTAATTTTGACTCACAAGCTGTTCCAAAATAAAGTTAGATGACAAGATTTCCATTTATAAACCGTTAAGACCTTAGAGTTAATTAATCGGTTATCATTACTCTAGAAACAAGTAAATACAATTAGCTCTCGTAGAATGAGATTACTTATTGTATTTAGTCGTCTAATCCATTTTACATGGCATGCAGTCTACATTTACAATTCTAGTATTATGGCACAATAATGCATTGTTAAACTCAGTATAATTGTAACGTTTTTAGACTTAAAACATTAATTAAAATGATACTTATCTAATATTGATTGTTTAAATACCTATTCAATATTTGGAAAGTGACAATCAACAGAACAGGCACCATAAAATTAATAATTTTTGTATAAAAAATAATTAAAACATAAACTTAAGATTTATTTTAAAATTTGCATTTATTTTGATAATAACATAATAATTTGCTAACTGTTACTTCATACTTTTTTTCAATTTAAAATTATCATGTCATTTATGGTCTTAAAATGTTTTATTATATTACCTTGCCATGTGTGTCCGTGTCACATTGTAACAAGATTAATGATGATGATTAAAAAAAAGGGATGAATATTATTGTATTTATTAATGTTTAAAGTTAGTTTTAAGATTAAAATCAAATTTTTTTCAAGTTCAAGTTTCTGTGTTTTTGTCACATTTTCTATTTAGTTTTTCTTCAACAATTGTGACATTTGTTGCATAGACGCATAGTTCTAAACTCTAATGGTTACACTAATTGATAATGTATAATATATAATTCGACAATTGTAAAAATTGTGGAACAAAAGATAAAAACCCATATACAATTTAATAATACATATAACTAATAATAATTTTTAGTGGAACATATACTTTAATATGTCCATAAAACTATTTAATAACACATAATATCTAGATCGAACAAAATCATTTGACTTTTACAACATTTAGCAAAATAATTTTTAATTTTCAATTGTATGTTAATATTAAAATGATTATAATTTTATAAATTGGAAGTTTGAACAAAGAATTTGAATTGCTACATGTTTGTACATATTTGTACATAAATTGTATATTATGGAATATGTTATATATTTTTCGTCAAGTGTTACTGCTGTGTAGCTCCTCTCACGGTGTCAAAGTCAATTGTATTCCATCCCATATGCTCATTGTAAATATTATTACAGATTTTATAATGTATATATTCAAATAAATGTTAAAAAAAAAGAGGGTAAGTGGATGTCGCACTGCGGTACAGTAGGTTACAAGCGGGGCATTGTGTAATGGATTGTGTTAAACTTGAACTCAATTATATAATATCATTGTATAAGAAAAACGATTCTGAGCGGTCAGTCTAGGTATAAGCACGATTTAAGATAGTATGGTTGCCCATCGATCCATTAGACAAATGTTATCACACGGCATACGGTTTGAATCGAAAAGTCACGTGATCTATGGGGTCCCCCGCATGCAGCGCTCATATCGGTACAAATTAAGACTAATAAAAATTGTTATGTTATACCTAAATGCAATAAAAATATATATAATGATCATATTATATTATCAATTACAAAATAGTCCACTAGAAGCGCTAGCACTGGCGGTCCGATTTAAATCCAATGCTGTCTTATCATACCTCGTTGGGCAACCATACTATCTTAAATCGTGGGTATAAGACATATTATATACTTATCTATGGTATTAAAAAAAATTTACCTATAATAGGTAGGTATAAGAAATTCCAAATTAATCATATCACAATATCCATTAGGTACTTATAACGCGTTATACATCAACGGCAAACCATGATACTATATAGATATATAATAGTGTACTTTAGAACTTTCAAGTACACACGAATGATATTATACAATCACAACAAAATAACTAAAATAGTTATTCTAGGTTTTTTATTATGTAATTTCATCCAAATCTGAACTTAAAATGACAATAAAAATAAACTGTTTTTTTTTTTTTTTATATATATTTCATTTATCCATTTCACAATATTTTGATTTCTTTGTGTTGTTGACAAAATACTGAGAAAAAAAACATCATCTCACAGAAAATATTGAGTGTTCAATAAAATGCCATTTGTTTATATACAACATAGATTCTAACAAAATAGAATAAGTAAGAAGTATGAAGAAAAATTAATTAATTTCACGTCACTCAAGACACACAGTGTGTAAATAGTCTGTTTGATTCGGATGGTTCTGATTCTAAATTCTGAATGGAAGGAGCGGACCTGTGAAAAAAATAGTTGGTTTTAGTTCTTAAATTGTGGTTCCCATTTTGTGCAATAAGCAAGGTAACAAAAGTTAATTTATAAAATTGTATCCAAATAGTGCTAAATATCACTACACTCATTTGGGCAAGCAATGTTGTCTTGTTTTTCCAAAAGTTCCATATGATATTGTTTTTTAAAAATTTGAATAATTAAAAGAGCTATTATAGATAATCAAACAAATAGAAACAAAACCCTTACCGATTGTGAATCATGTGACTTTTTACTAAATGACCAGCAGTCAGGGCCGACATCAGCGACAGCTCGCCGGCTAAAACTGTTGCACACAGTATACGTGCTAATAGTTTAGCGTTGGCCCCAGGGGTTCGAGAGTTTGCAACTCGTACACCAAGCATTTCCAAACACACAGATTGACCAGGTAATGAAGTTCCTTCGCCTACTGTACCAATCTCAACCGAAGGCATTGTACATGATACATACAGGTCTTCACCAAGTGCTTCCATCAATGTCATGCAATTGCTGCTCGCCACATTTTGAGCTGGATCCTAAAATATTGAGGGCAAATAATTAAAAATATGGCTAAAATATTATAATGTTATCTTAACATAGTATAAAACCAAGTCCCGCTGTCTGTCTGTATGCTTAGATCTGTAAAACTACATAACGGATTTTTATGAGGTTGTTTTTAATTATTATTGATAGAATGATTCAAGAGGAAGGTTAGGTAGGTTCAACCCTCGGAATTGCTCAAACAGGAAGTTTGAGATTTACGATGGACATATTTGTTTATAAACGGTTGCTATTGGTTATCAGGCAGATCAGGTACAAGCATGCATCAAATCAAATTTTCACACATTGCCTACAAAGGTGGCTGAGTTGCAATTAAAGCCGCTCATCAGCGTGTCGTTGCCTACTTGATATGCTGTTGCACATTGTTAAAATGATAATGTCTGAGTGGCACTTACTGCAACGAGTTACACCCAAAAGGAGTTGAACAATCACAATTTTTACGGGCAACAAAGTGAGCGGGATCAGCTAGTAATATTATGATGAAAAAAATAGTTGTTTATTTACTTGTCCTGTAGCAATGTTACCAGTACTATCTCCAATACTACCAGCAATAGCTAATCCCATCAAGTTTTTGCTTATGTTAACATCAACCAATGCTGCTACAGTAGTTTTCAGTACCTCAGTGACAATTTTTGAAGGTACAATAATTGCTTCACCAACAACATATTTTCCACGGCCTTCAATCCTATATAAGAAAAAAACGTAAATGATATAATGGAAAAATGCATACAATTTTTAAAAATTTCATACCAATTGACTGCGGCTGGCTTTTTGTCTGAACAAAGTTAATTAAATTATTAGTTCAATATTAGTTCATAATTAAATCTAAAGTTAATTTGTTTTTACAAAGCTGGAATACTTCATTTTTTTCCAACCCAAAACTAAATTATAGACTTTATACAGTATTTCCATATAAGTTAAATTCAAATGATATAAATTTTTAACTTTAAACAATTTATGATACATATTTTTTGAAATGAAAACAAAATAGACTGAAATAGTGAAATATAATTAAATTAAAAACAAAATAAATTAACTTAACTTACTTCTTAAAATGAAAAATTAACTCGTTAATTTCACGTTAATTAAAAAAGAAATATAGTAAGTTAACAGTTAAGTTAATGAAAATCCAAAAGTAACTAGTTAAGTTAAAGAGTTAAAATAATATTAACTTTTTAACTCGTTAATGCCAGCCTTGGAAATTAATAACTTCATTTTTCAAATGTTAACATAATTACATAAATAAGTCCAATAAATATATATAATAATTATAGATTCAACAAAATCTTATATAAATAAAAATAAATCTAAATATTTATTAGTAATTTAAATATTAATTGTAATTATAAAATTAATGATTTGATTAAAGTGACATTATTTGTAATGTTAAAACGAGCGCTTTTGATGCATATGAATGGTATTTAATTTAAGAGGATTCACAAAATGCCTTCCTTAAAACAATTTTTTTTCTTAAAAATTGTATACATAATACACGCACGTGTTGTATACTTGTATCCATCTTACTAACTCATAACATATCAAAACTTATGTTTAGTAGTTTCAATTTTGGGTTGAATTAAATATTAGATAAGTTATAAAACGTTCAGATAAGAACATTATTTGAATCCTCTTGTTGGTTTTTACTATATTTTAATGTTTAATTATGTAATGAGTGTATAAAATATTAAAATTTAAAAATACTCATAACTTACTTCAAAATTAAAACATTACAAAAAACCAACAAGACAATACAGAATTCACTATAATATTAAATTTAACAGCAAAAAATTGGAACTGCTGATTTGGTTTTGTCCATACGTAAGACAGAGACAACATATTATGTGGATATGACTTCATTTTAAATACATTTAAAATATTAAATAATTATATTATATTGTACTATTTGTACTGCATAAAAATATATACAGGGGAAATGTTTGTGTTTAATAACTTGTTTCATGTAAAAATTATCTTCACTAAGCATATGCAATAGGTATATGCATATATTTATAAGTTGAGAATAATTATAAATACTGACTGAAAAAAATTACGTTATACCTAGATTATTGTAAGAGTATTAAATATTTACCTGAGCCTTAAAAATATCTAAACATTCATCAAAAGGCCTGATTTCCACATTGTTGTCACCATCAACATTTTCTGTTAGAAACATTTTGTTTAAAGTATAAACTGATTCTTTTTGATACGTAGTTTGGCTATGTGTATGTTTAAAATCTTATTGGGTTTCATGGACATGTACTGAATGACCTGTATGTAAAAAAATAAAAATATTTTGGGCGTCTTTTATTTTTGTTAAATAGTTTGAATTAATAAACTAATTAAATTGTATTTATTGATAATATTTATAAATTGTTATAGTATAATGCTTTAAAATGAATGATTATTAACAATAAAAATATTTCCAATTTTGAAAGGTCAAGACTAGTAGAAAAAAATTATAACACTGCTAAATACAATGTCAGTTCATATTTACTATACAGTATGCGTATTTTAAAATTGTACTCACCGGATTTGTTTGTTGACTGTTTTTTATTCACCTAGGCTAAGGTATGAGCTAGATCATCACGGTCTCCAAAGAACCAAAACCAAACTATCATTAATAGTAAAAGTATCAATATAACTATATGACTAGACATCCAACTATTGAAAAAAAAAAGGTTAATATTAGATTCACACAATGACATTCTTTTAACGTAATTGATGTGAATAAATAAATTATTTACAGACATTCACACTTACTGCACAATAGAGATATGAACAGAACGATGGTAATTCTCTTCGGTTTCATTAAATACAGCAAACTTGGTAACTTGTACTCCTAACATACTATCTGCTTCAGTTTCCATACCACTCAATGCTCATCGACTAAAATGTAGTGAACAAGTTTCAAGTTTAAAATATTACAGACAAATGAAGGCAAACTGAATGTTCTCCTTTCTAAGAAAACATATAACCATACAAATGTTATAAGAATACATTCTATTGTACTAATTTTTATTTAAATTTTTTTATTCTAAGAAAATAAAAACTATTTTTCTGTATAAATAAATATATATATATATATATGAATACACAAACAGTAAAATATGGATCACTAAAGAATAAGTAAAGGTAGGTAGTGTTTCTTAATTTCTTATGCAAATCCTAGACCATATTGTTAAAGTTATGAATGAAATTTTACCTCTGTACGTGAACAATCAGTACACCCACTGACATTATCACCTTAACGCTTTGTGTGATTGGGTCATGATGCAGTTATCTGAGAACGTTCACCCCAAAACGGCATACCATTTTCATCTCCTCTTCTAAGTAACTGTTAATTAAACAATGCATTGTCAGAAAAACTATTGCTGCATACCCGAGCAACCAAATGTCCAATAATATTAATATTTAAATTTAAAAAAAATAACTTACATCCAATACCAATGATAAAGAAGCTGGATAAAAATAATGATTACCACATAGTTCACAATGAATGACATGCATGTAAACATACACTTCTAAATGTTGGACACTTGACAGCAACCCGACACTTATAACAAGACTACATACAATTGAGTCCAAAGAAAATGATGGACCTAGCAATGACATGCTTTTAGATGTATTATTGATTGCTTCGGTCTGTGAGCAGCCACTTAGTGCAAATTGTGCCAACAAACTGGCTTTTTTGAGTTAACAATTAAAACTAATAGGAATAGGAACATCTCTGTAACAAAAAAATAAATAGTGTTTATTATAGGTACCACAAGTCAATCATTTTTAACATATTTAGCCGTAACAAATTATCTTTACTCACTTTAGGTGTTCATTTAAGTAATGTATTACTATGGTACTAAAAATGAAGATTGAAAATACTGTAAACATGGCAGCAATACCTGAAAATAATTTTCATAAGTGAAATTATTAAACAATTTTCTAATTTTCTATGAAATTTAAATAATACAATTTCCTAGAAAGATAAATCAATTTGATACAAATTTGAGAAATTATATCAAATTATACATAATAAAAATAGAAAGTGGTAAGTAACTAGGTAATTGCACAATTTAATTGATGAGAGCAAAAACAAATGGATCAAGCTACCAGTTAGTGATTCAAGATGGAAGTAAAAATTGCAGCAGTTATGTTCAAAAGATAATATTTCAATAACAAACCAATTGATCAAATTATTTAACCAGTTTTAAAAATTGATAAACAAATAAAATATCCAAACATTTCTCAACAATTTAAGACCAAGAGTTTAATATTATCTGCCTAGTAAGTAAAATGTTTTGTAGAATGTAGATATAAATAATATAAATGGAGATATAATACCTATGTACAATAAATAAAAATAATAATCCACCTACAAGTTTTAATTAACAACTATGAAATAATTGGTATGTTTAGTGACTCACTCTATATACTAAAGTAGGTATGCTTACAGAGTGCATAATGCAAATTTGACATATTTAAGTGTAAAATTGTCATAAACAATAATGAATGCGCAACTTCGTAATACTTGATATTTTTTTTGTCTATTACTCATCAAAAATTCCTTCGCAATTAATAAAACCTAACTATGATTCATTTGTTTTTATCAAAGAAGATATGACACTATGACAGTCCTATAACATGTTTAAGATAAAAACTTATTTGCTGACCCTTTTAAGTGAATTTAAAAAAAAAAAGAAGGCTCTATCAATCAGGGAGTAATAAACTTGCGCCAGTGAACAAAACAATGAAACAAAAAGCTGAGTTATATGATCAATTATTTTTGTTGACCTTGCTTACATAAGTTAGTAATTGACAATTGAGATATTATTCACAGAATCAATAAAATCTTTTTACTATATTATAATATGTCAAGTCCGCGTTTCATCCGGTTAAAAGTGTATGGTCTAGACTGCAACGACCTAACACCACAAATGGTCAGTAAAGTATACAACTGGATGTACAGACATTTTAAACCGAAGTTACCATTTTTTTCCTGTCTTTTACTGAGGTAAACATGAAGTCATGGTTGTTTAACTTTACTTAAATATATAAATATATAATAAACCGGGTGTTTCTTTTATCATTGAAAACTCATGATTTCAAAAGGTATAAATATTTTTGAAAGAAAAGATTTTACATGGCTTCAAGTCATAAAAAAACAACATTATTTTTAAAAATATATGCATATGTTTTAATATTGATATTATTTTGTTTTTATTGGTCTTGAAATTATAATAATTTTTCTAAGAATTTCGATACATAAGAATCGAATTTAGGACAAGCAATTTACGAGTTATAGGTATTTAAAGTTTAGATGAGCGGAACGAAGTGGTAAGGGGTTACCTGGCAAAACGTTCCACTATTCCATCTAAACTTTAAATACTATAAAAAAATAAACTCTAAATTCGATTTTTATGTATCGAAATACTCAGAAAAATAGTCTGCTTTCGAAATGAAATAAAACTGTGTTGTAATCAAAAAAGTAAAAAACTGAATTTTTGAATAAAAACATTGCAATGTAAGGACTTGAGACCATGTAAAAAAAAAATATTTTAAAAGACACTTTTACTTTTTTGAATAATGAGTGTCCCCTACTGTCAAATTGTTAAATGATTCACTCCATACAATATAATATATCCCATATTAGTATACATAATAATCATCTTACCCAAAACATATTTTGAATCCAACTGCCTGAGATTATTGAACAGATAATGGCAGTAAAGCACGGCTATACATCTTATTAAAGTCATAAATATTACGTCGATGGCGTGCGATTCGTCAGCCTAGTGCGATTGAAAACAAACATTGAAAACCAAAAAATCAATACATATTATTTTGTAGGGCACTTGAAAAGATAATATAACTACTAAGAACTAGAGTGCCTTGACAAGGATCGATCAATCTCCATCAAGGCACTCTACTATATAAGAACGTATCAATAGTATAGAGTATAGACTATAGGTATATATAATTTATATAGGTATTTAATTATTAATTAAGAATGTACCTACATACGAGCAAAAAGATTAGTCGACAGTACGACACTATACAGGATAAATACAGGAATGCACCGCTCGTGGTGGGCTTGGGCAGTTGATATCGTGGATATTAGATAACATGTTGATTATCAGTTATCAGTAATTTAAGGGGCAAACTAAAATTTTGAACAAATCTGCTATTACGGTATGATATTCAAAACTTACCAACTCATACCCAAATAGGTTTTGAGCTATCTTAATAATTGTTGCCAAGTACTGTCGTGTGTTGTAGTCAGTCGTCACTGTAATGTACACGTCATGTATAGGTGGGGAAATTTTAAATCGTAAATCATTGACACGGGTCAGGGCAGCGAAGCAAGATATGCTGAGGCAGGGATAATATTTTCCTTATAATACCACCGTACGCGCAGGCACGAGCAGTCCCGTTGTCGCTGAGTGATTCGGCGAGAACGTAGGTACGACGATTTTACGGACAAGTATTTTTTTAAATAAGTGAATTATTCATGTTTGTGTAACCTAACCAGGGTAGCGGCTTAACTGTTCAAATCTTTAATAAATATTTTATCATTATATTTAAAATTTAAGACTCATTTAACGGAAAATCAGATAAAGGAAAATTATGTTAAGGGGGGGGGGGCTCCAATCGGTCGTGTTTTAGGGATATTAATATAGGCATGGTAATATAACATGATGATGACATTAAAATGACTTGAAGTGTGTGCATAGAAAATTAACTACGAACATATTACATTAATAAATATGGGTGAGTTTAAACTTTAATCGTGTTACTATTACGGATAGTAGGTACCTAAGAATATGTTTTCAGAAAAAAAATTGGTAAAGGCGATATTAAATAGGTAATAATCAGTAAGTATATACTAGGTATATTTTATTATATAATAAAAAATATAATCAATAATAATAATTACTCATTCGATATTTTTTCCCTCTCAAATCGATTTCGGGGGAAGCGTATTTGGTCTGCGGCAAAGATTCTGACTATTTCAGCAGTTACTTTGGTAATGCACCTACTTACACTCGGCTGACTCGGGTACAAAGAATCATTACCTATTCCCCTCTGATATGCACCGGTTGCTAAAAACTGGATCGTGACAAATACCTAAATTCAATAATACATTTAAGGTGTAAACTATAGTTTATGACACATATTTAATTACCTATATACCTATATTATAATTTGTAAGTCGTAACAAATTAATATAAGCAAGGCTGGGCAAGTTAACTATTTTTTTTAACTCGTTAAGTTAAGTTACCTAATATAGGAAAATGTAAGTTAAGTTTAAAGTTAAAAGTTAACTTCATTTTTTTTTAACTTGTAAAAGTTACAAGTTAATTAGAAAATAAAAGTAACTTAACTTAGTTAGAAATAAGTTACTTTTTTTTTTAAATAAAATTAACAATTATACCTACCTACCTTTTTTAAAGCTAACAAATAACATAATAATTCAATAAATTAAAAAATGTCTTACAATATTTGAATAAATGTTTGTAATAAAATTAGTTACTGTAGGTACTTATATTAATTTTGTGTATTATACTTTAATTAGGTAAATAGTAAATACCACGCTACTACAGGTATTATTTAAATCGACGGGCCAAGTTATCACCGTAATTCTATGAATGAATAAAGATATAATTAAGTAATGATATTAATAATGATTAGGTATAGGTTAGGTGATATGTCGTGTATGGGATAGGTACTGAGTAAATTGTTATATTTTTCTTTGACGCGGTTACCCCTATGATATTTCCCTCTATAATATAGTTATAAAATATTTTCTGTGAATATGCAATATAAAAACTTACTATTATTATAAATTATTATTTAATAAAATATATTTAATATTTCGGGGTTTTTTTTTATGTAATTAATTTTACAAAATTGAATTAATTTTAAATAATATGTGGTTTGGGAAAAAAATTAACTTAACGTGCCAATAAAATTAATTAACTCGTTAAGTTACTGAATAACATGGGGAAAAATGTAAATCGTTAAGCTAGAAGTTACTTCTAAAAAAAAAGTAACTCGTTAATTAACTTAGTTAAAAGTAACTTAACTTTTTAACTTAACTTTAACTTATTAACTCGTTAATGCCCAGCCTTGAATATAAGTAAGCGTATAGATATAGTAAAGATTTAAACTTAATTGAACTCCAACACTTAAACCATTTTTCCTAATTTTAGTTAGGTTTGGCCTAAGGTGCTCAATTAACATTGAAACGTCGTTTTTTGTAAGCCTATATAGTTTTTTAAAATTAAAGTCACTTAAATCAAACGGATTACATTTGTCTCTTAAAACAGATTTATGGAAAGTAAAAGCCCTATTATGGTCTTCTATTTCATCTAATAACGCATATGCTATAAACGCCATAATTACCTACTCACTACAAACTAAAAAGTAATATTAAATATTAAAATATACGATGTTAAAAATTAATGGTGAAGTTACAACAGAGTAGGTACTTATACACATCAAATAATAATTATAAAACAATAGCAAAGTCAATAAAATAGGTATATTTTTTATCATAAAATCTATTTAGCAGATAACAATTGTTAAAGTCATGCATAATGCAACATTATTTAACGCCAAATCAAAAGTATACACTCAGTCACTTAATTAAGACGGTCTTAAACCATTTTTAGTCCATAATGCTTAGAGAATCGCAAAAATCGTCTATGGCTAAATGCATGATTAAATTAACTGTTTTAGTCACATCAATGACTAAATGTGTGACTAAAACTTTTAGAGAATTGCCCTGCAGGGCCTGAAAACCCGAGTTTATGATAATTTTAGTCGTACTTGAGTTCTTACCTTTTATCGGAGCAGCGCCGGGATATACGTACTATGTGTCAATGAAGTTTTATTAAACTGAATAGTGCCAAGGTAAATGACGTAATCTTTGAGTTGTTTCAACTAGATAGGGACGAACTAAGAATTGACAAGCGCGTACCTCGAAGTTAACAGTGCCGTTCTAATTAATTTTAGAGAGTGTCGTTGACTAGAGAATTCGAGGGCAAGGCGTATAGTAGGTTTACCGCGTATTGTACAATACCCTGATAAGGGTGTAGCCCATAAGCGCAAAATATGACCCAAACGCAACCCAAAAGCGCAAAAATAAATAACCCTTAAGCGCAAAAAAAAATTACCTTTTTAATAACCCATAAGCGCAAATCAATTTTATAAAAAAAGTGTCTTTAATTAAAATCGTAGTTATTATTAATATTAAATTAAGCATTTACAGTGTCACAGTGATATTAAAATTGGCAATAAAAAATAAAATAAAAATAGTAAAAATAAAAAATATAATGTTGAGTATTATTTTAAAATTAAATTTGAAATTTGAAGCCCACTGTCTTCAAATATTCCAATCTGAAAATTTTTTTTTCATTATACATGGTCCAAGTTTTTGTATTGGAGATGGCTTTAGATTTGCGATTCGTAGTTGTTCGACCATTTGACTGTATTTTTAAATAAACTTCCGCTTGGTGTTCTTTAATCACTTCGATAAAATTATAAATAGATTTGTGCGGGTTATAAAATTGATCTTTCAAATGCCGGTGATATGATTCTGGACCATTGGTAGTAATTGGGCCATTCGAAGGTGGCTCAGCCCAGAGGTGTGGTGGATATCTGCTGTAATTTTCAATGAAATTCGCTAAAATATAATCTGAAAATGCTGATATATTCTGATTGTCAGGAGCAATAGAAAATAGTTCATAAAATGCATCAGAAATTTCAGTAGATGGTAAAAAAGCCATTCTAAAAAAATATTTTAACCAATGTGAAATTTCTGTTTCATTTAGGTCGTATTCATTTTTAAGTCCTAATCTTGCAATTTGTCTATACCAGGCTTGCCCAAGATGAAACCGGCAACATTTAATTTGTGCATTTGGAAATACACGCAAAACGCCATTATGAGCAGATAGTTCAAAATCCAAAAGTATATTTTGAGGTTTTAATTCTTTCTTACATAATGTTTTTATTAAATGCTACATTTTTTCATAAATATCAGTTGTTTTGGATGGTAACAGACAATACACAACTTGCACGTAAATTGATTTATGTAGAACATGAATTGTATAGAGTTGTTCAAAATGAGCGGGACAACCGTAGAATGTACCATCGCCTAAAATAGTATAACTATTATCGACTAAATATTCTAAATTCTAAAACATGTATTGATCATATTTTTATAAAACAATATAAACCAGCTGCTGACTGCACTATCTTTGACTCGGGTAGATTTTATGCTTATATTCTTAAATGTAATATTACTGATCACTTTTCCACTATTATTATTGACGAGATACTACAGTCACGAGTAATAAATAACCTCATTCTTGAACCTGAACGAATATTCATTAACTTTGATCATCTTAATATGCTTATTAGTACGGAGAATTGGGACTGGCTTTATAATTATAACTGCATAGATAATATTCTTGAAAAATTTAACCAGGTGATAAATTCTTTTATTAATTTATCCTCAACTAACGCTAAACATTGTAGATCTAAATATAAAAAAATAAAACAATGGATTACCAAAGGGTTAATTATATCAATCAGAAATCGAGAAAAAATCTATACGAAGTTACTTAAACAACCATTTAATACATTACTTAAATGTAAATACGTTAATTATAGAAATGTTTTAAACAGTACAATTAAGCTAGCAAGGAACTTTCACTACCAAAAACTTATTGTACATGCTGGATCGGATTCAAAAAAAAATTGGAATTTAATTAAAGATGTATCGCATAGTAATAAAGTAAAGAGTACAATTGTCAGCAGTCTTATTAATAATGGTGGTGAAAAAATTACTGGGAAAGAAAACATTGCAAATGAGTTTAATAGTTTTTTCTCTAAAGTCGGTAGGGTAATATCTAATAATATTAAGAGTTATAACTTCCAACCTGTTAGTTTTGATACACTTAACAAGAACTGTTAAATTTCTGACACTATATTTTTAAAACCAATTGAACCGCTTGAAGTCCTTAACCTATTGAAAACTATTAAAAATGTCAATACTTTTTCTAAAAACTCAATATCTAATTATGTTCTTAAAAAAACAGCTAATTCTATTGCTGTTCCTTTATCTATTATTTTTAATATTTTTATTTCTAAAGAGGAGTTTCCGAAAGCATTTAAAGAGTCTATAGTTATCCCAATTTATAAAAACGGTGACAAAGAAAAATGCTCTAATTATAGGCCTATATCGCTCACTTTAACATTGTCAAAAATATTTGAAAAATGCCTTAAAAGTAGATTATTAGAGTTCCTAGATAACCATAATTTTTTTCACGATAATCAATTTGGTTTTCGTAGCAATCTCTCAACTAATAATGCATTATATGAAACCACTCAATACATAATATATGAAAATCTTGATATCAATAAGCAACATGTTCTTGGAATTTTTTTAGATATTAAAAAAGCTTTTGACTCAGTTGACCACAATATTCTACTCGATAAACTTTATCATTGTGGAATTAGAGGCGTTGCGTAAAGGTTATTTAAATCATACCTAAACGGTCGAGTACAGAGAGTAAAAATTGATAATGATTATAGTAATGAACTTGATATTGATTACTCTGTTCCACAAGGTACCGTCCTTGGACCTTTGTTATTTATAATATACATTAATGGGCTTCTTCATCAAGATACTCCTGGTAAAATAATTTGTTTTGC
Organism: Macrosiphum euphorbiae; assembly: GCA_949089665.1. Classification (NCBI taxonomy): domain Eukaryota; kingdom Metazoa; phylum Arthropoda; class Insecta; order Hemiptera; family Aphididae; genus Macrosiphum; species Macrosiphum euphorbiae. Next base: position 1,381 of record CARXXK010001284.1, on the reverse strand, counting down.
TGATGACACCGTCATCTTATTAAAAAGTCCGTGTATAAATAATTTACATGAGATTCCCGAGGAAAGTTTTAATATTGTCAAAAACTGGTTTTATAATAATTCGCTAGAGATAAACAACGAAAAAACTAAATACATTCACTTTGGCATACGAAAATTTACTGATTTAAATAATTATAAAATCATTGCTCACTCTAATAATTGTATCAACATGAATAATAAAAATAATGTATGTAAATGTAGAGAATTAGATAGAGTAAGCTCTATTAAATACCTAGGGTTGTATATAATATGTAATATGTTAAGAAAATTTTGCTAAATATATAAATCTCTTAGATCTATTTTAAACGTCAAATTAAAAAAATTGACATACCTTGCACTAATTCAATCTATTATTTCTTATGGAATTTCATTTTGGGGAGGAACATATCACACTCACTTTCGGAACCTTGAAATCACTTTAAACTCATTACTCAAATTTATTTTCAATAAATCTTCACTATATTCTACAATTAATTTATATAAAGAGCTAGAGATATTAAATTTAAAAACATTATACACAAAAAACATTTGCCTATTGTTTTACAGTTTCAAAACTTGCATTGATGTTCCGTGTCACAATTATAATACGCGCTTTAAGGTTAATACTAATGTTATTGTCCCTAAAATGAATACAGTATTCGGGCAACAAAGCCCTAAATATAAGTTCATAATATTTTGTATTAAATTATAATTTTAATATTCATGATTTTAACAGCTTTAAAATGTATAAAAAATATATAAATAATGTTTTGTTGCAATAATGCCTTTTACAACGTATTTTATACGGCATATTAATTTTTTTATTGATTATATACTTCTTACTGTAATTATTCTCCTTATGTATATTGTTATATTTTTATTATTATTTCTCTTTTTTTTCTCATTTTTTGTATTATCTTTCATTTTCTTAATCGCACTTAAGATTTTGATCACTTACTCTCTCTTTTCGCACAAGCTTGCTTTTGAAAAGAGAACCAAAAATTAATTAATTATTGCTTATAAGATATTTTGTACATTCATTTTAATTTGGTAACAATAAATATTATTATTATTATTACAATATTATTTAATATTTTACATACAGGCAAAGAAACAATAAACAACCAGTGAAAATTTCATGTCACAAAACGCAAATTCAATTTTGAGAAAAATCAATTTGGCGTAAAAATGCCTGTTTTTCCTTAATTATTCTTTTGTTTTTCTTGACGCTTTTGGAAATTACTAGGAATTTTAAATGTTGACCTCCTCAATGCACTAACGATATTCAATTTCCAATCGAACAAGATACTGAAGTTGAAAATCCAAGCATTATTTCGACTACTTAAAGCGTACACGGCCACAA